>VXBQ01002430.1:5251-20776 GCA_013400175.1 Phainopepla nitens
CCCCCCGCCGCCCGCCCCTATTTATAGCCTCGCGCCCGCCAATCACCGCCCGCCGCCGCGCAGGCCACGCCCCCTCGCCGCGCGCCGCCGAGGAAGGGCGCCCCCTAGGGGAGCACCGGGGGGGGAGGCAGTGAGGGGCGGCCCGGCGCCCTCAGAGCGATGGGGGCCATAAAGGAGGGGGGTGCGGTGTTTATTGATGGATTTTATCTGTAAATGTCAGCGGTGCGGAGGGGAACCGCGGGATCTGGGGCTGTGCGGCCTCCAGAGGTGATCCGGGGTCCCTCAGGGGGTGCGCAGCGCCTCAGGCTGGGATGAGGATGGTGGGGAGAGCTGAGGAGGAGCAGGGGGCTGAGGGGAATGAGGAGGGATGAGGAGAGCTGAGGAGGAAGGGCTGGAAAAGGATGAGGAGAGCTGAGGAAGGATGAGGAGAGATGAGGAGGGATGGTGCTTGTGATGGTGGGCGAAGGGGCTTTTCCCTCAAAACGTGGTCACAAGGAGCGTGTCGGGATATCACAGAAACACAGAATCGTTGAATACTCTGAGTGGGAAAGCACCCCAAGGATCATTGATCCAACCCCTGTTCCTGCCCAAAATCCCACCCTGAGCATCCCTGGGAGCAGTGTCCAAACGCTCCTGGAGCTCTGCCAGCCTCAGGAATGTGCCCAGCACCCTCTGGGGGAAGAACCTTTCCCTGGAACCCACCTAAACATGCCCGGACACAGCTCCAGCCATTCCCTCACCCTGTCCCTGTCACCAAGAGGAGAGATCAATGCCTCCCCATCATCAACACCCTCCTGTTTTTTCTCTTCCTGCACACAACCCCAAGCAAAGCTGGCTGAGGTTCAGCGGACGATTGAGCATCGTTCCTGAAAGGAGAGCCCTGAACAAGGGATGGCTTGTGAGCCGCTCGTAGCACTCAAATCCCTCAAGAACTCCCCTCTTTTCCCGTATGGTTCCGTGTGGCATCCCTGGAAAAGGAGCTGGAGCAGAGCCTGCCTCCCCTCCTGCCTCCAACCTCACTTTCTGGCTTTGCCTGGCGCGGCCAGACACAGGGGTGGCCTCCTTGAAGGTGCAGCCTTGGCCTTATCTCTTGAGTCATCCAGGTCACGAACCCAGCCCGTGTCAGTTCTGGGCTGAAACGTCAGCAATTCATCAAGTTTTAAAACAACATCCTGGAAAAAGGATGTCGGCTCGTGCCTGTTTGACCATGGGGAGATGCTGCCCTGACTCACACGAGAGAATCCCAAACATGACATTTCAAAATTCAGTGCTGGTATTTTGGGGGGTTGTTCCGACATGTCACATCTTTCGCTGGTCAAATTACTCATTTCTAAACAATTGGTTTCTGTTTGGAAACAATGTGCAAAACACTGAAATTTGCTGTGTGTGTCTTATTTGTAAAGCCCTGGAGCAAACAGATTTCCATCTCTTTGAAAAAACCCTTTATTAAAAGCTGCTCCTTTGCAGTCTGCATCCATCCCTGCTGTCCACCAGCTCTTTAGAAAAACGGTGGAATGGGAGGAATAAACAGTGATGAAAATTAATCCTCGCAGGAAGCTGAGTTTCTCGCTTTTGCTCAATATTGGAACAGGAGATAAATCTGGAAAAATAAAGTTGTGTAAATGCTCTCAGGTGTTCTCCAAAGGGCAGAAAATCCTGATTTTTCTGCCTTTCCCTCTGCTCCGCACTGGAACACGGGGCAGCCTCATGGGCAGAGGAAGGCGGGATCGAGCTCTGGAGTTTCAGCTCCGGTTCTGTGGGAGTCCAACGCACCAAACCAAGGAATATCACGCATCTGAGGAGAGGAGGAGACAGGCTTGAAAGAGCTCTTTGTTCATCCTGAGTGGGAGCTGGGTGCAAACATCTGCTCCTGATCCATCCACCGGGCACCTCCGCACAGGTGGACGCAAGATGGACCGAAGCCGGCGCTGATGCTGCCGGTTCCTTGGTGCTTTGGCTGCCTCAGAGGAGGAACTGGGCTCCTCTGGGGTTCTGGAGGAGACATCTCCTTCACACATCTCCCGTGGAAAATCCAGCTACGCTTGGAATGTGGAAACTTTAAGGCACAAGGAGCCCTTACTCATCGTGAGCAGAGAGCTTCCATCAGCAGCTCCTGGTGACATCATCTCTGCACCATTTGTTTGCTGCCAACGTCACCCAGCCCATCCCCAGGGATTTCGGGTGCTTTGGGCGCTGGGGACAATCCCTGGAAGCTGCTAGCTTGCTGGAATTCCTTGGGGGAGCTGCTCCAGATCTTTTAATCCCCATAAACCCATTATTCATGTCAAACCCTTAAGTTTAATGCCTTTTCCCATATCTCGATAACTACAGGGATAACGCGGTGGGGGTTGACGTTTCCACCAGGATTTTTTACATGCAGTCTGGATTTTTGATTTGTAGGGCAGAGTTTCGCGCTTTGCTTCCTTCAAATTCCCCATTTTTCTCCAGATCTGATCAGAGCCCTTCACAGTTTCTCCTCTTTCCATCCCAGAAATCATGATGTGTATATTAATAACACACACACAATTTGGGATTGGTGTGGTAATGACTCCTGATCCCATCTAAGATTTCATGGGAATATCGAAATCCATTTTTCTCCCCTCACAAATAATCTGCCTGAGCGCTTTCTATGACTGTAATAAACCAGCTGAGAACAAGTGCTTTTAGTTTCAGAATAACTGCTCCGTGATTTAAATCTAAAATTGCTCTCCAGATCCCTCTCCCCGCAATGCCAATCACTAAAGCATCCGTGGAAAATATTGAATAATATACATAAAACATGGATTTTACACATCCCACCCCTCCTCTGCACCGCTGGTGTGCAGCTAAACGCACATTAAAAGAACATTATCGAGGTTTAGGGTCAGACATTTGCGGATTAGGAAATGCGTGTTTCCTGCGTGGGGCAAGCGTGGGCTCCCTTAGGAATACGTGAGGATGGGCATTAATTCCACGATCACATCTGATTTTTTTTTTCTTTTTCTTTATTTGTTGTTCCAGAACCCAGGCGTGATTTTATCACCTTAAGGAGCAGCTGTTGAGGAACATCCGCACCTCTTGGGGTCATCCTGGAATCCCTGAGCGCAGACCCATTTGTTATCTCTTCTGAGGGGCTTATCAATGTCCTTTTCCACTTCTTAACAGATGAAAAGAGATTATTTCTCTGCCTTGCGAGATGCCACGAGCTGAGCCGGCCTGTTTGACAGCAGTGAGGCCACAAGTACCCGCTAATTCCCGCTGAGGGATCGTCCCGATCCTTAACGTTCTGCAGATGTTGGAAAAGGAGCTCCTGCTACTTTCCCGCTAGGACTCCAAATCGCAAACCGCACTGCCTGCCCAGGGGATCCTCACTCGAGGAAAAATCAGCTTCAAGGAGCTCGGCTGCCAAGAGACGGAGCTTTGGCTGCCCAACCCAAACCCCAAAGTCCTTCTATTCCAAGGAGAGTTTAAAATTGATGGTGGCAGGGTGAGAACGAGCCTCTCCCGTTTCGTGATGTCGGTGGAATACTATGCAGGAGCAGCGGCATGAAAATCAATGCTAATTAGCTGTGAACTGAAAACAAAATGAAGCTTGACACTCTTATAATCTCTATTTTGGCATTTAGAAACCCGGCTGTGACTCCAGCGCTGGGAGAGAACTGCATAAATTCATAAATTCAGCTCCAGACACCAGTGAGTTCTCCCTCACCTGACTGACAGGTCCTTGGGTGCTAAGCCTTGGATGAGAACAAAAGCTCAGCTATTCCAAGTTTCAGGAGCTGAGGGCAAAGCTTTACCAACGCCAAAATGTTTTTAAAAGCCCTTGAAGGCAGGATATTAAGACAGGGGCCGAGGTGATTAAAAATCCTGGCTGTGGTGTCATTACTCACGGGCAGGATGGGATCCCATCTGTGCTGCCAGCCCTGGGATCTGTCCTGCGGGGCCTGCAGCTCCTGAGCTGTATCCAGAGGCTCTCCCGAGGCATTTATCCACACGGGGGATGGCAGGTGCGAGGTTCTCTCCCCTTTGCGGAGGGATAATGCAGTGGAAAATGATTTTTCCAGCAGTCCACAGCAGCACCAGTGAAGTGAGGAGAGAGTTGGAGGTGATCACTCCCTTCCCATCACACCACCCAGCCAAGGAGGTTCTGTAAAAAAACACAAAAATAATGTGGATTATTTGGATTATTCAGATAGATCTGAATTCTGCCTCTGGAAAAGCTTCATGTTTTGGGAATCGTGTGAGGCTGCACCTCGAGTGCTGTGCCCAGCTCTGGGCTCACTTTGGGAAGGACATTGGGACCCCTGAGGGTGTCCAGAGGAGGCAGCGAGGCTGGAGAGGGGCTGGGAACACAAACCCTGTGAGGAACCACTGAGGGAGCTGGGGGTGCTCAGCCTGGAGAAAAGGAGACTCAGGGTGCCCTCAGCACTCTCCACAGCTCCCTGCAGGGTGCCTGTGCTCAGCTGGGACTGGGCTCTTTCTCCAGGCACTGACACAACCAGGGGACACAGCCTCGAGCTGCACCAAGGGAAATCCAGGTTGGATATTGGGAAGAAGTTCTTCACAGCAAGGGGGATAAAGTTCTGGAATGGCTGCTGGGGAGGTGCTGGAGTCACCGTCCCTGGGTGTGTTTAACAAAGCCTGGATGTGGCACTGGGTGCCAGGGTTTAGGTGAGGAGTTGGGCACGGGCTGGACTCGATGATTTTGAAGGTCTCTTCTAACCTGCGGATTCTGCAATAGAAAACATCTTTTAGGAGTCAGAGAAAAGCTCTGGGGCCACTTAGAGAATTCCAGAAGGGTTTGGGTTGAAAAAACCCTTTAACCTCATCCCCAGGGACCCCTCCCACTACCCCAGGTTGCTCCAAGCCACTTCCAACCTGGCCTTGGACACTCCAGGGATGGGATGAGGGGATTCTTGTGAGGGGTCAGGTTCAGATACGCTGCTCCTCATGGCTGTTTGACCTCATCCCAGCAGCTGGGGAATCACCTCAGATCAAACCTCCCCTGCAGCAGAATGATTCCTCTTGGATAAATGCACCCAAACCAGGCAAACTCCTGGATGAACACAGCGCAACGATCTCGCGCAGACCCGGCTCTGCTGTTCCATATTTATGATTTGTTGGCGCTCACAGCAAGAACAAATTGCACGTGGGGGGTGCTCTGCCATCCATGAAATCACAGGGAGATCAAGGACATTCCCTGCCTTGGGATGGTGGGGCAGGAACAGCCAAAACTCCAGGTTCCCAGCCCACAGCTGGAGCTCCGGGATTTTTGTTGAAATTCCTGCTGCTGTTGTGCATTCCTGGCTCGTTCAACATCAGCACAAATGTCTTGGGAAGGACTTGTATCCACAGGGATCAAAGCCTGAGAGTCCTTAATCAGGATGATAACACAGGATTGGATTTCAACAACAAGGAAGAATTGTTTTGAGGGGGGTTTTTTATCCAAAAAATGGAATTTGAAGGGACACCAGAGTTGAATTACATTGAATTACATTACTGGACCCTGTCTGAACTAGGCCTGAAGATCCACAGAAATTTATTGAGAAATCCCACTGAATTTCTTGTGCTTTGGCTCAGAGTGAAATGATTCCTAGACATTGTTGGAGAACATCCTGCAGACAAGAAGATTTTCTTCTCAGTTCCTGCAGGTTAATTATGGAAATTCCTCACACAGGATCAGCAGTGCCAGTTGCTGGGGAGACAGGAAAAGTGTTTGTTAGGGAATTCTAGCCTGGAGCAGCATAAAAATTTTCTGACAGGATGGTTTTCCATCAGAAATACTGATATGCTGAAGGCAGCTTGTTTTGCAGAACTTCTTGGATTTCAGTGGAATTTGGTATTGGGATCTTGCTGAGTTGAAATTCACTGCTAAGATTGCAACTTTCAGGTTTTACAATGAGATATTAAATTCCAAGGTGTATTTATAATGTATTTTCTGAAATGGATAGGAAATGAGTAAACTTGGAACATTTTTAGTCAAAGGATGGAGTTCATTTCACAAGGAATTTTGAAATCCTTTTGCTTGCATCCCACTTTGGGGCTGGAAAAAAGGAGTGAAATTGTGTAATCCCTGCTCCTCACCCAGCCCTGGCTGATCCCGGCGGGTGCTGGGGGCCAAAGGCAGACTCTAGGAGCAGCTTCCAGGGAAAAGTGCACCGGATTAGGTCAGTACTGCATGTCCTTACCCATTCCCTCTGAATTCCTCCCACTTCCCTGAAGGCAGAGCAGCTCAGAATCGCTGCTGAAGAGCACAAAACTCAGTGAAGGAGAAATGTCATTTTTTGGCTGCGGCACCACCAAGGTGGATTCGTTATCCCGAGGAAGTCCAGAGCGTTTCTCCTCCCCCAAGCCCCTTCATTCCGCCCCAAGCCTCAAATATTCGGTGACCCAAAGCTTTCCTGGCTGCACATATTTGTAATTCCTGCCCGTGTGAATGAGTAACAGCAGCACAGACCCTTGGAAACATTGCAGGGATTTTTTTGGGAGCCATTTGAAACTCTTCACGCGCTTGCTCGGGTGTTGATTTTTATTGTTTTCTGTCCCTCAGGCACAACATTTCCCACCATAAAGCTGTGGGGACGAGTTTGGAGCTGCATTTCACCATTTGTGGGACTGGGAGCTTTAGCTTGGAGGGTGCCAGGCTGGGATTAATCCGTCTCTGAGCTGCAGAAAAACCTCAGGAATTTCAGGGGGGGAAAAGCAGGATGGGTATCCATGAGAGGAAAGCACCAAGCAGAGACAACCAGAGAAGTGAGGATAGACAGAGCCTGGAGCTCCTGTAAAGCACAATCTGAGAGGAAAAGTCCTGTGGGAGAACAATTTTTCTGGGATTTGGGAGATGCAAGATCCATGGGAATGGGGCAGCTGAAAAATAAGAACAGCAAATGTTCCACTTTAGGAAACTCCCGATCACTGCAAAAGCAAAATCTGCTCCAGCAAGTCCTCGCTCCCAAATTCCCAGATTTCTGATTAACTCAGATTGTGGAGGCAGCTCCTGCACGGCCCTGACGAGGGATTGGCTTTGGGAGCAGCAGCTCTCCAGAGCTCTCGGAGGGGGGCTGCACAAAAATGAGATTTCAACCAAGCCCTGGGTCAAACAGGACATTTCTGGGTCACGGGGGCCCTGGCCTGGATTTTCAGCAGCTCTGCCTGCAGCCAGCAAGACGAGATGCAGAGCTTTGCTCCCTTTCTTTGCTTCCTTGCAGCTGCTGCTGTGGTGTGTGGAAAAACCAGACATCTCCAGGAGCTGGAGCTCAGACAGCACCAGCGTGGATGGGTGGATGGTGGTGGTGGTCAGAGATTTTGGGGCTGGAGAAAAGGAGACTCAGGGGTGACCTTATCACTCTGCACAGCTCCCTGCAGGGTGGCTGTGCTCAGCTGTGGGCTGAGAAAGAGCTGTGGGCTCTTTCTCTAGCCACTGACAAAACGAGGGGACACAGTCTCAAGCTGCCCCAAGGAAATTTAGGTTTTTATTTAGGAATTTATTTATTAGGAATTTATTTAGGAATTCAGAAAATTTAGGTAGAAGTTTTTCCTAAAGAAGAATTCACAGAAGGGGTGAAGAGTGTCTTCTACTGAAGCACCTCCTAAAGCAGATTTCCCTGGAAAAGTGTGAACATCCCTGGATCACACACTCCCTTCTGAGTGAGGCTAATTAGGCAAGTGTTGGTGGCAGCAGGTTTCACACCCTTTCCATCCCGAGATTTCCACAGGCAGGGAAAGTTCCTGGCTCTAATTAAATGACTCAGAAGAGCCCAACTGGTCTTCTAACATATTCTAGCTCTGCTTTTGTTGTCAGGTGTCTCCACAGGAATGATTCAAGGATGGAAATCTCTTCTTCCTCCACTGCTGTTTACTGAAATAAGGAATTAAGGAATTATTGGAAGGCTGCAGAAAACGAGGGCTTCACTTTATTCCCAGCTTGGTGGGGTGTGCATTGTAAAAGAAGGGTCAGAGGGAACCTGCAGGAAGTTGCTGCTCCATCCCTTCACCTCCAAACCCCACAAAGCAGCCGGATCCAGGATTTCTGGCCTTTCAGGAACAGCCTGGCAGCAGGAGTGAGAATAAATCCCTCCAAAACTCTTGCTGGGTGCATTAAAAATTAATTCCTTCACTCAGTTATTTCATTGGGAAGACAAGACAGCGCCATGAGGAGCTGTCCTCAGATAAAACCATGACATCAGCCCGCACAGGGCGGCCTGGGAGCCTCCAGGAGCTCCAGGAGCTGAGCTTCCCAAAATTTTTGCATATCCCCGTGCTCAGCACATCCAAGTGAGCGGCTGCCGGCCGGGAGCTCACGCACAGCTTGGATTTCAGCTGGAACATGTATTTGCAAAGTCCAAGGAGAGCCTCATTTTTTCACCATAAAAGGTTGGGAGCGAAATTCCAGAGCTGAATTAACACGTCCTGCTGCTCCTCCACGTGGGAAAAGAATGCTGGGTCCTCCCACATCGCTGCTTCCCATCCCAAGGCTTCTTCCCTCTTTCCTGACTTGTCCCTGCAAGTCAGACCTTTAGTGCCATGAGCCAACAATTAATTAGAAGGATATAATTACCTCTCATCAAGAGAGATACCTGCAGAAGGCAGGTCTGGTTCCCTCCGTGCTTACACGGCTTTTATCCCGCTGCATTTTCCAAATTAATTGGAGAAGTCCAGAGTTTTCACAGTTCTGAGGGGGAAATGTGGCACAGGAATCTCTTCTGACCTCCTGCTAGTAAATAATGATGGGAAGAGAGGATTATCCAGCAGCCAGATGTGTTCCTGAGGGGGTCTGAGGGGTTATTCCTGGTGGGAATGGGATGCCAGCGTAGGTCACCATCCCTGCTTGGTGCTCAGGGTCGCAGCACTGCTCCTCCTTTTCATCCTTGTGAAAATCAGCAGGGAAAGGATGATAAATCTTTTCCAATAAAAAAGGAATTGGGAATTCAGCTTTGGAATTATGCCACCTGGGGAAGGAGAAGGATGGTCCCACCACAGTTCTCCCTTGTGGGAATGAGGATGACAGAGAGGGCTGACAATAACAAAAAGCTAATTTTAGACATTAAAATAGTTACATTTTCAGCTTTCTAGAATTTTCTGGTCCAAGAAGAAGAGAACCTTGCTGTGTTCCTGGTTCTCCTGCCAGTTTTCCAGCGGGATGTGGGACAAGCCAGTTCATGTCTCCGTGCCTTTCCTTTATCTGAGGCTTGCAGCAACTCCCAGGCTCAAAAGGGCACCAGGAGGGCGAATTCATCACCACCACCTCCCAGAGATCTCTGGTTCCTCCTGGGAGCCTGGGATTCAGCTGGAAAATCTCCTTCCTGATGGATCCTTGGGTGCTGCTGCCCCATCCCCACTGCTTGGCACATTCCACGTGTGTTCCCAGCAGCAGGAGACTCCAAACCCAAGCGAGCTGATCCCAGCACCAGATGGAACATCCAGGAAGCAAATCCCAGGCCAGAGGGTCATGGTGCCAACCTGCAAAGCTCCAGGAAAACCAGGGGCATTCTCCAGTGCTTTTCCAGCTGGGAAAGGCTGAGATTCCTCTGGAGGGCTGGGGACAGGCTCAGCCTGGGCTTGGGTGAGGAGGGTGATGCCATTCCCTGCTGCCATCCCTGCCCCAGCGCCAGTTCAGCCACGCCTGGAGCTCGTGGTTGCTCCAGACAAGCCAGCTCACATCCCTGACTTTCCCAAATTCAGCCTGGGGAATTCCCCATTTCCTCAATGGAGGATTTACCCTCTGTGTGAATTTTGGGGATTTAATCCCTGGTCCCCACAGAGAGAGAGGAGCCACGTCTTATTGGGGTGGCAGCTCCCTGACTGACACCAGGATGTCCCCCAGGGCTGGCAGTGCCACAGCCAGAGCCTTGGAGCAGCACAGCACCAGCTCCTGATGGAGAAAACCACTGCAATGACTGGAAAAGCAGGAGGATTTTCTGGAGTTTGACCCTCCCTATTCCTGGAGCAGATGTGAGAGAGCTGCACAAGGGCCCTCAGGAGATGCTGGATCTGCCCCCACTCGAGCTTAGCAGGGCCAGAGGTGGAGAGATCAGCTTGGAAACTGTTTCAGGTGTTCCCAAAGGTTGCTTCATCTCTGGCGTTAAGGTCTCTGTGGTGTGGGGCTGGCTGGATCCATGGGATCCATTCCCATCCCTTCCCAAGGCACAGAATTCCCTCCAGGAGCTGCTGACGGGGCCAGGTGAGCGTTGGCTCCTCCATCCATTCATAGGAGAAGCTCAGATCCTGGCTTTAGTGATGCCCCTGCCCCAAATCCCTGTTTCATCCCCAAATACCCCTTGCAGCCCCAAATTCCCAGTACAGTCCCAAATTCCTGTTTCATCCCCAAATTCCTATTTCAACTCCAAATCCCTGTTTCATCCCCAAATAACCCTTGCAGCCCCAAATCCCTGTTTCATCCCCAAATACCCCTTTAGCTGCAGATCTCTGTTTCAGGCCTAAAAATGCCCCAAAATGGAGGAGCATCTCCTTTGGAGACCTTTCCACCTGAAGGGATTTCTACTCCGTGACTCCTTCATTTTACTCAGCCTCCCAAAACCACCCTGAATTTTCCCCAGGGTGTGAGGGGGGTGATTAACAGGGATGTGGAACGAAAGCTGAACAACTCCCATCATCCCAGCCTGGTGGGTATAACACAATCCAGGCATTTCATCCTCAGAAATCCTCAGCATCCCCATAAACCACATCCCTATATCTTCATTTTTGGAGGCACAGTACCCCAGGCTTCCAACCTGGGGGAAGATTTAGATCCATGCTTCTCACAGTGGGCATAAACCCAAGGGCTTGGAGATGAGTCATGGATAAAAGGAGATTTTTTTTTCCCCAGGAAAAGCCCAACTTTCAGTCAGCTGTGACAAGCCTGGGCAGAGGGACATCCCCCTGACCCTGTGCCAGCAGGACACCAGACTTTGTGTACAAAACTTATTTGTTAAAGGTCCTCTCCCCCAAGCGCAGCGAGGAAAATGGCCTGGGCTGAGAGCCAGGGTGCTGGTGGGGGGATCCCAATCCCTCCTCTTCCTTCCTGTCCAGCAGGTGGGAATCCCCCTCCCAGCCCTGGAGCCCTTGGCATGGGCACATTCCCGGCAGCGTTCCCTGGGGAGCTCGGTACCCCTGAGTCAGTCACCCCTGAGCAAAGCAGAGATAAGGAAATGCCTGGCAGCCCTCCAGCCTGCACACATGCTGGCTTATTTTGAACTCCACAAATGATTTATGTGCTCCAGGAAAGATCCCAACACCTCCTCCTCCTCTCAAAGTCCTTTTTTAAAGTCCTCCATTTCTCCCTCTTTCTCCACATTACCCCTGTGGTGTCAATACTTTCATTATGGGCACCCAAAAAAACCAAAAAAGCCAAACCCAAAAAAGACCAAGGAAAGGCCAAATCAAATATTTTGTTGAGAACTAAACTGAGCCAAAGCTCCACTGGGGGCAAGAAGAGGTTTTGTTTTATCAGCAAACCAAACACCCTGTTCAGGAGCAAAATGCTGCTTTCCCTCTTGAAACAGCCTCCTGAAAATGAGGCCAATGCAGTTTTCATTTGCAACACTAATTTGGTGAACTCCAGTGGGTTAATGATATTGCTGGATTTAATTAAAGCAGTTGTTAGTCAGGCTCAGTCCCTCCTCCTTAGGAAGGGCCTGGTGTTTTGGAAGCACTGCTGGCATCCAGCAGCAGAGCCCAGCCTCTGGCCAGAATCATGGAATCAGGAGCATGGGCAAGAAATGGGGCTACAGCCCCAAATCCCTGTTTCAGCCTCAAATCCCTGTTACAGTCCCAAACTCCTGTTTCATCCTGAAATCCCTATTTCAACTCCAAATCCCTGTTTCATCTCCAAATCCCTGTTTCAGCCCCAAATCCCTGCTTCAACCCCAAATCCCTGTTACAGTCCCAAATTCCTGTTTCAGCCCCAAATACCCCTTTCATCCCCAAATCCCTATTTCGACCCCAAATCCCCATTTCATTCCCAAATTTCTGTGTCATCCCCAAATACCCCTTTCAGCCCCAAATCCCTATTTCAGCCCCAAATTCCCTTTACAGCCCCAAATCCCTGTTCCAGCCCCGTGCCTGCAGCAGGGACCTGATTGCCCACAGGGTTTTCTCAGCCATGTGGTGCCACCAAGTTTGATTTGGGACACCAGAATTTCCACATTCAGGTGAGACACAGTGGGGACACAGCCCCACTCCTGCAACTTCTCATCTCTTCCCAAAATTTCCTGACACCCAAGAGTGTCCTGAGAGCTTTGGAAGGGTTCAAGTGCTAAAAACACTTGGCAAGCCCTGAGGAGGTGTCTCAGCTGCAGCCCTGACTTCTCTTCAGCCTTAAAATAACCCAAATATTCCTCTGTCAAATGTGGGGATGAAGGCTTTAGTTTTATTCTGCACCCTAAAAACCCTCAGCCTCCTGCTCAGAGCCTCTCCACTGATGTTGGATTTGATCTTGGAGTCTTTTCCAACCTAAATTCTGTGGGTGGGAATATATTTGCCAGAGGATGTTCTAGCATTAGATCAATTTTCTCAATTTTTTGATCAATTTTTTTTTTTTGGTGATCAATTTTCCAGTCCAGTCTTGTATCCCTGCTTGTGGATCAAAGCCTTTTACCCCAAACCGTTGTTCCTTTGCTTGGAAAATCCACAGAATGTGTTTGATTTCTCCGTGTTAATTAAAGGAACAATAATTTCCTAAAATTCAGTGTGATATCCCTGCAAGTTCCCCATCTCAAATCCCAGAGGCTGCAGTGCTAATTCCCAGTGAGATGCCTGCCAGGAGACCTTAGGGAATGAGTTCCCTTCCCCATCCAGGACACAGGGATCCTTCCAGGGATCATTCCAGGGATCCTTCCCATCCCTAAATTTCCTGTCATTAAGTTAACCACCCCGTTGTTTCAAGTGCATCTTCATTTTTGGAGGCACAATACCCCAGGCTTTCAACCTGAGGGAAGATTTAAATTCGTTTTAATCAGGGATGAACCCTTATCCCTTACAGGCCAAACACCACAGGTGACAGAGAAAAGGGGTGACTTGTTCAGTAGGTGGGAGTTTTCTCAGGAATAAAAGCATTTTTGAAGGGGTTCAACACAAATTCTTTGTAAATTTAGGTTTACAAGAGTATGGGGTGACAGGATAAGGGGGGAACGGCTTAGGACTGGAAGGGAGTGGATCTTAATTAGGAAAAAATTGTTCCCTGTGAGGATGGTGAGGCCTTGGAATAGGCTGGATCACTGGAAGTGTCCCAGGCCAGGCTGGACAGGGCTTGGAGCACTCTGGAACGGTGGGAGGTGTCCCTGGTAAAAGAGGGGGTAAAATAGGATGGGATTGGAGATTCCAACCCAAATCAGCCTGGGATTCCACAATTTACACCCACCCTCAGTGTGACCATCCCCTGCTGGGCCCAGCAGCCCCTGACACAGAGCACAGGCAATGTCCCCCACCCCTGGTGACACCCTGGTGGCTCCCAGCGTGGCTCCACACATCCCAGCCCAGCTCCACACATCCCAGCCCTCTGCCCTGTCAGGATTTTCCCTTCCAGCCTTTTCCCTGCGCATGAAGAAGGTTTGTTTCCCCCGTCACAGCCCAAGCCTGCATTTCACATTCACGCATCTGAAGCACAGACGAGGCTTGTAATTAAATCCTGGAATATTTTAAGCACTTGTAGTGATTTGAAGGTCTCGTAGCTCAGCTCAGCATATGCTGCTCTCGTAGTAAGCTTGAGTTCTGCCAGCTGCCTGCGTGGGCTCTCCCTGCAGTTCCCATTCTGCCATCAATGGGCTGCATCCAGGAGCAGGAATCCTTCCCCAGCCGCAGCAAAGCCCGGCCCCTTCTCTGCCCAGGAGCAAAAAAAATCCCTGATGTTTTCCCAGCCAAAGGCTCCAGAGCTGGAGTGGTTTTACAGCAGTGTGGCAGGCATTCTCCATCTCCCAGGCTAGTGAGGATCCTTTGCTATGGTTACACGAGCCAGGAAGAGAAAACTAAAGGTGGGGGATACTCAAGTGTTGTTTTTTTTTTTCCTTTTTAAGCCCAGGCAGTTCCCAGAGGCAGCTCCTGAAACCGTGGCAGGAATGTCACCAGGCAGGAAATGCTCGTGACTGAGTACCTGACCCAAACACGTGCCTCACCTTCCTCCTGGGTTGTTTTTTGTTTTGGTTTGGTTTTTTTTTCCTGGAAAGAATCCCATCCTCGCCTACCAGCTGGTAAACATTGCTGCTTCCTCCTGGGTGAGTCTGCAAAGCTCAGCTTCATCCTGACTCCCCCTCAGGGGTTATCCATGGGTGGGGGCTGCCAGGGACAGGGATGCTCCTGGAGGGCATCCTTGGGCTGGGCAGGGATAATAAGGATATATAAGCTTATATAATATAATATATATGATATGATATAATATAATAGCTTATAAGGTTATGTAGATAAAGAATCCTTGGAGTGGACAGGGACAATAAGGAGATATATAATATAATATAATATAATATAATATAATATAATATAATATAATATAATATAATATAATATAATATAATATAATATAATATAATATAATGTTATATAGATAAGGAATCCTTGGAGTGGATAGGGACAACAAGGAGATTATAATATCATATCATATCGTATCATATAATAGCTTATTAGATTATATAGATAAGGAATCCTTGGAGTGGATCACTCAAATCCTCGCTGCAGAGCATCCAGGGGCAGAGATTCCTCTGATTGTGTCATTCCTCACCACAATTCCCAACCAAACTGTCCTGGAGAGATGAGGACTACAATTTGGGATAATCCTACTCAATAATATAATCAAGAATCAATAATCAATACAAAAATCAAGCATCTACCCAGGTGATGCCCCCTCCCCATCCTATTGTCTTCCACAGCCTCTCCAACACGGGCATGGAGCAATTCCCTGGTGTTAAATTCCTGATGTAAACTGTTGTGAAATGTTCAGCCATTTTCATTTCATTCATCACAGGGGCAAGTGCTTTCAAGCAAAATTAAGAAAAAAATTAAATAAAAAAAAGTACTTTCATCAAAATCAGTGACATTCCCGGTGCCATCCCAAAAAACCAGAGAGCTGGGAACCTCAGCCAGGGCATTCACACCCTCCCAGCCAAGCATCCCCCAGGCTTCAGGGCTTTTGGGACATCCTGAATATTTTCTTCTTCCTCTCAGAGTCAGGAAAAATTCCTCTTTTGTTCCCCCTGGGCCAGCCCCAAGGGACTGGGGGCACAGAGGTGGCAGTGTCCCATTCCTGGCAATGTCCCATTCCTGATGATGTCCCATTCCCGATGATGTCCCATTCCTGGTGGTGTCCCATTTGTGTCACTGTCTCATTCCCAGTAATGCCCCATGCCTGACCATTTCCCCCATTCCCAGTAATTTCCCATTCCTGGCAATGTCCCATTCCTGCTAATGTCCCATTCCCAGTAATGTCCCATTCCCAGGCAGTGTCCCATTCCTGGCAGTGTCCCATTCCCAGTGATGTCCCATTCCTGGCAGTGTCCCATTCCCAGTGATGTCCCATGCCTGGCCATTTCACCCATTCCCAGTAACGTCCCATTCCTGGCA
>VXBQ01002430.1:20857-35857 GCA_013400175.1 Phainopepla nitens
AGTGTCCCATTCCTGGCAGTGTCCCATTCCTGACAATGTCCTATTCTTGGCAGTGTCCCATTCCCGCCAATGTCCCATTCCTGGTGGTGTCCCATTCCTGGTGGTGTCCCATTCGTGTTGCTGTCCCATTCCCAGTAATGCTCCATGCCTGGCCATTTCCCCCGTTCCTGGCCATGTCCCGTTCCCAGTGATGTCCCATTCCCAGTGATGTCCCATTTGTGTCACTGTCCCATTCCCGATGATATCCCATTCCTGGCCATGTCCCATTCCTGGCAGTGTCCTATTCCTGGTGATGTCCCATTCCTGACAATGTCCCATTCCTGGCAGTGTCCCATTCCTGACAATGTCCCATTCCTGACAATGTCCCATTCCTGGCAGTGTCCCATTCCTGATGATGTCCCATTCGTGTCACTGTCCCATTTCCAGTAATGTCCCATTCCTGTCCCTCTCCCATTCTCAGTAATTTCCCAGGACGAGCAGCCCAGCCCCGGCTGCTCCCGACGCCCTCGGTGCGAAATTTTCCCAGAGATTTTCAGGAAACTCTTCTTCCCAGTCGCTTTTTCTTGGAACAGCTCGTTAACACCGAGAGGAAATCTGCAGGCTCTGGGCCAGGTTTCGAAATGCTCCAGGAGCAACGCGGGGACAGGAGGTTTGTGTGGAAAAACCCACAAAATTCCAGCAAAAGTGATAAACTCTGAGCTCCCTGGGCGTACGAACATCGCTTTTCCTCTGCTCTGCACATGGCCAAAGTGCTCTGGAGAAACCACAGGGCCAGAGTTTGTCCCAAAATAACTTTTTTTAGAGGAACATCCAGCACGTGGGATTGTTGGTTGTGTGGAAATCGCTGCTCTGAAGGGCTGGGGAAGGCTCTGGAAACACAAAACGTTGGATTTGTTCCGCCCTCCCAGAGGCTCCGCGCTCCCACACGTCTCAGCTTTCCCCGGGGGCACGGCTGGGTGCTAAAAAGAGGGAAAAAAGGGAAAAACCAGCCAGAATCTTAACACATTTCAGGGAATAAAATGAAAAAAAAAAAAATAAAACAACCTTTTATCTGTCAGAGTCAGAACCCGTTCATGCTCTGGTGTAAATCCACGGGGAGAAAATGTGGGAGGAGGAAAACCTGGAGCTCCTGGGGGCTGCCAAAATCCATGGAATCAGGGAAACCCTGCGTGCCCCCACCCCCGGCTCCCAAAAACCACTCTTTTTTTTTGCCTCACCTTTCTATTCAAATTCAGCGGTGCTAAACCAATATTTATTCAGTTTTTTCCCGATCAGGAGCCACTCCCTGCGTGCTGACATTCCAAAAATGTGCCTGGTTACCCCGAGGAGCTGTGGCTGTGTGTGTCTGAGGAGGACAAAAGCTGCACAGGGATATTTTTAGCCCCGTGTTTGTCTGCAGAGCTTCGTCCCAGAAGGATTTTTGGTTTCATCCCCAAGCCTGGGGAAACTCAATCAGTTTGGGTGAGATGCACAGCACAAAGGGCTGAGTGTTCTCAACCCATGCAATAGGTTTATAAGAGGAATTATCCAAATAAAATATTAAATATTAAATATTTATTATTTCTAAATTTATAATTTTTTTTTAAATGTATAAATCAGCTTGGGTGAGATGCACAGTGTGAGGAGCTGAAAGTTCCCAGCCCGTGCAAGAGGGTTATAAACTGAATTACCAACAAAAAACCTTTAANAAATATTAAATATATAAATAAAAATCCAATTAAGTATTCCAGTCTGCCCTGAAAATCCTTGAAAGCAGAGCTGAGACTGGGAGGAGGGAGCAGAGAAGGTGGGAAGGCATTGGCTGGGGACATTTTTGGGTGGGTGCCTGTCCCTGCTGTCACCCTGTGCCCCCTCAGAGCTCCCAGGACGGGGCTTTTTTGGGATAAAATATCAGTGAGGATTGTGCACACCCATATTTCTGTGTGTGCTTCCAACCTGGCCTCCTCCTCTGCTGCCCTGTTATCACCTTCCCCTCCTCCCTGAGCAGAGTACCCTGCCTTGGGGACACCTGGCAAGGGTCACAATCTCTTCTCCTGCCTCTTGGGGGGACAGAATTGGGGTGATTTGACTCGTGAAATCCAAATTTGTGGCTCCCAAATCCACATTTCCAGCGCTCCTGTGTCCCCAGCAGTGCTCACCACAGCTGCCCCGGGCAGCAGAGATGTGCTGCTTCCTCACTGTCACGTTTTTTGTGGGGGTAGAAAATGATTTGGCTGGTTTAATCTCTACCTTCCAGCACTGTGGGAGTCTGTCGTGTGCCACCAGCTGATTTCAGTCCATCTTTGAGCTGAAATTCATTTTAAACGAATTTCCTGATCTGAGTGCTCTGCTCTGAGTCCCCCCTTCAAATAACCAGAGGTGGAGAAGGAAAATGCCTTTCTAAGCCTCTGCCCTTCCCTTCCCCTGCAGCCCGGGGTGTTTTCTGCAGCCACCCCCAAATTATTCATGCCTTAAGTATCTTCACCACCTCAGCTTTAGGATGATCTCATAAAACATAAATTTGTGCTCCAGAGGGGTTTTGTTTTTATGGTTTCAGGGTATTTAGCAAGCACTTGATGTGGCCCAAGCTGTGGATTTTCCCCCAGGAAAGGGATGAGCAGGGAATGGGGACAGGGATGGGGTCCCTGCACTGCAGCATCACCACTGGGTCAATAATTGATGGTTTTACCTTTTTATTAGTGCACTAAATACCTCCTTTTTTTGTGTGTAAATTGTCCTTAATAGCCATTAAAACATAATTACAGGACATTCAGGGCACATCTCTGTCAGGGATAGGAGTTGCTAAGTCCCTTGGCCAGGACAGCCCCACATGAGGAGAAGGAAAACAACTGGGAGGAAAATAAGGGCAGAAAATGAGAATTGGTGACTTAAGGCAGGGTGTGTTCATGAAATGTGAGGCAGGAAGTGCTGACAGAGCTTTTCTGCATCGGAAACTCAGTTCAAGATGAGCTAAGTGTTGCACAAAATGTACATTTCTGTCCATACATCTGCTGTGGGGTGAGAAATGTCCCAAGGATTGCCAGGAAAGGTGGGGCACAGAGGGTTGGGCACTCCTGGGGAGCTCCTTTGGGGTGGGGAGGGAATTTTGGTGAGGGAATCTCACTCAGGACCCACTCAGGCTGCAGCAAACACAGGAAACCTGCACTTGGAGCCTCCTCTTCCCAGCAAAGGCCTCTGCCAGTGACAGATGTGCAAAAACATCTCAACAATGTGCTCCAAACCACTTCCAAATGTTTTCCAGGCTGGAGCAGAGCTGCCACGAGTGCCACGGAGCCAGGGAGCTGCCCTCACTCTGGGCACACTGCCCAGCAAACCTGCTTCCTTTGCTGTCCCAGCAAATTCCTGCTGGGAAGAGGATGCTCCTGAAGGGAGCAGAGGCATCACCCTGCTCCCCTGCAGCTGAGGGAATGCAGCATTTTATTAGATTTTATTTTATTTCAGTCATTTCCGTGGCTGCTGAGGCTCCCTGAGGCCAGCCACCCACTGTGGGTGTAGTCACCTTAGGTCATTTATCCTGTGTTTCCTCAGGAATTTGGGAATGGGACAGCCTGTGGTTCCTCTGCTGAAGGCTCTGAAGTGTTTCTGGTGCCAGGGATACCTGGATGCACATTCTGGAGCTATGGAAAAACATTCCTAATCCTGCCTCCTGGTCCTCCCAGAGCAGCCACCGTGACTAAAGGTGAGTTTGGGATTGCTCCCAATTCCAGCTGGCTCCATCCTGGATCTCCCTTCCGACTGCAGCAGAAGCAAATTCCCTTACTTTGCAGCTCCATGAGCCCCAAATCACCCCCAAAATCAGGATGGGATGTGGGGTCTCCCAGTGCTGCCACTGCAGGAGAGGAGTTTTGGGTCCTGCTCCCTCTGCTATCCCCTTTGGCTTGTCCCAGATTATCCCAAATTCCATCCCACACAAACTCCATGTGGAGTCCAGAAAAGGAGCCCACAGTGGGGTGGCACTGAGGAAGGTGAAAGTGCCAGCACTGTTCACTTCACTGAGGGTTTTTTTTTTGGGGTAGGGATGAAAAATCCAGCTCCTTTCCATCTTCTGTACATCTCCACTTCCCTGACCCGGAATTCCACTTTTTAAAATAACTCCATTCTGCAGGAACAGTGTCCTAAAATACACACCTGACCTAGTTTATCCAGCTCCCTTCCCCAAATGTCATCCTGCAGCTTGAGCAGGAGCATCTGTGGGGCAGGACAGGGCTAGGGCTCAATCTGCTCCTGTAGCAACCTGCTGGGAAGGTGAGGGAATTCTTTCCTTTTCCCTAAGGAATTGCAGCCTGGCAGGAAATCCAGCATTTGGGTTCAGTTTGGGGATTCAGGGCTTGTCCAAAACACACAGGAATGCAAACTCTGCTCGTTAATCCCTCGGGAATGCCCTGCTGCGAAATTCCTGGGCTCTCTGGAAATTTCTTTTTTCCCTTTACTCCCAGTCAGTAGTCATCACCCAGAACTGGGAATTCCACATGGGAAGAGTTCTGGGAAAGGGGAACACAGCCCCCAAGGCAAGGTTCCAGTGCCAGGCACGTGGCGTGGGACATCTGACCGGTGTCACAAGGCCTCAGGTGAGGATGTGGCGTTGACAATGATCCCTGCGGCGCTGAGAGGTGTCTGGGGAGGTGACACCAGTCAATATCCTGAAAACCCTCAGGAATGAGGAGGTTCACCTGTGGAAATGGGAGTCAAAAGGAAGGAAAAATGGGATGTAAACACTGTCCTGCTGTCCCAGGGTGGTGCTGCTGGCCAGGACACAGGGAAGGAGCCCTGGATTTCCCATGGACAGCAGGACAATGCTTACATCCCATCAGGATCAGGACAGTGTTCACATCCCATTTTTCCTTCCATTTGGCTCCCATTTCCAGAGGTGAACCCCCCAATTCCTGAGGGTTTTCAGGACATTGACACTCCTCAACGCTCCAGAAATCCAGTGCTGCTCCTGATCCATGGGAAATCCAAGGCTCCTTCCCTGATAAACCCAGACAGCAGCAACACCCCGGATTCAGAACCTGAGCCATGGCTATCAGGACAATATTTACATCCCATCAGGATCAGGACAGTGTTCACATCCCATTTTCCCTTCCATTTCGTTCCCATTTCCAGAGGCGAGCCCCCTTGTTGGAATCCCAAAAGCAGAAAGCTCTTAGAACACTGGGCCTGCGGGCCAAAGCTTAGAATTAAACACAGAGTTTGATCTGAGGCCTTGGAAGAGGCTCCAAACCTGGATGCTGGAAGCAAAAATGTGGATTTGTAGTCAAAACAGACATGTTAAGCTGGGTAGAGGAAAGTTCAGAGTTAAGAGTTTAGGATATGAAAAAACAGTAGTTATAAAGGTAATAAGGAGTTTTAGAGTGTAATATTTCTGATTGGATCAGAGAGCCCACACTGTGGCATAAGCTCATAAGACAAAATATTTGGACATTGGGTTAAAAACATAAATATCCTTGTTGGCAGTGTTTTATTGGTTAATAAATCCTTAAAAGATTTGTAACTGGAGGTCCTGTGACCTCTGACCATGTGGTGAAGATGCGAGCCCAAGTCATCCTGCCTATGCAGAAGATAAGAAATAATAAATCACACTATAAATTATAATCATAATAATAATTCAATATTATTATGAAATAATAATAATCACGCCATCCAAAGCAACTCACAGCTCCTGTCTCTCATTCACAAAATTCCTCACACCCCCTCATTCCTGGGGGTTTTCAGGCCCTGCTGAGGTTTATGGAGCGTTTTCCCCCAAGGAAAGGGGGGAAATGCAGGAGGAAATGCAGGAGGAAATAATGCAGCACTGTGAGGAGGAGAAAAGATCCAATCTGTGAGGATTGCTGAGCACATCCAGGAACATGATGGCTTTGTCCAGGCCTCCTTTTCCATCCACACCTAGGAACAAAATTAATGAAGCTCCCAGAGTTATTCTCACTAATTGGTGACCTCTTAATGGCAATAAAGCTTTAAGAAAGCACAAATGTATTATGTGGAAGGGCAGAAGTGATGGGCTCTTGGTGGTTGATCTTGGTGATTTGGGAGGGGGGAATTACAGGGAATTTGATCCCTGCTCCAAGGCCTGCTCTGCATTTTAGTGGGGAACAGCATTAAAATTAATTCTGGCACTTACAAATGGTGATTGGGTAATTAAAGGCTGATTAACCCAATTTGATTTAAGAAAATGGATGAGGGAAGAGGCTGGTAAATGGGAAATGATGGAAAAGTGGAGCAAAGGTGAAACAAAGGATAATTGGGCCTGGCTTTGGAAGAAAATGGGATTTTCAGGCAAACGGAATGCAGGAGATTGGATCTGTCTGGACAGCAGGAAAGGGAGGGCAAAGGACAAGGAGGGGATGGCAAATGCAGGTAAGAAATTGAGCAAGGGCAGGTGACAACCAGGGGAGATAATTCCTTCCAGATCCACATAGAAAACAACATTTGATATTTTAAATAACGACCATGAAAAGAGAAAAAAAGCATGCTGAGGGGTTTTGCTGGTGAAATTTCCTGATCAAATCTGCTGATGGCGGCAACTGAAGGGGAAACATGGACAGTTTGGAATCTTAAGGATTGAAATAAAGCCCTCAGGGTCTCCCAGTGAAGATTTGAGCTGTGTGGGAGGAGTGAATCGGTTCAAATGGAAATGATTGAAGAAGAAGAGTTGAATTGGTTCAAAATGGTGGAGGGGGGAGAGATCCAGGAGATGCACAAGGATCTCACTGAGCCGAGAGCTTGGATACAGCTCTGATCCAGAAAAAATGAGCTGTCCCAGTGCAGCAGAGATTCCAGGAACTTGGTGCATTTAATCCACCAAAACTCAGCAAAGTAACTCCTGAGAAAATCTCTGAAGGTATTTAAGGGCCAGATTTGAGGCAGAGGAAAATTTCTCACAGTGGGAACTGGAGGAATCCTCCCAAGATCTGCAATCAAACCATCCCACAGGTCCCAAAGGCTGCTTTGGTGGCCAGTTGGGCAACCAAGGAGCCACCTCAGCTCGGGCCCAGGTGACTCCATCCTCAGCTGGAGGAGGAGAGGGTTTGATGTGGTGCCTGCAGGAGAAGAGCCCTGATAAACCTGGGATCCTTCAAGTCAGACCAGAAAAACCTGAGGTGCTGCCACCCACCCTGGTCTGATCCCTCTGAGATAACTGAGGGACAGGAGGGAGGGGAGCTGTCCAGGATTTCTTTGTTCCCACGGGCAGCCGGGAGCAGATCGGATCAACAGCAAGAAATTGGAATAATTATTGCCTCTGAGTCTCCCAAGAAAATTCCCTCCTTTTCCTGTAGCAGCATCCCAAGAGTTGAGCTTTAGGTGCTGTGGATCTCAATAACCTGATGATTTTTGAGACTGGGAAAAAACTGAGGGATGTGTTAGTGATAAATCATTTGTTTTTCCCCATGTTCTTTTCCACAGCATCAGATCAGATAAGAGGAAAAGGGGGAGGATTCTCACCTTCTCCTAAAACCTCACCTGCAGAGCTGCCTCCAGCTCTGGAAACCCCAAAATAAGGATTTGGAGCTGCTGGAGCAAGTCCAGAGGAGGCCATGAAGATGTTCTGATGCTCTGGAGCCAGGCTGGGAAGGTTCCCCTGGAGAAGGGAAGGATCCAGGGGGAGCTCAGAGCAATTGCAAGGCCTGAAGGGGCTCCACGAGAGCTGGAGAGGGACTGGGGACATGGAGGGACAGGACACAGGGAATGGCTTCCACTGCCAGAGGGCAGGGATGGGTGGGAGACTGGGAATTCCTGGCTGAGATAGAATTCCCAGAGCAGCTGTGGCTGTCCCTGGATCCCTGGCAGTGCCCAAGGCCAGGCTGGAACACCCTGAGACAGTGGGAGCTGTCCCTGTCCGTGGAACTGGATGGGCTTTAAGGCCTCTTCCAACCCAAACCATTCCAAAATTCCCTGAATTTGGCACCAAAACCTCCTCAGTGGGTCCCAGACAACTTCTCCATGTTTTCCCTGCCCCAGACATGAAAGTTCTCTGTGGCTGAGGGGGAGTTTTCCCACATCCCTCAGCCTCCCCACAGGGCTGGGCTGGAAAAACCAACCCCGGTGGCTGCAGAGCCCAGTGAGATCCTCTGCTCCTCCCAGCCTCATTAGCAGGGCTAATTAAGAGGAGCCAATCAAAACCCCCTTTGCCAAGCAGGCAGGAACAAACCTGGATGTGTTAAAACAGCCCTCAGAGGCAGCTGTGAGTGGTTCCAAAGGGAGAGCAGGGAATGCAGATCCCACAGAACTCGGCTGAGTTCAGGAGCAAGCTGGAATTTCTGCATTTTTACGTCCCCACAGCTGAGCTGGAGCTTCCAAGGAATTTCTGCATTTTTACGTCCCTACAGCTGAGCTGGAGCTTCCAAGGAATTTCTGCATTTTTACGTCCCCACAGCTGAACTGGAGCTTCCAAGGAATTTCTGCATTTTTATGTCCCCACAATTGGGCTGGAACTTCCAGTTTTGGAGCTTCCAATTTTGGAGCCTGTGGCTTTCCAACCACGGTAATGCCAGCTCTGAAACTCCTTTGATTCCACCCAAAACAACAGCGGGAAAAGCACTGGGAGAGGAGGAATCCCAGGAACTGAAGTGACCATGGGGATGGAAGGGGTTGAAGGGGTCAGGCAGCAGCTCCAGGGCTGGGAAATCCCAATTTTCCTGCCTCAGCTCTGGTTCCCTTTGGAGATGGGTGGGATGAGGAGTCTGGGTAGAGGATTCCCTTTGGATGGGAATAAAAACTCTTGATCCAAACCCTGGAATCCAAACCCCAGCAGGCCTGGGAGGCACAGCAGCCGTACCAAAAGCTGGAATCTGCTCCATGGGGTGCTCCACATCCTCCTAAAAGTAGTGGGAATGTGAAATTTGGTTGGGATTTGGAGTCTCCTATTCCTGGTAGATCCTTAAACCATGAAAAGAGGGAGGATGGAGAGGAGGAAAAGCCACCCCAAAAACCCCAGACACTGCAAACCCTGTGGGGCAGCAGCTCCAGGGCTGGGAAATCCTGATTTTCCTGGCTCAGCTCTGCTTCCCTTCTGAGAATAAAAACTCCTGATCCAAATACTTTTTATATTTCTTATATTACTTATTATATTTTATGTATTATGTATTATATATAATATAATAATATAAACATTATATTATCATAATAAAACATATTATAAAATAATGTATAATATTANATATTATATACTATATTTTAATGTAACATACAACAAATATATAAATATTACATTATGATTAGATTTTATATTACTTTTCTATTAAAAAATTACATAATTTTTTTTTTCTTTTAATTTGGAAATACATTCCCAATTGGAACACTGTTTCTATTCCCACAATGAACGTTCCTGAGCGTGCTTTTCCCAAGAGATCTTTGAGAATTGGGAGGAGTTTTTCCAGGCCAGGAGTAGCGGTTCCTGCAGGAGGCATTCAAGAATTCCACTCCAAATCCCTGCGGAGAATTCCAGGCTGCCCAAGGAGTTTTGGGCTGATTTTTGTCCCTTTTTGGCGCACGAAGGACGGAGTGACGAGGCTGAGATGGGAGGTGACAAACGAGGGGACTCAAAGGTGGTGGGATCCCGGCAAATCCCCACCCATCCTACAGCTCCGGGGAGATGGAAACTGAGAGAAACAGCCTTGAAAATAAAATAGAAATTAGAAACCAGAAAATATCTAAATCTAAAATATCTCAAATAGATATTATAAAACATTTAAAATATATATAAAATATCTCAATCTAAAATATCTCAAATAGATATTATAAAATATTTAAAATATATACAAAATATCTAAATCTATAAACGTTATATACAACATATAAAGTATAAAATAGAACAATATCAAATATTAAAAAAAATCTAAAATATAAAAGGTAAAATACAAAGTAGAAGAATAAAATACAAAATATAAAGCCTTTGTGTGACTCCTGATGTTTTTTCCTTGTAGGCAGAGGTCTTGTGACCTCTGATCGTGAGGTGAAGACGAACTCTGGCTTCCTGAGACTGTAAGTAGATAAAAATCAAATTTAAAAAAGTAAATTTAAAAAGTAAATCTAAAAAAGTAAGTTTAAAAAGTAAATTAAATTTAAAAAGTCAATTTAAAAACTAAAATAAAAAAGTACATCAAGCTTTATCGCGTCCCGTCTCTCTCCCTCAGAATCCCAAAGCCATCCCAGCTCGCTCGTGGCCATTCCCCATCCAGGGAGAATTCCCAACCCAAACCATCCTGGAAGTGTTTCCCTCTCTCCACAGGGATTGAATTTCGCAGAATTTCCCCGCTCAGGGGAAAATCCTCCTCCCAGGGTTTTGTGGTTTTGCCCATCGCGGGAAGAAACATCCCTGGGACGCCATCCCTGGATGAGAACTGAGTTTTCCAATATCGTCGAAGCTTCCCGAGTGAGAAAATGCCCGCCTCGCCCCCATCCTGCCGAGTGGGTCTGGGAGAGCTGCTGAGGAGCCGAGTCACACAAAATACTGGGAATTCTGCATCCTGTGACCTCCTCCCGCTGCCAGCCTGGTGAGAGGGAGGTGTCGAACACGGCGGCTGCCTGTGGGGTTCATCCCAGAACTCATTAGGATCCCTTACCGTGAGGAAAACCCTTTTTGAGAAGGAGGAGTGGGGAAGAATAAAGCGTTTTTCTGCACGTTTCAACCGCAGATTTTTCGTTTTATCCGCGTTTTTATGAGTTACTCGAATATTCCTCTGAATATTCCCCTGGCCAGGCCGAACAGAGCAAACAATAATATTGGGATTTCTTGCTGTTCTCACCTAAAAACTTGCCCGTTTTTTAGATATCCAAATATTGTTCCCTCTGCTCTTGCTCGGAGAGCAAAGTTCCACGCTGAGAGCCCTGGCTTTGCAAGATAATGGAAAAAGGGAAAGAATTTGAGGCAAATCCCCTCTGGAGATCCTTTCCTGCGGATAAAACGACTTGTGGAGATGGGGGAATATTTGAGGAGCCAGCAAAAAAAATCCTTATCCACTCTTCCCAAGGCTCTTCCAGGTTAAACCCCGAGGCTCCAGGTCATCCCAGCAGGATTTGAAGCCCTAAGGATGCCCCAAATTTCCCTTTCCCGGAGCAAGGCAGGGATTCCTGCCCTTTGGAAATGCATTCCTCAAATTGCTCCTGGCATCAATCATCCCTCAGCGGCACAGCCTGACCTCCTCCCCATCCCAAATCCCTCCCGTGGGTCAAACGTGAGCTGGGCTGGAGATTAATGGCAATTAAAATGTCTCTTTTATAATTTATATTGTTCCCATGATGGAAAGAGCAGGAATTGCTGGGGGTTTGGAGCCCCTCGGTGCCCAGGGCTTGGCCAGCTCTGAAAAGAAAGAAAATGGTAATAAACGTCAAGTTTAGCCCGAAAAATGGCTAAAAAAATTAATTTAAAACAAAATATTCAGGCCTGGGGAAGTAAAGAAGGGAAAGTTTTGCTTTCTTACCATTTCTTTCCAGGTTTTTGTCACAGTTTGGAGAGGATCTGCTCGGATACAAATTTAGGATGGGGGAATAATCACCTGTCAGTTACTGATCACGGAGCCCTGTGATTAACTCAGGCTCTGCCCTTCCCTGTGATCCAGCAGAGAATTCCAAAAGCATCATTTCCCCCCTCAGAAAACTCCTTTGTCCAACCGAAACTGCAGGGTGAGGAGACACAAACGAGGCTGAGCGATTCCAGGAGGGAAAATTCCCTTTTTTTTTTTTTTTTTTTTTTTTTTCCCTGGAATTCCACCCTTTAATCCATCCCCTGGTGTGAAACGGCCGCAAAACTTGTGGGGACAGGCTGTGGAAAAAGGGCTTTTCCAACCCAAATCCATGACTTCTGATGCCTCCAGCGTGCTCAGCTCTCCGAGAATTTTCTGGGCTCTGGTTTAGTTGTGGGTAGAAACAAGGAAAATGTCCCTGGTGTGTCCTGGTATCCCAAAAAAACCACCCAGCAAATCCCACTCCTGACCCACAGCTGCACTTCTATCCCTCAGGACAAGAAGGGAAAAAAAACCTTTCCAAAACTCAGCCTATTATCCTGATAATATCAGAAAAATTGCACCCGACCCCATTAATATCCTTTTTTTTTTTTTTTTCCTGGGCAAGGATCCAAAAGCTGCCTTCGGGAAGAGCGGAGGGAGCAATTACCCCGTTCCCAATTATCCCAAATCCCGGGGGGCTCCGCTCTCCCCACATTTGTGGCTGGGATAAGAGAACAATCCCCCACATCCCTGGGCCAGGAGGAATCCCTGAGCTCGGCCCTAAACCTCTGGAAAGGGAATTTTCCAATTCCTCCCCTGGCTTGAAGTTGGTTTTCCTCGGGATTTTAATGAGTTCTCCGAGAAGGGGGGAAAAAAAATAAAGGAGGAAAAGCAAGGAAAAAAGTGAGGGTGATGTCATCAGGTCTCATTTTATTTTCTCAAATATCAGCAGCTTGTTCAGCTGGGACACTTTTATTTTCTATATAAATAGAGAGGTGGAGGCAACACAAATATAAACAAAGAAAAATAAATATAGGTATAAAAATGCAGAACGAGGCAGCACGGCCTCTTGGCCACAGTGGTAAATATTTCTCCAAGAGAAATGGGAATAAAAGGAGTGTAAAACCATATTTTGGTGGTAAAATCTGAGAAAAATGGGAATGAAAGGAGTGTAAAACTGCATCTTGGTGGTGAGAGAAATGGGAATAAAAGGGGTGTGAAACCATATTTTGGTGATAAAACCTGGGAGAAATGGGAATAAAAGGAGTGTAAAACCATATTTTGGTGGTAAAATCTGAGAAAAATGGGAATAAAAGGGGTGTGAAACCATATTTTGGTGATAAAACCTGGGAGAAATGGGAATAAAAAGAGTGTAAAACCATTTTTTTTTGTGGTAAAACCTGGGAAAATGGGAATAAAAGGAATGTAAAACCATATTTTGGTTGTAAAATCTGAGAAAAATGGGAATAAAAGGGGTCTGAAACCATATTTTGGTTGTAAAATCTGAGAAAAATGGGAATAAAAGGGGTGTGAAACCATATTTTGGTGATAAAACCTGGGAAAAATGGGAATAAAAGGAGTGTAAAACCATACAGAAGGACAAGAGGAAGGAGTAGGCAGGAAAACGAAATCAAGGAAATAAATAAACTACAAAAAAAAAAGGAGCTGAGGGAAAAGCAAAATCCAGAGAGACCTGCAGCAAGTGTTGTCTAAAAGCTGAATTTTCCATTGATTTGTGCTGGATTTACATCCTGGGCAGGTCTGAGGGGAGGAATGTCCCTTTCCCAGCTTTTCAGAGCACAGGGAATATCCCTGGAAAGCAGATCCGGGGAGACGAGGTGGGGCAGGGCAGCTCTGGGACTTGCAGCTGTTTCTCTTGAAAAAAGAAGGAAACTGGTTAAAAACTGTTTGAAACTCAAGTCCTCGCCACCACGCTCAGGCTGGAGTGCCCGTGCTCAAACCCAAGCGGCTCACTCAGATCTCCTGGTGCTTTCCAAGCCTTTGGGAGCAGCTTGGAGAGGGCTGGAAGCTGGGAAAGGGATGTCCCAGGAAATCTCTGTCCTGCTCTGATGCCAGTTTTTGCCCAGAACCCTCCTGGATCAGAGCAAGGAGTCGGTAAAATCTGGCTCCAGGCTCACCCTTCCCTCGGATCCCATCCAGGGAGAGGCAAACAAGCTCCTCCATCCCATCCCACAGTTCAGCCTCTTGGACAGTGACCTCCTCAGTCCTGATTACGTAAAAAATTCCATGGAAAAACAATTTAAAGTCTTGCAGTGGGGGCTGCTTCCTCAGTATGGTAAGAATGGAGCTGAGGGAACGAGTCCTTTTAATGAATGAATCCTTTAACCTTGGGATAAAACTTTGGAAGTGTTGGTGCGCTGATAAACCCTGAAATTCCTATAAAATAAACCCCCAAGGCAGCCTAAGGCTGTTGATAAGACTGAGCTTAGAGGTGCTGAGGGGAGAAGGGGAGAAAAACCTGCATCAATTCCAGTGGCTCTTTAATTATCCACAACAAATCCTAAATCCCAGGTTCTTTCCTCAGCTTCTGTCCCCTCCCGGAGTGAGGGAAGAACAGGACAAATGATTTAATCCAGGATATTTTTTGGAGTTTATTTTGGGGTCTTTTGGGATAAATTCTCCTGCCCAGTGTCAGAATGGAGGTGCTGAGGTTTTCCCAGTTTGAGGGTTAATATCCCATTCCAGTCACACTGGTTTCTGCCAGATGCTGAATTATTTGGGATCAGGCTTGCGTGGAAAGGACCACTAAAATATTTGAGAAGCACTTTGAGTCACCAAAGACTATGGGATCTGTGAGAGATCCAAATTTGGGATACCTGGGGAGTTTTTGTATCCACCAAATCCATCTAAATAAAAGGAATGAAGTTTTGGGACGAAAACAGGTGACATTTGGTGCCTGTGGGGCATTTTGTGGTGGTAGAGGGCTGGTGAGGGGGAATTTTGGGGTGAGTGAAAAGCAGGCAATGGTTGTCAGGAAGCGATCCCAGGCGTGAATTCCAGGAATTGGAGGATTTGACTTTTCTGTGCCCACCCTGCCCACCCAAAACTGGAGATGTGGAGCTGGATGCTCCTGGAAAAGCAGAGTGTGGAGCAGCCTGGGATGAAAGCTGGGTGATCCCAAGACATGGGCGAGGCCAAGACGTGGGATCTGATCCCTGCATGGATTTTGGATCCAGCCACCTCCCGGGGCTCAGCTCCCTCTCCACCTCCAGGGATCTGTTTGGTTTTCCAGCCCAACTTTCCCAAATCCAGCGGGATTCCCACAGCTCCAGGCTGCTCCAGAGCATTGCCCAGCTCTGGCTCAATCCCAAACCTCGGGATTATGGATTTGCCCCCCAAATTCTCACACAAACCCAACCCCAAAGCCCTTTCCAAAGTTCCACAGAGGCCACCCGAATATTTTCTGGGATGCTGTGTTTCTCAGCACCACATTTCATCTCCATGCTCCACAGAATTCCTTCATTTCCCCCATTTTTCCAGAACCATCCTTTTGTTGCTTTGCTTTTGGCTCTGCCTCTAATCACCCCCGTTGCTA
>VXBQ01002430.1:56088-66159 GCA_013400175.1 Phainopepla nitens
GGGAACAGGGACAGGAGCAGAGGGAACGGCCTCAGGCTGGGCCAGGGGAGGTCAGGGTGGATATTTGGGAAATTCCTTCAAGGAAAAGAATGGTCCAACCCTGGCACAGCAGCCCAGGGCAGTGGTGGAGTCTCAAATATATTGAGCAAGAAATGCCAGTTTTGTAGTCAAAATATTTGGATGTGTTTTGTGCAGTGTCCTGAACCTGGGCCTGAGACTCCTCCTTGTCTTCCTCCAGTTCTGCTCCTGATGGATTTAGAGGATTTTCCAGCCATCCAAACCACCTCATGTGGGCAATCCTCATCCTAAAAATCAGCAAATCTGGAATCACAATCCACTTCGGCCAGGGTTTCCCACCAGGACAGGATCTTTCCCAAGGCCTACAAAAAGTCCCCTCCCTTGCAGAATCATAGAATACCCTAGGATGGAAAAGACCTTTAAGATTTGGGTTTGGGAAAGAAAAAAAAAAAAAAAACAAAGAGGAAAAAATATTATTACCTGGAAAAATTACAGCAAAATAAGGCCAGCAAGTTAAATGGTTTGGTTTCCTCCCTGGGCAAAATCCACCAGAAATTTCTTGCTAAACTCTGCCTCACAGAGCTGCACCTAAATATCTGGAGATTCCTCTTCTTTGGGGGACAACACTCCAGAGCTTCATGGTCATGTTTCCTGGAAAAATCAATCCTCTCCTGGCCCAAAAAAACCCCCAGTTTATGTTAAAGGAATAAATTAATTTAGCACCATTGAAGCCCATTTCAATTTGACTTGTGAATTTAGTTCTGTATAGAGTTTATACTATTAAAGAGAGTGCAAAGCCTTAATTAAATAAACTTCAGCTCTTGCTGCAGGATTTTATCAGGGAAACCCAAACAATCCCTTCTGACATCATTTAACTTCTCCCTCTTTCTTTCCCTTTTCCTTGTCAAAACATTCATCCCAACTGGCAAGTTCTCCCCGAGTATTTAGATTTTTGCAGACATTTTTACAACCTATTTGCATTTTTGTGGAAAAACTCTCCCATCTGTTTATTTCCCTCTTGCAACTGGCTGGGATGACTGGAATTGGAGAGATCAGGGAAGAGCCAAGGGTGCCAGGAAAGAGCCTGGAGTGGCTTTCCCTGGGCTCAGTCCTGGTGCTCTATCCTCAGAGATATTTTCTTATCTGCTTGGAGACCCTGCCCTTGAAAACAAATTATCCAAGACATCCCTATTCCACAGGTTTCAGCAGATAAAATTTGGAGAATTCCTTGCAAAACTCCAAACAAAACCCTCTCTGACAAAGGCGCTGTCGGAATTTGAGCTGAAGATGCAGCCTGAGGTGAACAGAACATTTTGCAGGAATATTGTGAATATTTTAATATCATATGGGCTCCACTGACAAGCAGAGAGACTGTTTTCCCTTTTAAATGAAATAATAAATAAAATAAGCAAAGCAGGGCTGCAGGAGGATGGGTTTAGGTGGGATATTGGGAAGGAATGCTAGGCTGGGAGAGGGTGAGGCCCTGGCACAGGGTTCCCAGAGAAGCTGTGGCTGCCCCTGGATCCCTGGAAGTGTCCAAAGCCAGGTTGGAGCACCCTGGGATAGGAAAAGGTGTCCTTGCCCGTGGTGTGGTATGAACTGGATGAGCTTTAGGATCCCTTCCCACCCAAACCAGTCTGGGATTCTCTGGTGCACACCCCAGTCCCTGCCTGTGACTGGCTCAGGCTCTGTGCCCGTTGCTGGTTCCTTAAAGATAAATTCCATGGGGTTATTCCACCCTTTTCTTAATTTATTTAGTGCCAAGCAGGGGGGATTCAGCCCCTGGAAAGCAGCTGGTGTCACTTTAATGCATAAATTCCAGACTATTTAAAACCCATGTGAATGTGGCACTTGGGGACACAGCTTAGTGGCGGCCTTGGCAGTGCTGGGGAAGAAGTTGGACTTGAAAACCTTGGAGGTCTTTTCCAACCTAAACAATTCCCCAGTCCTAAATTCCTTCTCTGGGCACCTCCCTGGGCGAATGAAGCGTTGCTGGAATTGCTGGATGCCGCAGAGTGTTTCACAGCCAGCTCTTGGAATTCGCTCTTGGAGGGCGGATTGTGCTCAGAACAGGGAAATTCTCCAGTAATTAATGCAATCATATAAAAAATAAATAGTGTGAGGTTTGCACACACAGCAGATGCTGAAAGCAGGGTCCCTCCCAATCCCGATTTTTCCCAGCATCAGGTTCCAGTGGGATGGGCTGGGCTGGACAAGCAGAGCCCCTGGGGAGCCCAAACTTCCTCCCCCCTGCCCTGAGCCCTCAGGACAATTGTGAGTCAATAACATTTTCCTGAAACCACTTTATACTCAACCTCTATTTTTTTTCCTCTGGCATTGTTCCTCCTTTCCCAGGGAAATGTCCAAGCCCTTATTGCCCTCAGGAGGTCACTGGGAATGATGTTATCTCTCTGTGGGGTCCCAGCACTGGCTGCAGGTGAGCACAGCACTTTAACGTCTGTATCTGCATCCAGACCCCTCGCGGGGCAGAGAAAAAGAAAAGAACCAAAAAAACACTTGGAGAGCTAATCCAGGAAAAAAAAAAACGTGGTAAAACAAGGTTTTTACAAGGGCATGGAGTGACAGGACAAGGGGCATGGATTCACAGTGATAGGGCAGGGTTGGATTTGTGATCAGGAAGGAATTCCTGGCTGTGAGGGAGGGGAAGCCCTGGCACAGGGTGCCCAGAGAAGCTGTGGCTGTTCCTGGATCCCTGGAAATGTCCAGGGCCAGGTTGGAGCAGCCTGGGACAGTGGAAGGTGTCCCTGCCCATGGCAGGGGTGGGATGAGATGAGCTTTAGCGTCCATTCCAACCCAAACAGTCTGGAATTCCATGATCTCTCTTCCCTGGGCTTTGCAGAGGTCCTTGGACAAGCAGAATCCCTGTGGTGTGGTCCAGACCTGCTGCTGGCTGGGGAGAAGATTTTACAGTCACAGAACCTTAAAATCCTTTAGGCTGGAAAGGACCTTTAAGGTCATCATGTCCAGTTGCTAAGATGTTATTTACAAACCTGTTTTCTTCACCTCAGTTACTCCATTGCAGAGAAAAGCTGACATTTATTGATTAAAACATTAAATAAACCCAGCAGTGCCACAGTTTGTTCCCAGTTACCTTTTCACGAGGTTATTCCTATATCCATGGGCTCTCCCCTACCATTTGCTCCCCCTCCAGACAGCAGAATGGGAAGTGCTGTTGGCCCATCCCAATTTAATTTTTTGGGCATTCACAGGGGCTACAACCACTGTTTTCCACCTTTGCCTGATGGAGAACCTGGCTGAATTCCCCAGGAACATTCCTGTACCCAGCCTGGGTTCCATCTTAAATGGGGAGATTTTGGTTCTCCACGAGATTTTGAGCACCCCCAGTCCAGGGGATTGTGCTGGGAAAGGCCCCTTATGGCTCAGGAGACTCCTGGGATCACTCTGGGAAGTGCCAGGCTCTGTCCTCGGTGCCACCCTGAGCTCTGCAGCCTGTGTCCCCTCTCCAGGGGATGTCCCATGCCCAGGAAGCTCCTGGGATCTGTGGGAGATGATCCAGCTCTCAGTGATCCTGTTTCCATAGATCCAGGCTCTGCTTGAGCAGGACACAGGGATTTGGTGTTCCCCACTGCCCACATCCCAAACCTGCCAGGCAGGAGCTCACCCCACATGGATGAACAACATGCCCTGCTCTCATTCTGGTGCCACAGGTGACATCTGGGGGGGAAATTGGAGGTTGGAAGAACAGGAGCTGTCGGAATTTCCCCCTTTTTCATGGACAGAGCTGCACAGCTCCCACAGCCGTATCCTGCTGCTCCCAGTTTGGCTCCCAGATTTTCTCCTACGTGCTGGAACAACCTGCAAGAGCCTCAAACCATCCTTCCCTTCCACTTGTGGCCATTGGCATGATGACAGCCAGCAGATAATAAGGAGCACAGCCCAAACCCTTGGAAAAAGCAGCACCGCTCCCGCTGGGAATCCTTCAATCCATGGGCTTGTCTCCAGGAGATCCTGGAGGCCTGGGAGCTGTTTGGAAAAGAGAATCCAAAACTCATCCTGTCAAACCAGGAGACTGGCAGGAGAGGATCTGTTTTGGCTTACCCCTCATTTCACATGGATGTGGAGAAATCCCGCTTACGGCTTCGAGGAAATTTCTCCTGCCCCGATCCTTGTGGGACATATGGAATCCATTTTCCCTCACACCTGGCCACATATATTTGTTATGAAAGGTTCACGACTCCACGGGCTGTGTGACCTATTCCCAGGGTGACTGGAGTTGAATGCATTTCCTGCTCTCCCAAATTCCGCATAAACCGAATAAACCAATCCATAGATCCCCAGTGTAATATCCTGAGCCTACAAACACACGCAGGCAATAAGTCAGGGAGGAGGGAAAAACCCCATTGCTGCTTCCCATTAGTGAGCAGCTGCGAGGGGAAGGGAAGGAGGGAGAGAAAAACCCTGGAAATTCAGGGAACAACAGGAATTTTGTAGTGCTCAAGCTCTAAAATCGGCTTCAAGACCAGGTGGGGAAGTTTCTGATCTCGGAGCTGATGCTCCTCATGGAAAATGTTGATTTTGGAGCCTCAGGGAATGGAAATGGTGCTCCAGGCATTGGGGTGTTCAGGCATCATTTCATTGCACTTGGAATAGATAAAGGAAGCTTCTAAAATATGGGAAGAGGGAAATTTTCTGTGGGCAGGTGGGGACTGGACAAGGGGGAATGGTTTTAAACTGAATGAGAGGGGTTTTAGATTAGAAATTGGGAATGAATTGTTCTCTGTGAGGCTGGGGAGACCCTGGCACAGGCTCCCAGGGGAGAATCTCTCTCATCCCTGGGAGAGTCCAAGGCCAAGTTGGAGAAAACTGGGATAAGGTGCTGGGGGCTGAACCAGATGAGTTTTAAGGTCCCTCCGTACCCAAACCAGCCTGGAATTCCAGGATTCCATGATTCTCTGACTATCACAGCAGTGCTCAGAGGGTCGGGAAGGGCTGCTGGGTGCTCTGGATAATTCCTCCCCCATCCTGCATCCTCCAGCAGGGCACAGCCACACGCTGCATCCCCATGGCCCTGACCTTTCCAGGGAAGCCAAGTCAGCTCCTCTTAGGATCAGCAGCTGGCATTTATGGCCGGGGTCTCTACATCCCACAAATGCTTTTCATCCCATCCCACTCCCCGATCACACAGGACAAAAATCCACCCCAACAACAGCAAAAAAAAGTCACTTTAGGGAAGGAGGACAGCAGAGGGATCAACCCCACGCTTCCCAACCCACCCCTCCTTTCCCTGGGGAGAATTTTCCCTCAAGGAACAGAAGTGAGAGAGAGGTTGTGGAACGGCTCCGTGCTGATGCAGCAGCACGAAATACCAAACGAATCCCTTCCCAAAGAGTCGAGCTGGATGTCATTATTTCCTGTTGGTAGACAGAAGGAGAGTGGGAAAAAACTCCTGTTTTGGGAGCCAAGCGCTGCTGAGGAGAGCGATTAGCAGATGGCGTGGAAATTAGCTCATTATTATTAATTTGCCAGGCCTTTCCCAGTTCCTGAATTGCCCTTTGGAAGCCGCAAAGCAGCGTGCGCATATGGACAAAAGGAGGCTGCTTTTGGCAGAGCAGCTAATTAAGAGCTGTGCCACCCACCCCCTGAATGGGAGCCCTTCCCACCTGCCCCATCCCGGATTTGGGATGAGCGGCGCCGGGATAAAGCTCAATAGGGAACCCCCACGCCTGGTGCTTATTAATGTGCTGATGTTTTGTGTGAAGGAGTTAATGCTGCAAAAGGCCTTTTTTTTTTTTTTTTCTGTTTCTAAGGGTTTTTTTTGTAGAGGTGGTTAAAGAGACTGTTTAACAGCACTGAATATATCTATTTATTGGGAAATTTATTTAGGGAAAAACATGCTTCAGCACACCAAAACCTCTCCTCCATCTTCTTTCAAACTGAATTTTTTTTTTTTTTTTCCTAGATTGTCGCACGTCCTTTTATTCCTTTCCAGGACATCACTGCCCTGTGGAGCTGAGAGAAGAATTTGGGCTGGTAGCCCAAAATTGGCTCAAAAAGAAAGGAGCTCAAAGTCTGGATTTATAGTGACTACACGGCCTCGAGTGGAGCTGCAGTGGGATTTTCTCCCAGCTCCTTTGTAGAAAAGCTGCTGCAAATAATAGTAATAACAATAATAGCAATAACAATAATAGTAATAACAATAATAGTAATAATAATAGCAATAGTAGTAGCAATAATAATAATAATAATAATAATAATGACGACGATGATAATAATAAATCAATCAATCAATAATCACGGAATGGTTTGGCTTGAAAAGGGCTTTAAAGATCACCCATTTCAAACCCCTTGCCATGGGATGGGAATCCTTCCCCTCTCCCAGGTTGCTCCATGACCCATCACCATCCTCACCATCATTCCCCGCACTAATATAAAATATTATTATTAGAAACTATCCAATCTGAATTAGAAACTTGTCGATTTTAACGGGACATCCAAAGCTCGGCTGGGACCACGCAAAACCCTCCCTGTGGGCGCCTTTTCCCGTCCTCCCGAGGAGTCTGAAGCACTGAGACAACCCCGCTGGGACACGAAGCCACGCAGCCCCGCTCGGGCCCAATTAAAGCCAGCACGGAGGAGATCCCAGCCTCGGGAAAGCGGGGAATTGCCATCCTCATCCGGAGTGGCAGCGCCGTGAGCCGGGCGAGGGCTGAGAAGCGACGCGGCCGCCGTGTCGTGGCAGCGACGGCGCTAATTGCCCGCGTGCCGCGGCTCCTAATTGATTTCCTCCTCATTAACGCCGCGCCGCCGCTGCGGGGATGGATCCGGGGTGCGGGGAGGTGGCTGAGGGAGAGCTGGGCAGGGAAAGCCGGGGAAATGGGAGAGGGAAGGTTGGCCGTGGAGCTCAGGGTCGTGCGGTGTCGGAGCAGAACGTGTCGGGGGGAATCGGGGGTACCCCGTGAGTCACGGAAGGTTGGGGGTGGAGGGGATTAAAGCTCATCCCACCGCAGCCCTGCCGTGGGCAGGGACAGCTCCCGCTGTCCCGGGGTGTTCCAGCCCGGCCTTGGGCACTGCCAGGGATCCAGGGGCAGCCACAGCTCCTCTGGGAATCCCTTCCCAATATCAAACTGAAATCCCCTCTCAGCTTCAAGCCGTTCCCCTCTGTCCTGCCACCGTCTGCCTGTGTGAAAATTCCTTCTCCTGCTGCAAAAGCCTGGCGAGGAAATGTCAGGTAACCCGGGAAACTTGTGCCAGGGCCTCCCGCCCTCACAGCGAGGAATTCCTTCCCAATATCCCACCCAATCCTGCCCTCCCTCAGCGGGGACCCATTCCCCCTTATCCTGTCACTCCATCCCCTGTCCAAAATCCCTCTCCAGCTTTCAATATTTTCCCTCTTTTCACTATTTTTCACTCTGTTCTGTATTTGTTTGGAATTTTAGGAGAAGCCGCCGTGACGTTTCCCTGGGCTGAGCGGTTCCATGTCACTCTCCAGACGGAAATCCTCGGAGCAGCTACAATGCTCTTTGTAATTAGAGTTAATTAACACTTCTGCAAATTGGTCTTTACTTAAGACCAGCTGCCGAGGCGCCAAAAAAAAAAAAAAAAAAAAAAAGAAAGAAAATGTCTATCAGCTCATAAAATATTAATTAGCACAAGTGTCTCGTCTGCTGCCACTGGGCTGTGTGGGGATGGGAGTTGGGCAAAGGGAGCTTTGTTTCCTTGGATTAAGAGTTTGGGAGCAGGAATTTGAAATGGATAAATTCAGATTTCCTCCCTGAGCCCCCACACGTGTCACACAGGTACAGGGACAAAGCCTTGTCCCCTAAAACACAACCCAGCAGCCTGGAAATACGTTTGGAAGTGCAAGGGAGTGGGTGTGGGGAGGAATAAAAGTTAAATTTCAGTCACACATCAGTTGGGGGAGAGTCCAGTGGTTTAATCACGGAATCTTGGAATGGTTCGGGGGGGAAAGGACCTGAAAGCTCAAAATTCCAACCCTTGCCATGCCACGATCCCAGGCTGCTCCAAGCCCCATCCAAGCTGGCCTTGGACACTTGCAGAGATGTGATGATGTGAAAAACTCTTCCAAATTAATCTCCCCTTTCCCTCCAGCACCTCCTTCCTCTGGGATTTTCCCTACTTCCTTCTCTCCCTTGTTTCTTCTGTTTAAACCCACCTGAGAACTTCAAAACAAATACTCTTTAAAACAAGGATTTTTTTTTTTTTCTCCCAAACTTTCCTGCTAGTGGGATTTTGTGCTGAGGCCACAGCGGGGCCGATTCCTCCTCTCTGACTGAATTAGGTCAGGGGCTTCTCCAGGCTATAACCATCCTCAAATTATGTGACAGAAACAAATAGGAAATACTTGAAGTTAAGGCTCTGCAAGTACTTGTATTCAACATAAAGATGAGATCGCTCGGAGTTTATATCTGCTTGCTAAAAATTCCTGTAAGGAGCTTGGCGAGGGATAAGAAAATCAGAAAAAATGTCTTTTTTCTCCCTTTCTGTGGAATCTGGATTGGTGCTCACGTTCAGAAAAACCAGCCTGGAGTTTGCAGGAGGAAAAAAAAAAAACAACTCCAGAAACAAATAGCTGCAGGGAAGGCAAACTGAAATGTAAAAATATCCCAATTTCAATGGAATTTTTCAAACAGGCTTTGCAGTGAATTCCCTTGAAAACGTTTCAAATCTGCATGGAGGCCATTAGCCATTCCTGGTGGACCCAGTGAAGAGTTCCAGCAAGGAAACTATTTTTTTGCAAATAGAAAAAAGATATTTAATTCCAGTTTAAAGCCTGGATGTTGCCTGTGTTGTATTTTCATTTTGTTTTCCAGGAAAGGTTTTAGAGGATTAAAATAGAGCTAAGCTGAAACAGATTCCTGACCAACACCAAGGTGGGGTTTTGTTTTGGGGTTTTGTTTTGGGGGTTTTTTTAATCTTTCCTGATAGTTTGACAAAGAATGAACCATTTTCCTTCTCGTTTTGCCCTCAATAAATGACTATGAAATAGGAAATAAATAGGAAATAAATGGGAAATGTTGAGTATGAAAGGGGAGGTATGAGAGGAGCAGTTGTTTGCAGTGGTGTCACCTCATGGGTCAGCTCATGCTGGGCTTTGTTTTCCAGCACGAGATGCTCACCCTTGACCTTTGTAGCCCCTGCTCCCAGTTTTCCATCCTGTTACAAATCCATTTTCCACGGAATATTTGGTTCCAGCAGCTCACGGCGCTTCTCAGTGGAAGACAGGGCTGGAGACACCTCCAGGCCCCTGAGGAAAGTTGGATGCACCCATGGTCGAGCCAAAATTTTGGAATCACCCACCCTGAGGGTGATCCTTCACTGCCTGGGGGAAGGAAATGAAGCACACGGAGTTTGGGATGTGCACTGAAACATTTCTGCTAAAATTCTGTGGATGTCTGGAAAAGGTTCTTCCCCCAGAGCGTGCTGGGCAAGGAATTCCTTCAGGGAATGGTCACGTTCCCAAGGCTGCCAGAGCTCCAGGAGCAGTAGGACAATGTTCCCAGAGATGCACAGGGTGGGATTGTTGGGGTGTCCTGGACTGGGCCAGGAGCTGGATCCGTGATCCTCGTGTTCCCTTCCCTTGGGGACCTGTGTGGAAACAGCCAGTGAGCAAATGTGGTGTCTCCTGGACTGGAAATCCTCCTGTGATGCACAGAGGATGCACGGAGCACCTTCAGGAGCCTGTGGGGGAGCCAGATCCCAGCAGGAAAAGCTCCAGTGTTGGATTAAAAACCCAGCTCTACTGAGACAGGGCAGCTGAGAGGTGTTTTAAAAGATTTTATTCCATTTTCTGTCTCATAGATGGGTGAGACACAGAAGATGGTACATTCAATCAGAAGCCAAATTTTTTCCTGGTTCCAATACATTATAAATGTCTTGCAGCCTGTTAGCTTTTGCCACACAATGCTGCTCACACTTGTAACACCAATCACTGTTGTTTTTACGCCAGGTGGACTTGCTACAATGCATCTTTCACAGTTCTAACTCTCCCAAATATCTGCTCTGTTTGCAAGGCCATCTTTTGAAACTTGTTTCCAGTTCAATTTCTCTCTC
>VXBQ01002430.1:66297-100175 GCA_013400175.1 Phainopepla nitens
GTTCCTCACAGGGTTTGTGCTCCCAGCCCCTCTCCAGCCTCGCTGCCTCCTCTGGACACCCTCAGGGGTCCCAATGTCCTTCCCAAAGCGAGCCCAGAGCTGGGCACAGCACTGGAGGGGCTCCTCACAGTGCCCAGGGCAGGGGCAGAGCCAGCTCCCTGCTCCTGCTGCCACCCTGCTCCTGACACAGGCCAGGATGGGGCCCTCTGGGCCACCAGGGCACACCTTATCTCAGAGTTCTCACACTCTCAGCTCAGGACTGTGTGAGCTTCCAGTCAGGCTTTGAAAATCCTCTACAAATCCATTTCTCACACTCCAGGTGCTGCCAGGACACGGCTCTGCCATCCCTCGGCACGGAGGGCTCCCCGAGAGTCCCACAGGGCTCGTGCTCACCTGGGCAGGTGACAGGATGGGAGGTGACAGCTGTGCCAGCAGGGAGGGGTCGTGCCAGGTGAGGGGGAACGGGAGACGGCCGGCGCATTCCCGGGAAGGTGCTGGAACAGCGCTCGTGTTTCCAGCAGCCCCAGCACAATGTCACAACAGCTCCCAGAGGAATTAATGTGATGGGAAAAGCGCACTGCACACGCAGGGAAAACACTGGGCAAACTGGGAACTCCGAGATCTGCGTTTTCCAAGGGTGAAATCCAAGCCTGAGCCGTGGCAGAGCCCTGTGGAGAGAGGAACGACGTGGATCCCGTTCCCCTTTGTGTGGCTCTATAATCCTAAGGGAAAATAAAAGGCTCCCAAAGATTTAAAGAGGCTTTGGCTCAGCCTTTGAATGCCTTTTCATTTTCCCCTATTCATGGATCAAATAGAGCTCCCTGCTCTGAATAATTGCATTTTACCTGCTGAAAACACGGTCTGGAAACCTCAGAGTGCTTTATTCCTCCTGATGGCACATAAAGCATAAACATTAAGTTTGCTAAAACCAGGGAAAAATAAGAGACTTTATTTTTTTTCTCTTCAATATAATTTACAATGGGAAGCATTAACTCATCAATCATAGGCACAAATTCAGTGAGGACTGAAACTCTACACTCAGCAGCAGCCAAATTACAGTCACACCGCTCCATCACTGAGGGCTCCTTCCAAGGGCATTATTGGAAATATGCTCCTCACAAGGAGAGTTAAGGGGGTAAAAAAGCAAAAAATAAAGCACTAAAACCGTGAGAAAGGAGAGTCTCAGCACCCCCAGGCAAGGCAGGGATGGATTCAGCTCAGCCCATCCTGCCTGGGCTCACCTTCCCTCACAGGGGAGGATTTATGCCAGTCTCCCACCCATCCCTGCCCTCTGGCAGTGGGATCCATTCCCTGTGTCCTGTCCCTCCAGGCCTGGTCCCCAGTCCCTCTCCAGCTCTCCTGGAGCCCCTTCAGGCCCTGGAATTGCTCTGAGCTCTCCCTGGATCCTTCCCTTCTCCAGGGGGACATTCCCAGCTCTCCCAGCCTGGCTCCAGAGAGGCTCCAGGGTCTGGATTCACTCCAGCAGCTCCAGGTCCTTCTGGACACCCCAGCTGGAAGCTCATGATTACACCTGGGATTATACCTGGGATTTTCCCTCTGGCCCAGCAGTCTGTGAGAGGCCCAGCAAAACCTGGGTTTGAGGGGAAGAAAGATGAAAACAACCAAAGTTTAGCACACCTAAAGCACCATTGGCACTCCTTGGACACTCAGACCTCATCCCATGGAACAGGGCAGCTCCAGCTCTGCTTTGGCTCAGGAAAAGAGTCTCAGAAAGAAGGATTTAACAGCTGGTCTTTGTACTTGCTCCCTCTCCAATTTAATATTTCCTTTTAGGCCCTCCTCTCCCAGCAAGTGTTTAAAGCTGGAATTTATTGTGCAGAGCATCTCTGAAATCTGCTTTATGCCCCAATCTCCAAAACTCCTGTTTTCAGAAACAGTTAAGTATGGCCATGAGGTTTTCCCCTTTAAATCTTGCTCTGTGACTAATCCAGCAAAGAGGGAGCTTCTCCTCAGCTGCAGAAACCCAGCCCAGATGTGGCTCCAAGAAGGTGAAAGGGAGCACCAAAATAATTTCTGCCTGTTCAGCACCCAGCTGTGCCCAACTCCAGCACCCAGAGCTGGGGGCGGGCAAAACTTGGCAAGTTTGGGGAATATTTTTACAGCCTAAAGGCTGGCAAATACCTCAGAGCTGGAGGTGTGAGACACCTGAGGTTTTGCCAAAAAATGAGTTGAGCAAAGTGAGGAACATGCGATGCCTGTTCCCTATTTCCTTTTTTTCTTTGCATTTTCTGTGGCATTTCAGGTCTCCAGGGCAGGGGTTCCCCTTCGTGCTGCAGGCTGAGGCTCTGCAGTGGGGAAGGAAGATATTTCTGGGTGTTTTCAGCTTCTGTTTGTGTTGCTAGGATGGATGGAATTGCTGGGTTGTGACACAGGGAGCCGGGCATCCCTCACCCAGGCTGCAGCAGGGAAGGAGCTGCTGCCACACTCGGCCCTGGCACAGACTGGGGGTCACCAACAGCGCCAAAAAACCTCATCAGAGCTGTGAAAAATTCCCAGGAATGTGCCTAGTGACAATGTTCTCATTCTGGCAGGCAGCAGACGTGTCTGGGTTAATTCTGAGGTGGAAAACCCTCAAAATGCTGTGGCCATGGTGGATTTACAGCTCGAGGAGCTGGTGGCAATGATGGACAAATGAGTGAGAACAGAATAACTGGAGCCACTGGAGAGATGTTCATGGGCACCCCAAGGCCTGGGTGCAATAATTTCAGCTTGGCAGAGCCGTGTCCATCTCCTGGAAATTCATGAGCCACCATTCCCACTCCAGCAGCCAGTGGGAATCCCAGGGCACATTTATTATTAGACCTGAGGAAAAAGCTGCTCATCCCATTTTTACTGCAGCAATTGATGAGAAGGGGGATTAAACTGGCACCCAACAATAAAAACAGCTCCTGAGGCAGCCAGAGCCCAGCAAGGCCAAGCACTTCTCAAGGATGGGCCAAAATTGTGTTACCACATTAAACCTTGCCTTAGACCAGACCTGAATTAGATCAGACTAAACAAAGCTGATCTCAGGAGAATTTCTCCTCCAGGTTTTCCAGCACTGCCTGATGGTGGTTTAGACCCCAATCCTTTGCACTCACGCATGGGGTGAGACTTTGAATATTTGTCACAAGGATATTGTGGAATAATTGAATGGTTTAGGTTGGAAAAGCCCTCCAGGACTGGCAGGAGGAAGCAGCAACACTTGTGGGGCAGGGCAGGTCCTGCACCAGGGTTTGGTGGTCAGCAAAGTTCCCCATATTACAGGAAACACCAGTTCATGTTCCCCCTCCGCCCTCTGAGTGCACCCTGGGTATTTTTAAATTATCTTCAAATCTGAACAAGCAGTAGAAATGTGCTGAGTTAGGGAGGGAGCTGGTGTGGAGCAGGAGCAAGTGAAAAATGTTATTTTTTTCACCCCTCTTGCTGCTGCTTTTGAGGCAGGGAGGTGAATCCTGGGATGGGATATGAGGGAAAAACCTTCCCAGGCTCCTCATCCTTGCAGAGCTCACCCCACCCGAGCATTAAACTTCCTGGAGTTTGAGCTTGGCACAAACTTTTTAATCCTCTCGTCTTTCTAGTGAACAACAGACCTGTGCCAGCAGTAATTGTATGAATTTCCAGAATTTATCTCCATTGGATTGCCTTTGGCATCTGATCCCATAAAATTGCCTCTTTGCTGAAGGGATGTCGTATGTCTGGAGGCGCTGGAGGGGTTAATGTGATGTGTAACCAATGGAAGATATATTTAATGATCTCTGAAATTGCTTCTGTGAAGCATCCCCATAACTGCCACAACTCGATTTACTACAGATCCTGCAAATAACAAATGTAATTACTTGGGAATCAACATAATATTGGGTCAGACAGGCTGATATACCCTCAGTTTGCTGGAAACTTAATATAAGTCTGGAGCAAGTGTCTATCTCCAGTCATATTCCCAGGCTGTGCTCTCAGAACAACATCCAACATGGATCTCTGGAAAAATGTTTAAAAACCAGAGCACTGTAATATTCTTTTTTGCTTTATTAAGGGCTGTAATATTAATTTTCACCTCATTATTTTGCCTTGTTACACCAGGACTTTGCACCTTTGCATCATCAGGTGAAAGCTTTTCACTGTCAGCGCCGGTTTTGCTGTGTTCATCATGTTCAGCAGCACAGCCAGAGGCACTTCTGTGTTTCCCAGTCCTTGACATTCCTTGCTGTGCCTCCTGAAGGACGAGCAGATGAGGGAGATAAAAACCACTCTGGGATGGGAATGCTGACGCCTGCAGCATCCCCAGCGCTCCCTGCAAAGGTGGCGTGGAATTTCAGCAAGGCTGGGGTCAGCAGGGCTGAGATGGGTGAGAAAACCTGGATTTTTGGGGGTGTCTCTTTCCCATTTCCCTTGGCAATCCAAGATTGGAATTCTTTCCCACCTCCAAGGCTGGAGGTGCTGGAGGGTTTATCTGGAACCAGCCACCCCCTCTGTGCCTGTGGTGGTGGCAGCCAGACCCTGGAGGGGAGGATCCTCTGGAAAGCTGGGTCTGTCTGGTAGAGGGATGATTGTTGGATAATTTTTGAGTCCCAAATCTTCCTGGAAGATTCGCCTTGCCAGGAAGCCGAGGATTTCTGCCCGCTTGCTGTTCCCAGGTCACACATTGTCCCCCCTTTGGAGGTTGTGCAGAAAAAACTCACTTTGGACACCCAGGAGGAGACAAGATCCCTGTTCCCTGGGTGCTGAGCTGCTCCAGAGGGAATCATGGAATCACCAAGGCTGGAAAAGCCATCGAGTCCAGCCATTCCAAGGTCACCCCCATGTCCCTGGGCGCAACATTCACCCATTTGCTGACCATTTCCAGGGATGGTGATTCCCCAGCCTGAGCACCCTTTCAGTGGCCAAACAGACCCTCTGAGATTTGAGGTTTTACGAGCACAGACGCACAGCAGTGGGGATGAGCTCTCCTTCCCAAGCTCCAGGTGTCGGATGATGATTTTGGACACGACCCCTCCACCTTGAGAGAGGCTCCACCCCACAGGTGACACCATGATCCCTCTGCTGCCAGCACCAATCCCCTAAAGACACCCCCTTCCCAGGCAAACCCCAGCACAGCTGGTGCCTCCCATTTTTCAGGAACAAAGGTTTTATTCCTGAAGGGTGAAGGTCCCAAAATCATGGCCCAGGGCCCAGAGCCGTGTGGTGACAAGCGAGATAAAGCGGACAAAGGCATGGGGAGGCTCTCGTGCTGCAGTGCTAATAAATAAAGCTCTCCACGCTCTCTCCAGAGGAGAAACATACCAGTTGGTTCAATAAAACAGGCTATAACAAGAGATTTATATGGAATATATTGGATTTATTCATCGAGGATTGCGGGGACATTTTTTTTTCCTGCTCCAGGTCCTTCTGCAGCAGCAGCTGCTTATCACTACTGGTGCCTTTGTGCAGGGGACAGGGCTGGGAGGCTCAGATCCTGCTTATAGAGTATTCATTGCAGGCACATCACAGGCACCCAGATGTGTGTGGCTTTTCTGTCTCCAGCAGCTCCAAAATCCCCAATCTAGGTTGTCTAAAAAAAAAAAAAAAGGGCATGACAAACCAGCACTTTTTGGCAGTTCTCCCACCCTGACCACCACCTCCTACACCACCAAAATATCCCTACAGTAGGCAAACAGTCAGGTTTAAATGGCTCAGAATATGATTTAGCCTAAAAGTGGCTTAAAACATAATTTTAGGATTTTGTTATAAGCTGAATTTGGGCTTTTTGGGGCTTGTTTTGTCACAGAGAGTGAGCAGCCCTTACACAAAGGCTGAGACACACATATAGGTAAGACCACGGAGGTGTGTAATGTTTACACCCAGCAGACCCTAATAATGAGCCAAATGAGCCTAAATTCATTAAATTCTCATTATAGACCTAGAGATTTAATTATTTCCTCTCTTCTCTGACTGTTAAGCAAATGCTTTGCTCTAACTTTAAGCAAATGTTAAGTACTGCAGTCTTTGCAGGCTCCAAATTCCTCTCAGCGAGAGAACTTTCCAATTATTATCATTATTATCTGAAAAGAATCTGACCAGAACCCCAAACCCACACTCAGTCCATGCCTCGCTGCCCGTATCAAAGCATGGATAAGTTTAATCCACTCCATCCCAAGGCTTTTTCCACAATAATCCTGTAACCAGATGTCACACAAGGAATTATCAGGGAAACCCGGCTTTGCTTGGGCGCTGCTCCTCTTTATCACCAGATTACACCCAGGGAAACCCTGAGAGATTTGAGGCAACCAGAAGCTCATCAAGGAAAAGGGTCAGGAGGGCAAAGGGACAAGGTTTGGATGTCAAGCAAGGACTCGGGGAAGGAGACACAGCCCGGGATCACTCGGCATAAATTGGAGGATGCGGCGGTCTCGTAATGTAAAATGCATTAAGCTGTCAAAATGAAGATCCTGTCTTCAATCATGCCGAATCCCCCAGGCCCCCATGTTAAATATTACATCAAGACATTTCCTGTCTGGCATTTAGAGGGAAAAAAAAAAAAAAAGGGAAAAAGCAAAAAGGAGAAGAAAGGTGCGTTGGGCCTCACAGCGCAGGGCTGTCCCTGACACGAATGTCACATCCGTGGTGACACAGGGGCTTGGTCTGTGGAAAATTTTGCTCCTTTTCCCCTATAAATGCAGTTGGTCAGTCAGAAGAACTCCAAGGGAAAGCTGCCATTCTGTTCTGAGGGGGTTTTGGCTATTTTTAAGCCTGCAGGCAGCCCTGGCTTCACCTCTAACACCAAGGCTTCTCACCTTAACTGAGCCTGCCATGGAACGTCCTTGTCCTTCCTTCCTCCCAGCCTGGCACCTGGGGACACTCAGAGAACTTCATCTGATTTAATTCCTAAAGTGGATTAGTTAAACTTCATTAAAGCCCGGTGCAGACAGCCTTTTTCAGAATTAAGGTGGCCTTAATTTAATTTACACAGGAGCTTAATTTGCTGCAATCAGGTGCCGGTGCAGCTCACAGGGACAGCCCCAGGTGGCCTCAGTGACTGCCAGCATTGTCAGGACATTTGGGGACAGCCACCTTGCTCCTCCCTGCATCACCTCTGCCATCCCATCCCACAAAAGGCAGCAGGAATGACAGAATCGATCCCCAAAAGATCAGGAGTGACAGAATTCATCACCTGAGCCTGGCTGATAAGAGGAAGAACCACAAACCCCGTTTTCAACCATGAAAGGCTCCATGAATAACTGAACCACTGCTTCTTAAAAACTTTACAGCATCCCTCATAAAAAATGCCAATAAATCCTGCCCTGGAAGCAATTTCAAAGCATAGATTCCTGTCTTTCCTCTTCTGCTTTGATGGTTGCCTGTAAATTCTCATGGCATCGCCTCCAGCCTGGAATAGGGAGCCCTGAATTTCAGCTCTGTTGTTTCCAGCTTGGATGCCTGTATGGAATTCTAGAGTCCCAGAATGGTTTGGGATGGAAGGAGCCTTAAACCCCATCTTGTTCTACTCCCTGCCATGGGCAGGGACACCTTCCACTGTCCCAGGTTGCTCCAAGCCCCAACATTCCCAGGGATGAGGCAGGCACAGCGTCTCTGGGCCACAAATGTCCTTTCTAGAAAGCAGTAAATGCTTCACCCCCCTGTCCCCGAGGCCATAATTTCATTTAGCAACAAGAGCTGGTAGAAAAACAGACACTTGCCAAAAATCCTGACCATCACCAAGCCCTTCTCTCCTGACACAAGATTTGTAGGAAGTTGTAAAGCCCCTGATTAAGGTCTCCAGGAGCTCTGACACCCCCAGGGATGCTGCTTTCCATGGAAAAGCAATTCCAGGGACCTGCCTGAGCAGCAGACATTGGGGGCTGCATTTTGAGCAGTTTTACCTCATTGTCACTGGGTTTGTTTCTGATGAAAGCTGGAGCCGTGCAGATTAAAGAATAATGTCACAGAAGGGGCTGATCAAATTGAAAAGATCCATCAGATTAATTACCAGGCTTAAAGGAGCTTGTCCATTTATCAGAAACAAAAGCCTTGGGCTTTCTACTGAGATTATGATATCTCCCATTTCCCAATATTTCCATTTGATCTTGCAAAACCAATTCATGGGACTGATGTAAAGTCAAAAAGGATTTGCATGGAGCCTTTCCTGCCTGCTGGGAATGCTCACTGGATACTCACTGCATACTCACCATTCACCTTCACCCTCTGGAGCACTCGCTGCTTTTTATTGAAGTGTTCCAAGGCAGTCCTGGCTGCTTTCCAGTCCTCACCCGGACCTGCCTGAGCACAGCACGGCCTGTTTGAAATGCTGCATCAATATTTATCACAACTTTGGAGGATAAGGAATATTTTAATCTTAAAACACCTCCCTGGCTGGGGTGAGATTAAATAAATGCATAACTAAAAGATGTAGGCAGTGAACATTTTACCCAGCACCAGCGACTTGGTAAAGGCAATGGGAGGCAATTCTGGGGCTCCAGACTCTAAAGCTGTGATTCTAAATTAAAATCATCTGTCAGCTCACCCAAAGTGAGCTTTGAATTCACACACTGCAATTTCCTTTCTGACCATAATAACGAGCACAGTGTTAATAACGCAGCCTGAGCTTTGCTGTGTGATCTCCTAAAGCTTCCCAGACAACCAGAGGGGTTCAGTTCTCTGTGTCCCCAGAGAATCTGGCATGGTCCAGGTGATTCCTGAGGGAAGCAGGGTGGTGGATCCCCATGGGATAACCTGGATTATCCTGCTCCAGGTCCCTGGTTGGAGCCAGGCAGGGGTTGGTCTCTTCTCCAAGGTAAAAAGTGACAAAACAGCCTCAAGTTTTTGCCCAGAGAAGCTGTGGCTTCCTCTGGATCCCTGGAAGTGTCCAAGGCTGGGATGGATGAGGCTTGGAGCAGCCTGGGACAGAGGAAGAGGTCCCTGCCCATGGCAGGGGGTGGAATGGGATAATCAAGGTGTGTTCCCACCCAAACCAGTCTGGGATTCTGGGATTCCACCAAATGACCCATCACAGTTTGAGAAACTGTCATTAGAAGCTGACAGGAGGATGTTTCCCTAAATTTCCTGTAAAATTCCCATTCCCTTTCCATGGTACCCTGGGCATGGTGTCTGCACCATCCACTTCCCAAGGAGCCATGCTTGGAATCAATCCCCACCATCCAGGAGATGCTCTGGAACTCCACCCCTGTCACTGCCTGCCCTTCAAGCCAATTATCCCTCATGGAAGATCCCAGCTCAGGGGAAACACCATCATTTTTTTGGGAAGGAAGCATTTCCCCTGGCAGGCAGTGCAAACGTGATTTAAAACATCGGGAAGTTTTCCACACGCTCCGCCTGGGTGGGATTTCAGCAGGGAGCAGTTCCAAGGCTTGGAATTGCTGTGGCTTTCATGCCTGGCTGAGAAGATCTGCAGGAGGCAGCGCATGGATGAGCATTTTGGGTGCTTTCCCTGTGGCTTGCAGACCTTGCCTGAACCCATCAGCCACAAATCCCACTCCTCCTGCTTCCCAGCATCTCCCAAACCCGGAGCCAGCAGCATTTCCAACACATAACAGTGCAAAAGAGACATCCTGAGCCCCTAGTCCTGGATGAGATCCCTAAATCTGAGCGTGACTGGGGCTCCTGGCTGCACTCAATAAATAACAGAGCTGATTTTCTCAGGGCTCTTCACACTGTTGCAAGCAGGGATGGTATTTTGAAGCTCCCACTAAGCAAAGCTTCCCTATAATTTGCTAAATTTATCCCAAACACAATAGCGTGTGTGTAAAGGGGGATCTAAGTATGGAAGCCAATGTTTTAATATAATTGGCCTTTTAGATTAAAAGGCTCTTGTAATAACCTTTTTCTAAGAAGCAGAAGAAGTCATAATTACAGAGCAGCCACACATGACAGATAGATGTTCCAAACTGAGAAAATTAACTCTTCCCTGCGTTTCAAATGGAGAAATCCTGCCAGGATCAGCCACCAACACAACAAAAAAAAGAAAGATAAAACCCCCTCACTCACCTAAACTCATTTTTAGTAATTGGGGGTTCTCCCCTTTCCTGGGAAATCAGTGTGGGTTTTTCTGCTGGCTTAAGGAAAATCTGAATCTGAGTTAAGGAGGATCTGAACCTGGCTGTGTAAGCATTTATTATTTATTATTATTATTTTAATATCCTGCCTATTGCAATACATCCAATAAAAGTGATAGGAATCACCCTGCTCTGAAGGTGGGGCCAGCCCAGCCAAGCTCTAAGGGGCAGCTCCAGCTGTTGCTTCCCATGCTCCATGTCCTGTCCTGAACAAAGAGAAGGAGGTTGAGAATGGATAGAGGGAAGATTTCTCCATGGAAAGGGTTGTCCAGCCTGGCAGAGTGGTGGAGTCCCCATTCCTGGAGGGATTTCAAAGCCATGTGGATGTGGCACTTGGGGACGTGGTTAGAAACGGGATTGGCAGTGCTGGGGACGGTTGGATGGTCTGGGAGGGCTTTTCCAACCTTAACAACTCCGGAATACAATGAGCTGCTGCCAAGGAATTGCTGCCAGAAGAATTCCTCCCTGGGATTAGCTGTAGAACAAATGTGATGAGATCTTATCCTAATGCTGAACAGAGATGGGAGCTCCAGATGAAAAGCTGGTGATGCACAGAGGGTTCAGTGACCTCTTTGTGACAGGGGTGTCACACCAGGACTAGGGCAGGGCTGGCACCACCAAGCAGCACCCAGTGATGCCTGGGAAGGCTGGCCTGGAAAAAGAGACCAGGTGGAATAAAAGGATAAAAAGGGATTTATTGCAAGGATCCAGCCTGGGCATGGCAGGAACCCCTTGGGGCTGCACCCAAGTCAAACCCACAAATGGGCACAAAATGGATCCTGGGCACGAGGCCTCACACTTTGATAGGTTTGGGTCCATCAGCAGATTGGAGTGAATTGTCCAATTCCAGCTGCAGCTGATGAAGCTCCATCCTCCTTGTTCCCTCTCTTCCTTCACTGCTGTTTCCACTCCTGGGCCTCAAATTTGTCCTTGGTGCCCAGCTAGAAAGGAATTGTTTTGTCTCCCTGCTCTGTGCAGAGAGCTCAGCAGCCCTGAATATGAACCCAGAACTGCACACTGAACCAGCCCAGAATGTGAAAAATAGAAAAGCTAAAACTGAAGGCATCATTTCAGGATGTCTGCAAGGCCCAACATTTTTGTGCTGGAATGTTTCTGCTGCTTTGCCACCTGAATAAACACCCCAAAGGCAAATCCTGTGCCCTCCATCTTCATCCTCATGGAAACCCCCAGGATGACTTTCCTGACTCATCGCTCATGGATGCTGTGCCAGCTGCTGTCACTCCTCTCTGGGCTTGGAGGTGTTTTTCCACCATGGCCCGAAACCATTTCTGGCTGGTTAGAGAGGGAATTTTAACTCGACCTGACTGGGCTCACATCGAGGAATCGCATCCCTCAAACATTTAACGCCGAGCGTGTCCGCGTCAGACACCGCTCCCCCTTCTGCAGAAACAAATCAGAAAATTAATATTTAAAAATCTATCCATCACAAGATCATTTTCCTCTCCTTAGCAACACGAGAAAGGCATTTGTGACCACCATTTCCTCTACACTGCCTTTAATTTTATATATCGGTTTCAGCATTAAAAAAATAAAATGGGACCAGTAAATCAGCCCATTAATCATTCCAGTCCGGGAAAGCTCCAGTAAATCACCCAAGTTTTATATCTCTATTTTTTTGAACTTAGGCCCAAGAGCCCAGGGATTGAGGCCATGTGCTATTAATTTGCAAACAGGCAGTTCACATTTTTGCATGCTGACCTCAGCCCCACAGCCCCAGGTGCGGCGCGGGGAGAGCGAGACCCGCGGCCGCGGCGCACGAGGAGATGATGTGTCAAAACAAATGTCAGGATTTGGGATTCATTTCACGGGGCCCCAGCAGTGCCCAGCTCTGATTTATCCACAGCCCGCTCCCATGATTCGCAGGAGGCTCGAGCAGGGGTGTTGCTAATGAAATAATCCACGGGATTATTGATTGCTGGTAATTAAAGTGAGAAATCTCGTCACTCATCCGGAGCTGGTGTCCCTGGTTTTCCCTGGAGGAGAGCTGGCACCCTGCTGGGTGCTGGGGATGTCTTGGGGCAGCAGCCAGCGTGGCCCAGGTGACATTAAAGCAGGATTTGTCCCCCAAGCCATGTCTGTCCCCAAAGCCGTGTCTGTCATCGGCAGCGCTCCAGCTGAGCCCGGCTCTGCCCTTTCCGCCCCTCCTGCCTAACGATCCGAGCAGGGAATCTAATGAGGGAGAGGATGTGCAGCCACTGCCAGGGAAGCAGCTCCAGCCCTTTCCCTCGCTGACCTCTGAGTTCCCTGGAAGAACAAAGAGCTCCTTTCCAGTGCTCCCTGCTCCGACTGCAGCCCGCTGCCCACGCCAGGGTTGAGGGAACACCCAGGAGCATCCTCAGGCCGGAGTGTTGGCCAGTGGGAGCTGGAAGGTGCAGAAAATCCCCCTCCCCATGGGCAATTTTCTTCCAGGAATGACTGCTTCCAGGAATGGCTGCAGCCCCAGGAATGCCGGGCCACCATAAAATCCACGTGGCTTTGGCCACTGGAAAACCTCAAACAGCATTTGAAGGACTAAAGTCAATTAATGGGTAGAGCTGTGAAGTTTTTAATCCTAAAGGCTGGAAAAGCCCTGTGGGATCATTGAGTCTGCCCATGAACGCAACACTGCCAGGTTCACCTCTAAGCCGTGTCCCCAAGTTCTCCTGGCAGGGATTTCTCTGCCAAAATTACCCACAAGGATTAAACATCCTGAATCCTGCATTCCTGCAGGTCTGGAGCAGGGAAAACCTGCACTGCTGGTGGCTGCTGGCAGGGCAGAGCTGGGGCTGGGTGCCCAGCAACCTTTGCAGGGATTTTTGGGGTCCCCTTCAAAGCCCTCCCAGCCTAAAGGTTCAGAGACCTGGAACAGACCTCACATCACTAAAATTCATCCTCTGCTACAGATTTTCATTGTTTCCCCAGCACAAACTTGGTGCAAAACGAGGGGGATTTGAACAACTGAGGATAAAAGAGACATAAAGCATCAGGGTTTATTTTTAAATTATTATTTTTTTTGAATTTTCCACGCTGTCCTTGTGCTACCACTAAAAAGGCTTTCAAAGGTGCAGCTTGGGAGGTTCTAAAAGGTAAAAAAACAAATTATTTATCACATGTCTACACATGGCAGTTTGTGGTATCAGTGAGGTGGGGCTAGGGGCAGAAGATAAAGGTTCCCATGTGCTGACCCCAAAACAACACAGCCCCATCACCAGGCATCAACCCCTTTCCTCAACTACAAAACAGAAACCTCAGCTCCTTCTCCCTCTGGGCATCTGCAGTGTGGGGTGAAGGATAAATTGAGGCTGGAACTCAGGAGGAATCATGGAATCATCAAGGTTGGAAAAGACCTCCAAGACCATCAAGTCCAACTAAACCATGTCCCCAAGGGCCACATCTTGTTTTTTAACAGTTCCAGGGATGGTGACTCCACCACTGCCCTGGGCAGCCTGGTCTGATGTTTAATTGCTCTTTCAGGGAAGAAATTTTCCTTAATATCTGACCTGAACTGATGCCTGGAGAGGCTGAGCTGGAGACAGAGACCAGGTGGAATAAAAGGATAAAAAGGGATTTATTGAAAGGATCCAGCNAATATGAACCCAGAACTGCACACTGAACCAGCACAGAGTGTGAAAAATAGAAAAGCTAAAACTGAAAGCATCATAACCTCCCCTGGTGGCCGTTTCCTCTCATCCTATCACTGGTAAATGCTCCATGAGCTCAGGAAAGAGCTCCTGGATGCTGAACAGCACCAAAACAAACCCCAAGCCTCTCTCTAAAGGGCCTGCAGCTGTGTGTGACAGCTTCATTTCAGCCATGGGAAATAGGTTATCCAGGCATTACACCTGATTACGAGGCAGGGATGGGAATGATTGGATGGGGGAAAAAAAGGGATGCCTTAAAAACCAAGCTCTAGTTGTCTCTTCCCAGCCAAGGTGATGGGAGCCAGCGTGGTGGAAAGCAGCACGGTGTGGGTCACTGGGCACATCCCAGGATTTGGGAAGGTGGGGATGCAGCTAGGTGGCTGCACAGCCCAGCTGCAGCTCTGCCCTGCCTCCCAAATGCCTTTTGCTGGCTGAATTGTCTGCTGGGTTCAGGGAGGGAGAGGGAAAACAGAGTGAGGGTTTGCTTTGCAGTGCTCCCAAACGTAGAGCAGGGGTAATTCCAGCAGGCAGGCCCTGGGAATTGAACAGTGAGGAAAAATTGAGAAACCCATTCTTCCCATCTTGGGCCAAGGCTGAAACATGGATTTATAGCTAAAAAAGGCAAGCCAAGGGAGGTGATGGGTGTTTTCCTGATTCCCACACTGGATGAAGGGATTTTCCCCAAGAGCAGGATCTGACATTGATGCCTTAAGTTGTAGCTTTTGTATTTTTTGGACTCTGTGCTGGTTTAGTGTAAAGTTCTGGGTTTCATATGAAGGGTTGGTGAGCTCTCTGCACAGAGTAGATAGACAAAACAATTTCTTTCTAGCTGGGGACCAAAGTCAAATTTTAGGCCCAAAAGTATAAAAATCAGTGAAGAAAAGAGAACAGAGAGGATGGAGCTTCATCATCTGAAGCTGGAATGGGACAATTCACTCCAATCTGCTGATGGACCCAAACCTATCAAAGGGTGAGGCCTTGTGACTAAGGATTCTTTTTTTTTTTTCTTTTTTTTTCTTTTTTTTTTTTTTGGGACCATTGCAGGGTTTTTGCATGGCTCAAGCTGGATCCTTTCACTAAATCCCTTTTTATTCTTTTACTCTGCCCAGTCTCTGTTTCCAGATCAGCCTCCACAGGCAACAACATCACGACACTGGACCTGTTGTGCACCCACTTTGGAGGCTGAGACAACAACCCCAGCACCCAAGGGTGCCCCAGCCCTCCCAGAGGATTCCCCACTGCATCTCCTTGGGGACATGAGAGCTCCAGCAGCAGCAGGAGGAAAAACATGGTCATGAGATCCTGCTGGAAAGCACCCAGCAATTCCAGCACCCAGCCAAGACCTGCCCCACCCTGAGCTCCCCCCTCACCTGCTCCTGTCAGCTCTGACACCTCTGCCTCGATCAGACACTGCCAGGCACGGGACTGAGGAATGGCATGGAAAATCCAACTTTCCCCAGAGCTCTGGGGGTGAAGGAACACAGGACAAGGAGCACCCGAGGGTGCGGGAAGGGGGCTTGTGCTGGGTGACTGCAGAGCTGGGCAGGGAAAAGCCAAGTGACAGCAATTCTGTAATTCTGCAATTCTGCTCTGCTTATACATCCCTGTCCATGGCAGAGGTAACTCCATTTAACCCTGACATTTTCCTGTCTGCCTTTTGCAGCAGGAAGAGTTGGAGAAGGATTTTTGACTCAGACGGTGACAGGGCAGGGGGAACGGTTTTGAACTGCAAGAGAAGAGATTTTGATTAGATTGTGGGAAGAAATATCTCCCCTGTGAAGGTGGGGAAGCCCTGGCACAAGGTCGCCCAGAGAAGCTGGGGCTGCCTCTGGATCCCTGGCAGTGTCCCAGGCCAGGCTTGGAGCAGCCTGGGACAGTGGGAGGTGTCCTTGCCATGGCAGGGGTGGCACTGGATGGGCTTTAAATTCCCTTCCAACCCAAACCAGTCTGGGATGCTGTGAAACAGGAATTCCATGAAGCAGAAAGGAAGAAACCAATCCCCCCCTGGCTGCCCCCTCCTGTCAGGGAGTTTGCAGAGCCAGAAGGTCCCTCCTGAGCTCCTTTTCTCCAGGCTGAGCCTCTTTCCCAGCTCCCTCAGGAATTCTCCAGCCCCTTCCCCAGCTCCACTGCCCAATTAATAATTCTGTTATTAATGATCCAGCCCTAGGGAAGAGCCAAGTGCTGATGTCCAGGGTAGGTCTGGTTCCTGCAGTGACCATCACCTGCAAACATCTGGATCTGACAGGGCTGGACCAGGGACCTTCCCACCCCTCTCAGGGCTCAATCCATGGTTGCTCCTTCGCTGGGAAGTTTCTTCTCCAGGTTCAAAGCCAGGTCTCCAGGACCTGTCTGCTCCTCAAAGGATGAGTTTATAGGACTTGACAGAGTTGGCTTTTCCCACTGAAAAGGAAGGAAGTTGCTTTAAGCTCTAAAAAAAAAAAAAAAAAGCAGAACCATCTGGCAGAGCACAGCTGTGGAAATATTATACATCTAATTATTTATAGAGGTACCTGTGCAGGGACGAGATCAGTTCTCATAATTGCAACAGGAAAACGCTCTTTTGATATTAAACCAACTCACAAAAATACGCTGGGGGCTTGGGCTGGGGAAAAAAAAAAATCGTAATTTTCTTTGCTTTTTGCAACCTCAAAGCAACAACTAGTTTGTTTTCTGCCGGTGGTCCGGGCTTCAAATGAGACCTTTGGCATCTGAAAGCCATTAAAGTGCACGGTCACAACAGCCTCAGCCATTAGAGAGACAAAACAAAGCCACAGATAATGAACCCGCTCTTGTTTCTCCTTAAATCAATAGCAGGAACATTCCAGGAACAAACAGCCGCGGGTGTCCCCGGGGATGCTCCCGGGGAGGCGGCCCAAGCCGGCCACCCCCAGGAGCGGATTTCCAATGGAAAAGACCCTCCCGAGTCCTGGGTTTAGCATCACATTTCCCCTCCTTGCCTCTCGGAGCTCTGTAAATCCGTGCGGAACACCTCAAGCCGTGGTTTGGAAGCGCTGGCTCTGGAATTTCGGGGTGGGGAGGAAAGGAGGGATGCTGAGCCTTGTGGAGAGCACGGGGGCGAAGGAGAGAACTTTCCCGATTTTCCCCTTCAAAACTTCGGGGAATTTCTGCAGAAATCCCAGGTTGGGATGCCCCTGTCCCCTCAGCCACAGCGTCCATCCCCAGGGAACCACTCCGAGGTTCCAAGGATTTAACCAGGCAGGGGGAGAGACCTCAGGGAGGGGCTGTAAATTTAGTGAGAGCTTGATAAATGCCTTAATTATCCCAGGAGCTGGGATTTTGTGCCTTCCAGGGAAGTGTCTGGTGCTGGGTTTTGACAGTAAGTGCTTGTGCATCCCAAATTACCCATTATAAATTAATAAAGGAAATGGGAGTTAAATGAAAATCATCCCTGTGCTGCACCTAACAGGGCTCCAGGAGAGCTGGAGAGGGATTTTTGACAAGGCCTGGGGTGACAAGACCCAGGGAAGGGCTTCCCACTGCCGGAGGGCAGGGATGGATAGGATATTGGGAAGGAATTCCTCCCTTTGAGGATCTGGGATGGAATTCCCAGAGAATCTGTGGCTGTGGCACCCCTGGAAGTGTCCAAGGCCAGCTTGGAGCACCCTGGGACAGTGGAAGTTGTCCCTGCTCATGGTAGGAGGTGAAATTAGATGGATTTTAACGTCCCTTCCAACCCCAAACCAGTCTGGAATTCCATGATTTGGGAGCCGTGGAAGTGCAGAGATGATGAATTCACCCGTCAGCTGAGCCAATGTAGGAGGAAATGTTCCCGTGTTTTATAGGAAAATGTCTCAGGAATGAAAACAGTCATTTTCACCCCTTTTCCTCCCTCGTTCTGCACAAAGCAAACTTGCAGCCAAGCCTCCTTTCCAAGAATAAATGTTATCTCAGTTTCTAAATTAGAAATTAAAGTCTTGTCAGCCCTGGGAGACAGGGAAGGAAACTTAGATTATAATACCACAGGAGACTGAAGGCTGGAAGAGAAGGGGGCTTAGTCAAATGATTTAAAAACACAGTTTTAGGTACTGACAAGCTCTGACAAACACTGGGCCAATGTGATGTCTCATAAAAATTCAGCTTTCTTAGGCTAATGCATCACAGCCAGCAGCAGGGATGGATTAAATCCCAACCAGGATTTGGGTAAAATGAGGGAAAACCAGCAAAGAAATTTCTACTCCTTTCCAACGCCCAAGTTTTTGGTTGTTTTGTGGCACAGAAGAGAGCTCAGCCACAAAAAAAACCCAATATTAATAAATAGCGCCCTGCCATGTGATGCAGTTTTCTGTTGATGCCTATGGACCACGACCCACAGGCTTTGCTTTTTCCATACTCCCAGTCCCCAAAATGTGCTGCAATCCCAAATTTCATGGCTGGGCCTCAGTGTGAAGGTGTGTGAGCAGCAGATGGAGGTTTGGGCTCTGACACCATGTCCTGCCTGTCACCATTCCAACAGTTTAAAGGAATGAAACTCCTCCATCTGCTCCTGCAGTTTGTGCTCTCTGGACTAACAGGGATTATTGGTTTTAATAAATGAATGAATGAAAGAAAAGTGGTTTTTGGAAACGTGAGGCCAGAGCTGACTGCTGATCTCTGCTGACAAATTTCTGTCAATATTTCCCGACAGAACTCGAGGTCTTGGAAGTTTAAAGCATCAGTTTTTTATCAGAATGCTGCTTTCAGGAGAAGTGGAATGCACTTTCTCACATTCTCACCTTCATTTCTGCTTTCTCCCAATAAGAAAAATGTGGAATGTGTGTGAGGGTAAAAGGGAAAAGCAGCAGGTGCTTGAGAGTCAGGTGTGAAAAACCTTCCTGTGTGTGTAAACAGAGTAGGGCAGTTTGTGAGGGGGTGATTCCAGGGAATCTTCCCTGCTGGGGGATCACAGAATCCCAAAAGGGTTTGGGTTGGAAGGGAATTTAAATCCCATCCATCCCACACCTTCCCTTATCTCATGGTGCTCCAGCCTGGCCTGGGACACTCCCAGGGATCCAGGGGCAGCCACAGCTGCTCTGGGAATTCCATCCCAGCCCCTCCCCACCCTCTCAGCCAGGAATTCCATCCCAATATCCCACCTAAATCCCCCCTCCTTTTCCAGTCCCCCTTGTCCTACCACCACAATCAACCTGTATCAAAATGCGTCTTCCCTTTTCTTTTTTTTTTTAATTTTTTTGCACTTTTCCACCTCATAACTCACATTTCCCATGGCAATTCCATAAAAATCATCTTTCCCATGAGGTTCCCACCTGCCCTCCACTGTTCCACAGCAGAAATGGGGAAAACTGGATGCAAATCTTCAAGATTTCCCTGGATTCATGGCCATCAAACAGCACCAGAGTTTAGCATACATTACCAGCACGGGCATTAAATCAAAGGAGCATTTCTTAATCCATTATTTATAATGAATCAATTATTAATGGAGATAGCTTTTTCTCCCCTAATAAATTATTATAAACTCTGCTATAACACGCTGTACCAATATGTACTATATAAATTATGGGATGTGGTTCAGGTTATGAGGAATTTAAGCAGCTCACTGAGACGTTTGCTGGCACAGGGCTGGCAGCGTTGCATTTATTGCAACTTCAAGCAATCAAAGCTCCTCATTGCAGCCCTTTTATTTGCTGGGAGACAGATCCTTCAATAAATCACCTGGTAAAGATCTGTATCATTTACACAGCAGTGGGAATAAACATGGGGCTTGTATTACTGGAAAGAAGAAACTTTTTTCTTGAAGCTTTTTCTGCTTTCTCATCTCTGGTGCTGAATTTTTTCCTTCTCGTTTCTTGGTGCTTCTTCTGTATTTTGATTTTTCTCTGTTTTTTTAGATCTAGCACCGTGGGTCTGGCTTTGCTGCGGTTTCCCAACAAAAACTTGGGGCTGAGTGAGGGGGATTTTGCTGTGGCTCTGGTTTTGGGTCCTCCTCAGAGCCCTGCAGGAGCTGGGCATCTCCTTGGGAGGAGGAGAAGAATCTCCAGAACCACAGGAGGATCAATAAATACTACAGCCTTCAATAAATCCTTCAATAAATCACTTGGTAAAGATCTGATGTGAAAAAATGTGAATAAATGTGGGGTTTGTATTACTGGAAAGAAGAAACTTTTTTCTTGAAGCTTTTTCTGCTTCCTCGTCTTTGGTGCTGAATTTTTTCCTTCTCATTTCTTGGTGCTTCTTCTGTTTTTTGATTTTCTTCTATATTTTTAGATCCAGCCTTGCCTTGGACACTTCCAGGGATCCAAGGGCACCCACAACTTCTCTGGGCAACCAGAGCCTCACCACCTTAAAAGAGAACCATAATAATCACAGACAATGATCACCAGAGAAAAACTCCCAAAAAATATGCAATATTTTGCATATTCACCAGTCCCTGGTGGGGTCTGGATACAAGAACAGGTTGTCTGATATCCAGCACACCAAATCCTGAATATATCAGGGTTAAATAAACCTTCCCACAGCCCTCACTCAGCCCGTGACCCCCGGATTCCATCGGAAAACCGCATGGGATCCTCCCTGAGCAGCTCCGTGGGGTGGCTGCTCTTTATTCACCTCTCCAACATCCTCATTAATTCTCCAGCATCTTCATTAATAGGAATTAACATAGGCCCAGCCTCTCCCTGGCCTGAATCCACACCTTCCCAGTGTGCCAGGAGCAGCTCCAAAGGCTCCCAGTCCCTGAGGTGTCCGTGCTGGTGGTGGGTACTGCTGGGAGAGCCACCATCAAAATCCCGCTTTTATCCCCGTATCAAAGAGATTTGTTTCCATTTTAATGCCTCTCTTCTCCCACTTTTAGTCATTTTGGGTTTAATAACACCATCTGCATTTAAAGAGCAAGCAATTCCCTGCTTTCAGCTCTCTCCCTGTGTGGATCCTGATGTACCATGGTGATCCATGTGTATCCCAGAGGAGCTGAGGAGCTGTGGGTGCTCCTGGGAGTGTTCCAGGTCAGGCTGGACGGGGCTTGGAGCACTCTGGGACAGTGGGAGGTGTCCTTGCCCATGGCAAGGGATGAGGTTTAAGTTCCTTTCCATCCCAGCCCATCCTGGAGCTCAACAATCCATGTAAATCCCAGAGAGAGCTGCAATTCCAGGGTCTCTATGACAACGAGGACAAGCCCAGGCTGGCTGTCACCGTGTTTCTCCATGCAGGATCCAGAGTTTCCCATCAGACAGGAATTGTCCTCCACTGCTTTCTGTATCCATCCCTGCCCAGTGCAACCACGAGCGACCAGCAGGTGGTAACTGGAAGGAAAACTTCCTCTTTTCCCAGGAATAATGTCCTCATTCCTGGAGGTCTGCACAGGAACTGTCTTTGTCCTGTTCAGGATGGTGGCCAGTGTGACCTCAGCTGGACACAACCAACCTGGGATGGTCCTGTTCAGGTGACAGCCATGGTGGCCCAGCTGTGACCTCAGCTGGACACAACCCACCTGTGATGGTCCTGTTCAGGTGACAGCCATGGTGGCCCAGCTATCCCCACTGTGAGACCTCAGCTGGACACAACCAACCCCTGCCTTCAGGAGGGCTCCAAGCCTTCCTTGCCTGGATTCCTTCCCCCAAAGCCCGGGATTGTTGCCATGGTTCAAGGACCTGCCACAATGCCAAGGAACACCAGCAGCATTTCAGCTCCAAGAAGAGCCTTCCATGCTTTTGAAAAAGCTGCATTCACCAACTTAATCCAGAAAGATTTGGCTCCTACATTTCCTTGACCTCCCGCGCTGGCCATGCCCACGACAGGGCGTCAAACTCGACCACCCTTAAGGTCCCTTCCAATCCCAAGCATTCCACGGCGTTTCTTTGTTTTCCAAGGCAATGACCGAGCTGATTTTTCCATGGCAGGCCCCCTGGGATCCCACAGGTGGAAGGAGCCATCCCCCAGCAGCGCTGGGAATCATTAAATTGGAGCGGTTCCGGAGCAGAGCCGCGGGGATGGCAGAGGATCCCGGCCGATAATGAAAGACGCCGGGAACTCAATTTGTTTTCCTTAACGAACAGAAGGTTAAGAGAGGATCCGCTGGCAGCCTCTAATTACTTCTGGAATTTAAATGTGATAATAGAGGGCTCCCTGGCCAGGCAGATGAAAGTACACCCAACCCTGTGCCTGCGAGATTAAAATTCAGCCTTGAATTAAAAGCACCTTTTAAGCAGCGCAGGTTATTAAGCACTGAAACAACCGTTGAGAGATCTTCTCATTTGAAGAGGTTTTTTCTTTTTTTTCTCCCTTTTCCAAACCTAAAGCTTTAATTCAAATAGAAAAGTCCCCAGGCATGTTTTACACGGGAGTTCAGGCCAGATAATCACGATGGCTTTTTGCCAACCTTATCAAGTATTAATGTGGCATCACCCCGCTGCCCTCCTTCTGTGCTCAGCTCATCAAGCAATAATTTTGTCAGTAAACACAGAGAATTTCTCCAGCCTGGTGTCACCAGAGGTGCTCAGCAGTGGAGAGTCCAAGGCCATGTCCATAAAACAGCCGGGATGTGGTGGGAACCACCCGTGGGTGATAGCTGAGCGTTGTCAGCAAACCCCTGAGGGGTTTTCCCACCTGGATGTTGAAGGGAGATGCTGGGACAGCAAAGGGTCGGTGGGCATGGGGACAGCTTGGGGACAGGCTCAGCTGGAGCCAGGAGCAGGAGCTGCAGAACCAGCAGGAGGCCGGAGAAGGTGCCACCAAGGGACAAGATGCCACCTCAGTGGAAGGTGCCACCACCATACAAAGTGTCACCGTGATGGAAGGTGCTACTGTGACAAGATGCCACCACCACTCAGGGTGGCACCACACAAGGTGTCACCACAATGGAAGATGCCACCACCACACAAGGTTCCCCCTCTTTGGAAGGTGCCACCAACACTTGAGGTGCTCTCATGATGGAAGGTGCTACCATGATGGAAAGTGCCACCACCACCTGAGGTGCCACCACCACTCCACACACCATCACCACTCAAGCTGCCACCACCCCACAAGCTGTCACTGTGACAGAAGGTGCTACTGCCATGCAAGGTGCCACTGTGAGAAGATGCCACCACCACACAAGGTGCCACCACCATGGCAGGTGCCACCGCCATGTGTTGCTTTTAAGCCCAGCTGGAGATGAAAAACCTCGGAGCCGCTCGCTTTTCTCCCTCGTTCTGGTGGAATGGGGATCAAAGCCAAATTCGTGTGTTGAGATAAGAACAGTTTAATAATGGAAAATATAGAAAAAATAACAATTGTAATAGTAATAGTATTAATAATAGTATAGAAATAATATTGTAATATTAATGGTATTAATAATAGTNTCCAGACCTCCCTTCCCAAATCCAGACCAGCCCTTCTGGGCTGCTGTTTCTCCCCTTCACAGGGTCCCACAGGGCCATTTTAAAAATGCACAGATGGAACATAAATCAAGAGCAATTTCCACCGCTCTGGTTGTGGTTTGTGTCCCTCACACAGTGCAGCAGGTGGGATGGAAGGTGGGATGATATTCCCCACTGGAATGTATCCTTCAGAGAGCTCTGGTGATTTGTCATCAGACAAGAACACAGCTGAGGAGCTGCTCTGCCTTTGGAGAAGTTCTGTTCAAGGAGTAATTGGTTCCAAGTGAAAGAGGGGAAATTTAGGTGGGATATTGGGATGGAATTCCCAGCTGGGAGGGTGGGAAGGCCCTGGCACAGGGTGTCCATTCCTGGAAGTGCCCAAGGCCAGGCTGGACAGGGCTTGGAGCACCCTGGGACAGTGGGAGGTGTCCCTGAATGAGCTTGAAGGTCCTTTCCAACCCAAACCATTCCAAGATTCTCTACTATTTAGGCAGAAATTAAAAAGGGCACATATAAATGGCATATATATTAATATATGAAAAATTAGATTTCAAACAAGACCTCCTGTGCAACAGAGAACACAATTCAGGACATTAGAACTGGTCCTCAAACTGTAATTGGCACAACTTTTTAAACTTTAAATAATGACTGCAACAGCCCGATTTCACCCAATCTAAAGTTCCCAGAGAAGCTGTGGCTGCCCCTGGATCCCAGGAAGTGTCCAAGGCCAGGCTGGACGAGGCCTGGAGCAGCCTGGGACAGTGGGAGGTGTTGAGGTTGGAATGGGGTGGAATTTAAGGTCCCTTTTGACCCAAACCATTCTTGATGCCCCCACAGGCAGGGCCAGGAAAAGGGCGAGGCAACTTATGGAGAGCAACTTATCCAAGTGCTGTAGGAACAGTCCTGGGGAAGTCTCACTGCTGGCAGAGGCTGTGAAGGGCAGAAATGTTTATTTTGTGCCCTGAGCAGCAGGAACCTGAGCGAGTGCACTCAGCACATTCTGATCCCGCTCCTCCAGCCCTGCCTCCCTCTGCAGTTTCACAGCTGAGTTAGCTAAAAATACTCCTTTGTCCTGTGCTTTCTAACTTCCTGCAGTTTCTCTGTAGTCAAAAGTGGAGCTCGCTGCCAAAATCAGATACTCAAGCAGCTCTATTACTTATAAAATCAACTGCTACCACGTGACAGCTGCAAACATCTGGAACCCATCGCCCAGGCTCCATGTGGGACTTGATCCTGCTCAAATATCAGCCTGGAGCTTGAGTTTCTGCAGCTTTCTCAACCCCAAAACAATTCCTGCAGAAAGTTGCTTGCAGATAATCAAAATTTCAGGGGAAAAAAAACAGGAAAAAAATTAACACTGTCAAAACAGAAAGATTTTTAAAAGCTTTAATGATATTTTTTTACAGTTAAGGGAAGCTTTTTCCTCCCTTTTCCCTCCAAGGGAGATGGGAAGTGTTTCTCGTCTGTGGGTGTGAAGGGAAACGCTGCTCCTCAGCACTCCAGGAGTTAACCCACACGTGGAGCTGCTCCCTTGGGCAGCACAGGCTGAGCAGGAAACCTTCCCAGCAGGATATGGGGTGTCCTGGGAGGCTGGGGGAGCACACCTGCGTCCCTGGGAGGTGACAGCCACTCCTCCAGCAGCACCTGGAGAGGTCCTGGGGCAGGACAGGCACCTGAGCTGGGGACAACACTCTGAGCACCATCCTGTGGCACCCAGGGATGGAGGTAACGTGAAATGCTGAGCCAAAATACATGGATCTGGGACAGATGGGACAAAAACACCTGGAGCACAGATTGTCCTGGGCTGAAGGGCTGCCCCAAATGGTGCCAGCCATTCCTGGCATATCCCTTTCCTGGCAGAAATGCCAACCTGTAATCCGAACATCGCTGTCAGATTAATTTCTTATTCTCATTCAGTATTACTGAGAATAGCACATGCTCCCATCCCACATTCCCAAGATGGATTAACCCTAAAAAATCGTTCTGTAATTTTATTGTGTGTGTAGGATTCATGCAGGGGGATTTGAAAGGATTCTCTGCTTTATGCAAAGGTTGGAAACAACTCTTTCACCCTCACGTCCAGCCCTCAGGGTACAGCAGGCAGCGCATTCCCTGCCACCCCTGCTGCACTCTCCCAGCTCCTAAAAGTCCTGGGATTAGTCCTGTGTGGCTAGAAACAGCAGAATAACACAATTATCAGTGTGTAATCTCTCTATCTAACTAGTTAAAATAAATTTAATTAATCCATATAGAGGTTCAACTCTGGTAGATGCAATCACAACTTGCCCTTTTCCCTGCAGTCTCCAGGAGCATCCCAGAGCTCAGCTCCAAGTGCTCAGTCCCTGCAGGGGGGTCAAGAGCCAAACAGGACTTTGGAGCCAGCTCTTCCTCTTCCCTGACTTTGGAAATTCACTTTATTTTCCGGCACATCTCCTCCCAGCTGCCCGTGCACAGCTGAATCCCCACGTACGGAATATTCAGCAGGAAAACTTGGGAACGGACAAGCAGCCCCGTGAGGGAGGCCTGGGAAAAAAGAGGAGGGAAACACCTGCACTCCCAGCCCTATCCTAATTAATATTTGAACATTTTCCATGGAGCTGGGACCCTCAGAACAGGAGATAAAATTCAGGAGGGGTTTAATCCAGAGCTTCCCAAGTTCCCCAAGCAGGTTTGATGTGCACAAAGGCCCAGGCCCAGCTCTGTCCCCCTCCCCTGGCACAGCTCTGAGCTCCTCCTCTTGAGATGAATTTATTAATTAAACTCTGAGGTTTTATAAATTAAACGCTGAGGTTTTATGTATTAAACTCTGAGGTTTTATTAGTTAAACTCTGAGGTTTTGTTTAGAGGAGGATCAATGTGGAGTCCCGGGCCACTTCAGCTGGCAGGGGAAAGCTCAGGAGGAGATGGAATTCTCAGGAAGTAACTCTAAAGGCGACTCCAAAATTTTACCTTTTACTAATTCCTAAAAATCTCATGTTTTAGCCACGTGCCAGTGGCACTGAAAACTAAATGGGAATTCCAAGTTTCTTTTTTCCCAAGTCTTGCACCTGTAGATGGCAAATATCTGATGGCTGCAGGCTCTGCTGGCAAAACAAACATTCCTGAATTTAATTCTATCGAGAAGAGCTGCAACTCCAGGGCTTTTCCCTTCCCCGCGCTCCCTGGGCAATCCTTGTCCCTGGAGCTCCATATATCCTTCTCATAAATTAACCAAGGAATGCTAAAAACCCCCAAATTATTGTCACATGGCCAAATCAATCTCTGCCTGCTGTCCCAGGAGCAGCTTCACTAAAATAAAACCCTGCAGCACCTCATGCAGCTCCCTAAATCTTTAGCCCCAACACAGCAATCCCAAAAATCCATGCTCCTACGGCACAGCAGGATTAATAATTTTTGTGCAGTGGTTTATGTAATTTTCTTTTTTGTCATATCACACAATTTGTCACCAAGGGGAACTGCTCTGCTCCTTGTCTCATGTTCACAGGAGCAACACCCTCAGGGCAATCCCTGCTCCCAGCAGCCAAAATATTGGGATTTGCTCTGGTTTCTGATCCCAAAAGCTGTTTTGTGGTTGGCACATCCCTTCCCGTGGAGTTTGACCCTTTCAGGAATTCACAGCTCAGCTGGAGCAAGGGCATCCAAAGTGCCACCAGCACTGGATGGCATCATGGCTTCTGGAGAATGGGAACTGGGAGCTAATCCACATCCAAGGGATTTCATCCCAGAGGAAACTGGGCAAAACCTGGTCCAGCCCTGAGCTGGACTCACAGAGACCTGGTTAGGATTTAATCCCTATTAAAGGGATATCATCCCAGAAGAAACTGGGAAGAGCATGGTCAAGCCCTGAGCTGGACTCCCAGAGACCTCATTAGAATTTAATCCACATTCAAGGGGTTTCATCCCAGAAGGAACTGGGAAAAGCACACTCAAGTCCTGGGCTGGACTCCCAGGGACCTAATGGGGACCTAATCCCTATTCCAGGTGCATCCTCCCAGAAGGAACTGGGAAGAATGTGGTCAGCTCTGGGTTGGATTCCCAAGGACCTAATGAAGACCTAATCCCCATTCCAGGTGCATCATTCCAGAAGGAACTGGGAAGACCCTGGTCAACCCTGGGTTGGATTCCCAGGAACCTACTTAGGATTTAATTAGTATTAAATGGATATCATTCCAGAAGGAACTGGGAAGAATGTGGTCAAGCCCTGGGTTGGATTCCCAGGAATTTATGAGGACCTAACCCCCATTCCAGGTGCATCATCCCAGAAGGAACTGGGAAGAGCCTGGTCTATCTCAGGTTGGACTTCTTGCCATCCACTCCCTCCCACCACACTCCAGAGGTGAAAGGCAACCATGGAAAGGATATTTTACCTTTCCAAAGCTCTCTTCCCATTTCACACAAATCCCAGATTTTGTTCCCAGACTGCTGCAGGGAGCTTCTCTGGTTGCTCAGCAACTGCTTTAGTGCTGATCAGAGCTCGGGGTGGTGGCAATTCCTGCTGGACAAGGAGCAGGACAGATCTGGAGAAAGATATGGAAGTGGAAGGGCAGGCACTGCTCCTTGAGAGCTGGGAAATCCAGTTTGTCTGGGTTGATAAAAATCAGCTGGAATTTTTGGGTGGGAAAGTGTCGTTTTTCACTGCTCCAGTTATCTGTGGGAAGGAAGGGAATCCACGGCACGGACAATCCACGGATTGTTTGGTCCTGCCATGGAAGTGATTCAGTAATTCAGGAATTCAGCCTGGTTTTCACAGGAACACAGAATTTGGGTTGGAAGGACCTTAAAGCTCATCCAGCTTCACCCCTGACACCTCCCACTATCCCAGGCTGCTCCAAGTCCCATCCAATCTGGCCTTGGACATTCCAGGGATCCAGGGGCAGCCACAGCTTCTCTGGGAATTCCATTCCAGCCCCTCCCCACCCTGCCAGCCAGGAATTCCTTCCCAATTTCCCACCTAAACCAACATTCCTTCAGTCTGAAGCCATTCCCTCTTGTATTTTCCATGTTAGATAAACCACAAGGCTTTGAGTGCTTCTCCAGAAGTTCTTGGCTCTCCTTCCCCTTTGCACACTTTAATTTCATCCCCCAGCAGTTCCCAAGATGTTCTGGAGCCCCAAATTCCAAGGATTTTTATTCTCATATTTATTTCCCCTCTCCCCTCCCACCCCTACAAGACCTCAGTGAACTGCAAGCCTTTAAATTTTAAATAAAAGTTGAATCTATTTTTTGTTTAAAGGAATCTGGAGCTCATCCCTGCTCCTGCTGCCCCTCTGGAATTCCTTCCACCCCATCCAGATTGATCCCAAAAAATCCCCCAAGGGAATTTTCTCCTGCTTGAACCTCCCCCACCCTCGGTTCAGAGGTCAGGGCCCAATAAAAGAGATTTTTGCTCATTTGTTAATCACTGTTAATCCCATTAAGTGATCCCAGCCTCCGTCTGCCCTTCCATGGATCTCACTCCCACTTTTCCCATCCTTTCTTTTTCATTTCCCAGGGTTTCTCTGAGCAGATTTCTGTTTTATTTTCCCTTTGCTAAATCTGGAATTCTCAACATTTTTTATTTTTACACAAAGATACGTCTCAAATCCTCCAAATTTCTGAATTTCTCATTTCAGGACCAACAGAAGTTTACAGAAAATGCTATTATTTTTTCAAGTTCACTTCCTACATATCCTAAATATTAAGGAATATGAATATCCTAAAAACTTCTTACATATCCTAAATTTCCAAAAGCTGCCTTTTTCTGGATCCTTTGAATAAATTTCATTTTCATCTCTAACCCAACAGAGCCTGGATACAGAAATTCTCCACCTTTTCAAGACTTTTCCTCTCCATACATTCCACTCATCTCATGGTTTGGCCACTGTTTTGATCATAAAAAAAAAATATAAAAACATAAAAATATACAAAAATATACAAAAATAAAAACAATTTTAACTACAAATATAAAATATTGAAATGTTAAAATATAAATGAATTAAAATATTAAAATAAAAATATAAACATAACCATATTAAATTGAATTATATAAATATATAAGTATAAATATAAAATAGAAATAAATAAAATCATAAATATAAATATACATACATTTACTGAAAGTTTCTATTCATGCTCTTATTTTTAATTTATTTTTTACCACTCCTGCTTTTGAGCTGGCACAGATATTTGGGAATTTCTCCTTTACAAAAAATAACTGCTCTCCAAATAGGAGCAGAATTGTGCTGTGGAGACTTTTTTTGGTTTCACCACTGGTGATAAATGAATTGTGGGATTTTAAAAGAGATTCTTAAAAGGTGAAGTGAAAAAAAAAATCATTTAAAGCAGTGAGCAGAACAAAACTGGGAAGTTTTGAATTCTCAGCTCTGTCATTTTTGTGTCAAGTCGTGCAAATCCCAGGCATTATCACCTGACAGGATGGATTCTATTTTTAGAATGAGAAATAATCTTAATAATCAGTTTGTCATCACTAAGGCAGGCGTGTGCATGGGACAATGTTGTAGTGCACCTCTCAATGACCAAATTAAATTTGAGTTTCTCTTTGGGGTGGCGAAATTAAAAAAATATTTGAGTTTCTCTTTGTCTCCCTTAAAAAGGAAAAAGCCAAAAATTTCTTTCCCAATTTCAATGTGTACGAATACAAAGCCACCTCATAAAATCTTCTAGATTTCCCCTTGAACCTGAGACTATCTGATTAGACCAATGCTAAAATTCTTGCCTAGATTATTTCTGCTAAAAGCATTTAAAAAAAGGAACCTCGTGGCATTTTTGGGGTGTTTTAGCAGGGACAAAGATCTCCTTGCCTCTGTCACCACTTTTTCTCTATCGATGTTTGTAGTGGTTTGGATTCACCAATTTTAATTTCCTCCATGTTTGTTGTGAGCTAAGATTAGGAGAAAGGAAGGCAGGCCTAAAACTTCAAGAGTATAAAGAAAAACTTATTAACAAGCCTAAAAGAATAATAAGATTCAGAATAAAACTCTCAGACCGCCTCTCCTCCACTCTCCCACACCCTCAATTCCTTCTCAACAACAACCTGCAGAAACATTTCAGTCAGTCATCAACTTAAGGATAGTCTTTTTCAGTTCATTTCAGGGAGAGGAGTCTCCTCTTGTCAGGCTATAGGGACTTCTCCACAAGAAATAAAAAAAAACCCCAGGTTTCTCATGGCTTCACTTGTCACTAACAGCAGCCGCTCAGGAATCGGCAATCGTGAAATTTCTCCCATCTCCACAGCCTTCCCACAGCCGTGCTTCTGGGCCATGTCAGACTCATGGGGTATTACTGTTAAGGATGAGCTGTTCAAAAGCAAAAGTTCTCCTCATCTATCTCTAAAGTCATCTCCATCTCTGGGAACAGAGGTCTTGTTCCTCCCTCAGAGCAAAGGTCCTTCATCATGCTCCTCTCTCTGTTCATACTTCTTATAAAATCATCTGTTGGTCAGCACAAGGGCCTTTGCTCATGTTCTACAATGTCAAACACTCCACCCCTCCATGTTCTTCTCCACGGTTTAAAGAGATCTTTAATGGATTACAGTCCACCCCCATAGCTTACAAAGGAATTTTCAGCCTTCCACAGCGTCTCCTCTTTCTCCTTCCATCTGGGACCTGACTTCTGCTTCACTGACTTTGATATCTCCTCTCTGTTCTTCTTCCTCTTACTCAAGGGAGGATTGAAGGTCTGTAAGTTTTATTTGAGCATTGAAAGAGTTAAGATCCCACATGGGGAACACAGGGCTGTGGCCATGCTGGAGCTGTGCCAAGATCTCAGGAGGCTCGGTGTGTTGGGAAGGGAGGGCCAGGACAGCAGGGGCCGGGCCAGAATGGCAGTGGCTGCTCTGGGAGGGGTGGGGAGGGATGGCCAGGATCTCATCAGCCTCCCTGAGTCTCAGCCACAGCACCCACAGCCCATGGCCACCCCTCCTCCAGGATCTCATCAGCCTCCCTGGCCCTCAGCTACGGCACCCACAAAAAAGAGTTTTCATGATTTTATCCTTGCTGCTGGTGACAGGCTCAGCTAGGCAGGAAAAACATCCCTGAGGTGCTCCTGGGTTGTGCTGAGCTGCAAACCCACATCATGACAGTGGTTAAAGAGGAGAAAAGGATCATTTCAAAAGAGATCCAGCACCTGGAGAAGCTTTGGAGAAGGGAGAACCTCAGGTCAGGTTGGAGGTTTGGGAATCGTGGGTGAGATCTGAGCAAGGAGCAACCCCTGAGTGCTCTCCTGGGAAGGACTGTCAGGAAAATGAAGCCACAAACACCAGAGGTTTGTGTCCAAAAGGAGACAGAGGAGTCCTTTTCCTTTATTCCAGTAAAGGGAGAGCCCATGGGGCATTCCCCTGGGGTCTCTCAGATTTTAGAGGATGCAGCCTCCCTTTTTATCCCAATTTCCCGGCCCCATTTCCCTCTCTCTTTCCCCATTGCTGAGGTACTTGAGAGGTCCAGATTTCCCAGAACACCTGATACCTGAGATTGCCCTCTAATGTGTAATCCTCCCCTTTAATTTTTAATTCTTAAGGAATTGATGTTTTTTTCCTCGTTGTTTCTTTCAATATCCAATTTCAATTATCAGCAACCCTAAAGTTTGTGAAGGCAAATATATTTTTTCCATTCATCAATCAGTGGAATCCTTCCCGTTGTTTCTTTTATCTCTCAGTGCTGATTTTATCCACCAGCAGACCCAGAGCTCGTTTGGAAAGACAAATCCCTCATTCCTCTCAGGACAATTCCCACTCCTGGCAGTCCTGTTGTGAGGGAAGGAACAGGGCAGGGGAAACCAGAGACAATCCTGTGACAGATGGGATTGCAGAGATTGCTGAATTCCTGGGAAAATTGGGAAAATTTGGGTTCAGGGCTGTCCCCAGAGGTGTGACAGCATCCCCAGGCCTCTGGGACAAGGCAATCCAAACACAGCTTCCCCAGAGCTAAAACTACTCAAAAATAAAGAAATAAAATTCCCCCATCCATCCCTCCTTTGAAAGGGTGAGACAAATATTTTGGTATTATGAAGCATCTTTTATCCTGTCAGAAATGGAATTTAGGGTTTAGCAGGGCCCCAAAAGTGCAACAGGGGGATTTTGGAGGAACATCAGTGTCCCCAAAAGCCACCTGGACACCAAAAAAAGGCTTTTTGGGAAGGGCACGGTGGCACTGGAGGGCTCCAAACGAGCTCCTCATTATTTAAAAGTCAATGCTGATAAGGTCCTGCGAAGTATTTAAGTTTAAACTCGAGGTTAAGCACCAATTTTGTCAGGGATGAATGGCTCAACCCTGCCTGTTCACATGGAAATGTCGATTTTCTGCCACCCTAAACCCAACCCTAAGAACTTTTCCTCCTGCCTGACTCAATCCATTGAGGAGCTGAGCACTGAAATTTGGATTTTTAGATGGGGAGGGGTTCCACCGTTCCTCTACCTGAGCAGGTGTGAGGCACTGTTCTGATCATAAACATAAAAATATAAAAATATAAAAAGATAAAAAGATAAAACTAAAAATATAAAATTTTAAAAATTATAAAACTAAAAATATATAAATATAGAAATATTAAAAATATAAAAGTAAATATAAATATAAATATAAGCTTTGGGAGTGCTCCATGCACCCATCCAGGACCATTACAGGGATTTCAGCACCTTGCTGTGCAGAAAAAAAAAATATAGGGATTTTTTTTAGAATTTTAGATTTTTTTTTTGGTTTCAGCCTTCCTCACTGCAACCCCACAAGTTCAGACCTGGAGATCAGAGTTAAACCCGCCCCAATCTGGATTCAGGGGATCATTTCCAGCAGCAGGGATGTGACAGAAGGACCAAAAATCACCCTCACTCAGAAACTGATGCTTCACCTCTCGCCAGCAATACCTGCACACAAAGAAATTGCCCCCAAAATGTAAAAGCACATTAGGAAAAACTCCCATTTCTAGGAGGGAAAAAAAAAATATATATATTTAAAAAAAAAGCAAGCCTTGACAGCTGTGTTGAAATTACCTCTGGTAATTTGAACTGAGTGGAAGCTTTTAGATTCGATTGCACCGAAAAAATGTAAAGCATGTCACTTATTAAGCTTTTATGCCTGACATTCAGCCTGGTACCTGACGAGTCTTCCCAGCAATCTGGAGATCAGGCAGCGAAATGTGCTTGGAAATGGGAGAATTGGGGATGTTGGAGAGGCATTACACCGGGAATTAAATGGGCTCTCTTGCTCTTGAGGGTAATCTTACAAAAAAAAAAAAATATATATATATAACTGTCTGCAGAAGAAGTCAAAAAGCATCTCCCTCTTTGCTGCTCTTCCTTTAATAATAACAATAATTACTTGAGTGATGAGGGAGGAGGGGACTGGAGGCTCCCAGAAAAATGAAGCCTCAACTCCTCCTCTGTTGGCAGCTCTGTCTTAGTCTGAGCTTTGTTAGCCCCGTCTCAAAGGTTAAAAAAGGTGTCAGGCATCACCTCTGGCAAGCCAAGCTCTTTTCTACCCCAAGAGTTTTAGTGAGAAATGTCTGAGAGCACCTCATAACTCTGCAATTGCAGGCAGGGACAAAGATCTCAGCCCAGCCTATTAAAATCCACGGCAAAATGGAAATATAAAAATAGCTGGAGGGGAAAAGAAACCCTGCCTGGAAAGTGTTTAGGCCAAATTAACCAGCCCAGAAATGCTTAAAAGAGTTGTTGCCATGGTTTCCTGTGCTGGCAGGATGCTCTGCCTGCCACACTCCACGGTTCTTCCCCAGAATTTGGGAATTCCAGGCATTTTAAAGGTGATGGAGTGAAACTGGAGGCTCGAGCTCTGCCCTGGCACACCTAGGGGGTATTTTTGTGTGGGCAGAGCTGCTCTGTGGGGTTCCAGGCATCCAAATCCCTCAGGAGATGCCTGCAAAGGCTGACCTGG
>VXBQ01002431.1:0-20312 GCA_013400175.1 Phainopepla nitens
CGGGGGCTGGGCCGGGCCTCTCCGGTGCCTGGCCACGTGCCGTGGGGCTGGAGCCTCCCGAGTGGGGCCGTGCCGCCGTCGCTGCTGGGCGATGACGGCGCCGTGTCCCCCGCTGCAGTCCCGGCGCTGACCCGTCCCGATCTCAAGAATACCATTTTTGTTTGGTTGTTCCGAGTTCTGCTCCAAGCTGCCATGGCCAGCACATTACCATTCTGTAATAATTCGTGGCTTGCAGCTCCCCCGGTGTCTCTGAATCCATTTGCATCTTTTAATCTGATGAGTTAAACTCAGACATCGTTTTTCAGAGTGTGACTTGAATGCTGTTGTGATGGCAGAGCTCGTTACAAATTCCCAATTTTCTTCTTGCTCCGTTCAGGACTTCCCTATCCTGTGCCAGACATGTCTTGGAGAAAATCCCTACATTCGGATGGTAGGTGCCTGTTGGACCCTGCTTCCTTCCCTCTCTCTGGGGTGGCCCCAAAGCTGTGGGTTTGGGGGCTCAGATGGGGCTGGGTCCAGGAGGAGGTGCTGAAGGGAGCCCACCCCCCTGGTTCTGCACAGCAGGGTCTGCTCCCAGCCTGTGTTGGGGTGTCACAGCATGGGCAGGGCTGGGATTCAAGAACAGATCCATCACAAAGGATGGGGAGATGGCACAGCCCAGTGTAGAAAATGAAACTTTAGTGTTGGCAGGCTCCAACATGGAGAGCTGTGAGCTGCTTGAATTGGGATCAGTGCAATTTCTGAAAAGTGGCAAACGTGCCCCTCTAAAATTAAGGTAAAGGTGACTTAGGAAGGTGAAGTTCCTGTTTGTTTCCCTTGGTTTCCTCTGTGCAGGGTGAGTCAGTCCATGTTATGTTGCATTTCTGTGCTTGGCCTGCTTGCCTGTGACCCACATTGACATTGCCTCCTTCACACTTGTGTTCACTAAGTTTGCTGAGAGAGATTGGGTTGTTCTTATGAAACATAACCCTAATGCTAGTATAGAGCATCTTTTGAAACCTGTTTATTTTCATGGGTTTATTTCATGTAGCATCATCTTTCCTTAAAAAAAGCTGTTAATGTTCTTTTTCACTCTCATCTTTCATCAGTAGAGGAGGTGGGACTTAAAGTACTCTGTTTTTAATGAAAGTTTCTAAACCAAAAGCATATTGATAGTATTTATATTTTTTGTCCTGTTAACTTTACAAAGTGTAAGCCAAATACACAAGGGTAATTCTAAGTGCAGCTTAATTATGAAAAAACCTACCATGTTCTAACATCAGTGATATGTTTTTTCATGTTTTATGTTGAATTGGTGATAGTTCATGATTTTTTTTTTTTTTAATTTTTCAGACCAAAGAAAAATATGGAAAAGAATGCAAGGTATGTTTGTGTGTTTTGAAGAAAGAATGTCAAAATAGGTGCAGATCTAGGAATAATACATTCTAATGATTAAAAACCTGTCAGCTTCAGAAGAGTGCTTATCTGGGTTAACATAAAATATTTATGCAACTACATAAATTTTTTGGGTCAGTCTGCTGTGCTTGTTAGACAAAGTCAGTTGGTCCTCAAATTGTAAAATTATTGAGCAAGTTCTGAGTCTTTCTAAACAAATCTTCATGTTTATCAGAATGAGGTTTTGCAAATACTGCTGTACTGTATTTGAAGTTATTGCAGCATTTTAAACGATCCATGTTTTCTTGTGTGAGTTTGTTGTTTTTACTTAGAAGTGCAGAATACCTGGAGTTTGGGTTTTACTGTGTGTGTTAGTCATGGCTATTTGGTGATTTGTGTTGGCTGTCCAAGAAATGAGCCATGATTATTTCCAAGAGCAAGAAATGCTCAGTGTTGCTTGGAATGAGGGAACTTGAAGGAGGTCTTTGCCCTTTTATCAGTTTTCTTGTGAGGTACAGAAAAGGTACAATTTGGAGTCTGTGCAGATTGAGATTGTGTTATGTACTCAAACTGTACATGCAGAGGAAGCAAATGCATCATTCCATGAGATCAGAGGGAGCATCAATCCTGCACCAAAGCTCTCATAACCTCTTCCAGGTTGCTGCTATGCTGGTGCCTGATGTACCCATCATTGTAATTCATCTCTGGAAGCTCCACACTGACATCACCTGGAATCAGAGAGAATTTATTTGTCTTTGACTAGATCTACACTTGGGTTACTGCAATAAATAACAGCAAAAAACCCCAACTTCCCTAAAACTTCCTCCCATCAAAGTAAAACCCCAAACAGAGACAAATATTCCCTGAGCTCTGAGTCTTAGCTTTAGGACAAAGAAGTTGTATTTGTGGTTTGAAGAGGCTCGATGAGTTTGGAGTTTGTTTCCATGCACGAAGCAGGGTGGTGGCTCTGTGCAGTGACCCAGGTGTCACCTGTCTGTCCCAGATTTGTGCCAGGCCCTTCACGGTGTTCCGCTGGTGCCCCGGCGTGCGGATGCGCTTCAAGAAGACAGAGGTGTGCCAGACCTGCAGCAAGCTGAAGAACGTCTGTCAGACCTGCCTGCTGGACCTGGAATATGGTGTGTACCCACAAACCTGATCCAGCACGAGGAGCTGCCCTCTGGAATGGGAGTTCCTGAAAACACTTGAAATGTGTGCATGTAATTGGCACTGGACTGTCCTTGAGAAGAGCAGGTCTTGGTGCTCGTGTCTCTTCAGGGGTTCGAGGGCACAGTGGTTTCCCTGAGCAGCAGATGATTTGCCTCTGGCCACTGCAGGTTGCAGAAATCACTGGTTTTGCTCTTTCAGCTTGTTCTTCATATGGATTGGTTGGGTTTTTTTGTTTCATTTTAGGTTTGCCTATCCAAGTCCGGGATGCAGGACTCTCCCTTAAGGATGAGATGCCTAAATCTGACGTCAACAAAGAATACTACACCCAGAACATGGAGCGAGAGGTGAGTGTAGCCAGCCATGATCATGCTTTTTGGGGGGCTGTGTGTGGGGAGGGAAGGGCAGCAATGACCTAGCTTCTCTTAAAACCACTTGCTCTGATTCTGTGTGTTAGTGTTCAGTGCTGATGTACACATAATTATTTGTGTTCTGACTGCTTTTAGATAGCCAATTCTGATGGCACCAGACCAGTTGGTGCGCTAGGAAAAGCTACTTCTACCAGTGACATGCTGCTGAAGCTGGCCCGAACCACTCCGTACTACAAACGCAACCGTCCCCACATCTGTTCCTTCTGGGTGAAGGGAGAGTGCAAGAGAGGAGAGGAGTGTCCCTACAGGTACAGTCACAGCTTGCACAGTCAGTCTGTTCACCACAGACACAGCCACAGCTTCCCTTGGAGATGTTGCAGTGTGCAGGAGACACTCCAGTGATTTGGGTCCGGGCAAAACTTGCACCCAGTGCCAGCAAATGAATCTCTGTGGTGGCACATTGGTTTGTGAGGAGTTGGCTGTGTCCTTTGCCAAAGCAGTGACTGCAGCTCTCCTCTCATGTAGTCAATTTTTCCCCTTTGTGGTGTCAGACCCCTCAAACAGAGATCTTTGTATTTGAACAAGAGGCTGTTTCAAACCCAGCTCTTGTGTTTTGTAGTGCTGAGTGTTGAGCTGTCAGAAGCACCATTCATTCAGAACTTGATGCAGTCCTGGCTGCAGTTGAAGTTTTCAGGGCTTTGTTCCATTCTGGTGTGTTTATGTGGGCAGGGTTAAGGATATAATTGACCTGAGGGCTGAGAAAGAAAACTGGCAGCTACAGTCATTTTAATCCATTCAGTCATCCCTGATGTTATAAAATGCTTTGTTTGCTGGACCTTAGACACGAGAAGCCTACAGATCCAGATGATCCTCTGGCTGACCAGAACATCAAAGATCGTTACTATGGAATTAATGATCCCGTGGCTGACAAACTTCTGAAGCGAGCATCAACCATGCCTCGTCTGGATCCTCCTGAGGACAAGACTATTACTACACTCTATGTTGGAGGACTTGGAGATACCATCACTGAATCAGATCTCAGGTATGTTGGTGAATTTGTGTTGCCCTTGCCTTTTTGTTTGACACTTTGATAATGGCTCTTCAAGTGAGGAACAAAAATATATCTGGCTTTCAGGTTTTTTTAATGGGGAACTGGTTGGTGAGTAAGTGCAGAGGAGTGCCAGCTTGTTGGAGAACAAACAGGCACATTTCAAATGCTTTGATTAAAACTTATCTCTTTAAAGATGAATCATCCCTTTGAGCTATGGGGATGGTGTGTAACCCTTTTTACAAGGAAATCCTACATCCTCTAGCTAACTACTGAGAGAAGCTGCTGCAGAGCTTTTATTGCTCTATAATTGCAAAGAGGGCTAATTATGATTAACTGATTGATTATTGATTTCTAATGATTAATTTGAACAGGGGTTGGAGAAGAGAAAATTTCTGAGTATACCTATTTCACCTGCCCTATACCCTGTGACTAGGAGCAGTGGGGTATCATAATAATTTTTTTTTGTCCTCTACAGAAATCACTTCTACCAGTTTGGGGAGATCCGGACAATAACAGTGGTGCAGAGGCAGCAGTGTGCTTTCATCCAGTTTGCCACCAGACAGGCTGCAGAGGTGGCTGCTGAGAAATCCTTCAACAAGCTCATTGTCAACGGCCGCAGGCTCAACGTCAAGTGGGGAAGGTCAGTGTGGGGGGAGGAAGCCTGGAGGATCTGCAAGGTTCTTCTCTCAGTTTAGTCTTGATCAGCAGGATTGGGTATTATGCTGAAGTAGATACTTGTTTGGGAAATAGTTGGGGTCCTCTTGCATTTTGGTTTTCTTTTTACAGGGATCTGGCTTGGAGAGGACACGAGTAGCATAAGGAATTTCTTGGTTGAGGATTATGGATGAGTTTTGATAGCTTTGCTCCTAGTCCCTCTGTAAACACTGTTTGCAAACTTGGTACCATGTGTCTGATGTTCTGTGAGTTTCTCATCTTTGGCCTGAAGAAATGGATCTGGAGTAGATAATGTGAAGCCACTGTGGTGTAAATATCTCCGTATTCTGCTTTTCTCGTCCTTGTTCTCAAACTTTTGTCTGTGTTTCAGGTCCCAGGCAGCAAGAGGAAAAGAAAAGGACAAGGAAGGCACTACAGAATCGGGGATAAAGCTGGAGCCAGTTCCAGGACTTCCTGGAGGTGAGGGAGTTGCATTCAGCTCTGAAGCACTCAGTGCTGACCCACTTCCATGAGTGAGGCTGCTGTGAAACTTGTGGGAGCAGTGACAGTTCAGGATGGTAGAGGCAGTGCTGAGCCCAGAGCAGTTATAGCAGGTTTGCAGCAGATCCAGCTGGGTGGGAGATGAGCTTTGTCTGGGAGCAAATCCTTGATGAAAAGAGAGTTCTTTATGTGATGAGTGAAAAGTTAAAGCTGAATTCAGCTTACTTAGGTCAGAGATACTGGCAACCCACGCTTTCAATGTTTTCTTAGTCTGCTGAGTGTTGTATGATGGAAAAAGCAAAGCTGGTTTCAGATGAAGGGAATTGGTGACTGGGGTTTCAGGGCACTTCTGCTTCTCAGTCCAGTTCATAGATGCAATAGTAGCAACAGTTTGCCCTCGTGAAAACATGGGTTGTGCTCCATATCTGAAGGCAGACACCTCTGCTTGTCTTGCCTGAGAGATTTTCCATAACCATATGTGCTTTTTCTGCAGCCCTCCCCCCTCCTCCAGCTGCAGAAGAGGAGGCTTCTGCAAATTATTTCAACCTACCTCCGAGTGGCCCTTCAGCCGTGGTGAACATTGCCCTGCCACCTCCTCCTGGCATCGCTCCACCGCCACCTCCAGGTACCTGGGCTTCCCCCTCCCGGGGGCTGTGAAATTCAGTGTTAGGTGGTCTCTTCCTCCTTGCCAGGCCATGCTGCAGCACTGATGCATGCCCTGAGCTGATTTTCCTCATCCCTGATCACACAGTGCAAACGGATGATCTAAACTGAGCTGTCAGCACAGTTTAATTAAACTGAGCTGCCTGTTGTGGTTGGTATTTGCTTGCAAGTTCCCAGGCATGTTGGAGATCCCTGTTACCGGTACTGAGACCTACTCAGTGCTTTTGCTGGCTGTGTAAATGCCACATTAATCCAAACTTCAAAGGGTAATTTTGCAGCTGGTTGAAAGCCAGCATGTCCTTGGCTCTCTGTATATCTATCCAGAGATGCTTTGGTTTTTAATAGAATTTTGGAGTCGTGTAGATGTATTTGCTCTGCTCTGTGGTTGAGTAGAAAACATTTAGATGGGTATTACAGACACCTGCCCGGTTCTCACACCAGCTTTTATTTGCAAGGATGTGTGTTGGGTAGGGATTGGCCCTAGCTGTACTGAAAGGAGGGGCAGGAGTTGGGGGATGCACATTTGTGAGGCACAGCCGTCAGCCAGCTGTGGTGTCAGTACTTTGAAGCAGCAGCACACACACATCAGGTTTTCTGTTGCTTTGCCTGAAGCTGCCAACTTTTGTTTCTGCAGGTTTCGGACCACACATGTTCCACGCCATGGGGCCCCCACCTCCCTTCATGAGAGCCCCAGGCCCCATCCACTACCCATCCCAGGATCCCCAGAGGATGGGTGCCCACGCAGGGAAGCACAGCAGCCCCTAGCACGTCCTGCCACCCTCATCCTTGAAGTAAATGTTATTTTCTAGTTACCATGGTAGCACCATATGTTGAGCTGTGGGTGAGCTAGAGACGCCTTATCTCCCTGCCTGCAGCCGCAGGGCAAGCTGAGCTCCGTGTCTCCACTTATAATCGGGTTCTTGATACATCCCAGGTCTTTCTGTTAGTGTGGGGGGTGGGTGGGAGGCAGACAGGAGGGCTGTCAGGGGCCTGTGGGTCTGGGGTACAGAATTACAGTGCTGTCTGTGTATCCCATTGGCACACTTTTGAAATAAACTTCAGGAAAAACAAAACCAAACCCTTTCCGAGCCCTTTTGATGTCCTCAGCTGGAACGTTATGGACTGCTAAAATGTAGCCAGAGACTCTTCTCTGTCAGGTAACTAATGATGTATTATTCTAATGAGGTATTAAACCAGGACTGAATAATAGTTGAAAAACGAGTTCATCAGACCTGCCAAACCCACGGCTTGGCCTTACCACTACACAGAATTTTCCTCCCTCCTTTTTTTTGACTTCTTGATTTAAAAAAGTCAAGAAAACAAGGCCTTTTTAAGTGAATCACTTCTAATCCTGAGCAAGACAAGTGGTGGGTCAAGTGAGCAGCCCCCATCAGGCAGTGTGAGCATGACATGGAGTGACAGGTCAGCAGTTGCTGATTTAGCTGGGTGACAGCCCCCTCAGCCCCAGAGCCTGGGCTTGTGCTGCCTGCAGCTGCAGGGCAGGGCAGGATGCAATTGCAACTGCTCTTGGGGAGATTTGGGGCTCTCAAGGCCTGTGAAACAGCAGCCACTTAAGCTGTGGCATGGGTCCCACTTCATCTTGCTTTGATAGGAGGTGAAGCTTTTTTTTCTGTGCTCTGTATTGGTGGCCTAGGAGCAGCTGCATCCTGCCTGGAGCCTGCAGCTGAGCAAGGTCTGTTTACATGTGGCTGGAGGATTTTAGGTTTATCTCCATATTAGCTGCTTTCATGCGATGGATCTGACGTCCTCATAACAGGATGAGGCCTGTTCTGAAGCTTCATTTGCTTGTTTTTTAAAAAGCACATAAAAATATTTGAATTTTTCAAAACCATGCTTTGGCCCAGCTTCCCACAGTGCGGCATCCGAGGACTTGGTCTGGTTTTTGTGTGCCTGCTGCCACAGCTGAGATCTGACACGGAGAAGGACAGGCACGTCCACTTTCAGTTCCATGTGCTGTCCTGTCCAGTGCCACTGGGTCCCATCATGGTGCCAGCCCTGCCAGGCTGTCAGAGGAGGTGTAGCACTTGTGGCACCACAGGCTGGCTTTCTCTGGAGAAAGAGCTGGGCTTTGGATGTGGGTAATTAGTTCAGCTTTTGTTGGGGGAGAGCTGTCCCAGGGTGGTGTTGGACAGCAGAGGCTGCTGGTGGATGGAGGAGGGCTGTGGCATTTGCCACTGTTCTGACCCAGTGTCCTAAGCCAGAACCTGTGAGTGCTGTGACAGATTTGGAATGCAGGAGGCTTCACATCATCCCAAATTATTTATTATTTCCAGCCAGTTACCCAGGGTGCCTAGGTACTGCAGGTGATGGACAAAGAGGAGGGAAATGGAATTGGAACAGGGCAGCAGCTAAGCATCATAGATTTATTGTTTCTAAGGAACAAACCATTTTTCTTTCCATTTGCTTGCCCCTCCTGCTTCTGTGGGAAACAGTAATGAAAGCTTCCCACCTGAATGATATGTTGTGACAGCAGAATCCCTGCGTGGGGTTTGCTCTGCACAGCGTTACAAACCTCATACATGAGGCAGCTACTAACTGCATTTTTACCACAATGTTTACTTGCCCCATTTAACCACAGTGATGGAAAAAGAGACTTTTATCCTGGTGCTTTTGGGAGTATAAGAAAGGGTAACATTAAGAACCTGACAAAAGCAATTGAAGGAAGCTTGTGTTGAATCAGATTTTTGTGAGTGGGGTTCCCCAGATGTTCTGGTGACTGTAGGCTGTGTTAGCTGCATGTCCCACTGTGTGTCACTGCCAAAAACGTTGATGGTGTTGGATCCTCACTGCTGATGTTCACGTTCCCACGGAAGCCCATGCTTGCTCTGGGGACACAGCTGTGATGCTTTTCCTTCCCACAGGCACTGAAGTTACCAGAACAGCCCAGCAGCATCCTCACACTGGTGTGGCTCTGCAGGGCCTGACCCTTGACCAACTGCATGAAGCAAATCTGTCATAAGTCACTCAAAGAGCCTGGATTAGATGTTCAAGTGAGACATGCAAAGAGCAGTAGGAAGGGGAAAATAGCTGCCAAGTGCTAGCCAGCAGCTTGTGGAAAACAGGGCACGAGTTGCCAGCTCCCGGCGTTCCTCCCCCTGTGTTGGTAAACAGGTAGATTCCCACTCCTTCACTTGTTTTTCTTGTCCAGCCAAACTCAAGGTAGCTGCTTTAAACATGCCAATGCCTCAAGTAACTTGTTTTGCTACTGCTCTTCCATTTTCACCTCCTCTCTGTTTGCTGAGTGGAATGACATACAGCGTTGTCCTGAAGATGGAATTTCTCTGCAGAAGCACCAGCTGTCTGAGCAGGTCTCGCGTGTCAGTGAGGATGCAGTGAGGCAGTTTGGCAGGTTGCAGCTGGCAGTGCTGCTGTTTCCATGAGGCAGGGAAGAGGGCAGGCTGTATGGGATGTTCTGTACGGGAGCTTGGGGGGATCTGCTGGATTAACAGCGAGGACGTGGCTGGTTGGCTTGGCACTGGCTGCAGGGGGAATTCAGAATGGTCCCACACTCGAGCTCATTCAAACCCCCTTTGAAGATGCCAACCTGAGCCCACCAGCTGAGCTTTCACAAAGGATACCTGCCCCCACCTCCCCTCCCCTGGGAGCGTGTCCGAGTCCAGTGGGGAACCATCCGTGGCCTGGGGAAGGGAGCGCGCGTCCTACAGCTCCTCGCTCTCCGGCAGCATCCGCACCCAGCCTTGGGCCACCCTGTTGAAGTTGGGCCTGTGGGAAATCACCTCCAGCACGCTCAAGTTGTCCAGCTCCACGGTGGGCAGAGAGAACAGCTCACCAACCAGCGCCCTGTCAAACGGGGCCGGAGTCCTGCAGCACGAGGAGAAGCACACTTAGGCACAAGGAGAGGCTGGGCACGTTGTGAAACTGATAGAAAAAATATGTCTGGATTTACTGAGTCCAGCACAATGTAGCAATGCCTGTTAGAAATTACAACCCTCCTCTTCCTCCCCAGGACACTGTTAGAGGCCTGCCAGCCCAGCGAGGTGGTTCTGTGGTACAGAGCCCGCCTCAGCTCAAGCTTTGGCAAGCCTGGAGAGCGGGGTTTGGTGCCTGGCTGTTGGTGGAAGCGTTCTGCACGTGGAAGGGCTTAGATTTGGAGACCAGTGACAGTGACAAACCCCTGGTCTTGAGAGGGCCTCATCTGCAGCTCCTGTGTCCTGCAGGGGGCTGAGGCTGACTAGCTGCTCCAGATCACTCCAGCACATGCAGCTCTATCGGCCCTGGCTCCATCCCGCCTTTTGGGACGGCTCCTCCTGAACAATGACTAACAGGAGGAGCGCTGTGGGAGCAAGAGCTGTCATCTCTTTCTGGAGAAATGTGGAAAGGGACTGGGGAAGAGTGTGCCAGCCCCCAAAAAGCCAAGAATGTTGGTTTTGGAGCAGCACATGGAGGCTGAGCTATCAGTGAGGCCAAACTGGGAATGTTTGCTTTGGGAAGCACTGCTAGAACATGAATAACGTGGCACTGTTTTGCAACAGAGAAGAAATAAGAGGGGGAAAGGCAAATTAGAGAAGTTTGTTCTAGGAACTTTCTTCTGGGAAAAGACAAAAAGTGTAGTTTTCACTCTCTCCGAAGGCAGCACATCTTAGCAAGGTGGCACAGGTTTTTGCATCATAGTCTGAATGTTTAAAATTGGGGATAAATCAGCCAGCTTTAATGCAGTTGCTGTGGAGTTGGTGGACTTGCCCTTGCTCTGTGACCCATGAGAGCTGAGCTGGGATTCACCTAGCCTTAGGCAAGACCACTGGCTTTTTGATAGCCAGTTTGTTCCAAAAAGTTTGTTTTTCTGTGGTTTGGTATTTGAACTGAGAAATGATTTAAAAGCCAACAGCTTGGAAGATCATGAAAAGCCCAGTTAAAAGCAGATTTGCTTTCTGAATCTTTCTGCCTCACTGAAGAATTAGAGGAGGTGGCAAGAGGCTTGGAGTTAAATTAACATCCATCTGTATTAAATTACAGTAGAAGACTTTAAATAGAAAGGCAGCGTGTGAGAGGGGAGAAATGGTACAGGGTAGAGTATTATTCAGAAACATGCCCTTGCTTCAGTCTCTGTCCATAAATAAATCCTGAGGCAGGAACATGGCTAAATGTTGAAAGAAAAGAGCCAAGTGTCTGCAGCAGCTCCTTGTTCTCCCCTGCAGCACCTCCTTGTCTCTAACTCCTCCAGTAGAGCCACATGGCAAAGCCCCAGGGCTGAGGGGGAGGAGAACAGCAAAGGGACAGTGGTGGCCAGGCTCATCTCTGCCCTTTAGGATGGCTTTTCCCACAAGGAGGGGCTGTGGTCCCTCAGAGCCCCTTCTGCCAAGTGCTGAAAGCACAGCAGTCGTGTCCCCCACACCTCAGATCCAGCCCTGGGGTGGGCACGGGGGAGCTGCTGCTGGCACTTGGTCTTCTGGGCAGCAGTGCTGTGTCCCAGGGGAAACTCCAGTGGGAACTTGCTACTGGAAGGTGACTTTGGCCAGGCCACCAAAGCCAATATAATTCCATCCTCGTGACAGGCTTTCAGGAAGGAGGACAGACAAGACTCCTTTTGCAGATTCCCTGGGATCATGTTCAGCTTAAAAGTTCAGTTCTCATTATTCTGCCATGGGCTGCTGGTGCTTTGCTACCACCAGATCTCCATCTGCTGGATCCCCACCAAGCACCTTTCCAGAAAGGAGATGTGTCTTGGCAGTCTTTGCTCCAGGGTCCCACCCTTGGCCCCAGGGTAATTTGGAGGTGTGAGGAGGCACCAGCCATGCTCCATCAGAAGCAGCCACAGGGCACAGAGCCTGACAGCCTGAGCCACCAGAAACCCCCTGGCCTGGAGGCTTTGGGCTCAAGCAGGTGTTTGGAAGGAATCTGGTGACCTCTTAGCACTCTGTGGGAAGATTAACCTTATACCCCCACTGCTTCCAGCAGCTGCTTGAATACCTTAAGGAAATTAGGAAAGAGACTTGGCACTGTGTCATTCCTCCACTCGGCCCAGAGCTGAACAGGAGTGATTCCTTCTCCAGGACCGTGTGTGTAAGAATTGGTCCTCCCAAACTTCATCCCTGTGGTTACCCAGTGAGATCAGGCTGCTTAGGGCTGTGCAAGCCCAGCAGTGGAGCTGAGAGGAGATCTGGGGAAGAGCTGCTGGAGGCAGGAACCTTTGCAGGGAGCCCCAGAGGAGCTCCTGAGTAGGAAAGAGCATCCTGAGCCCTTGCTGTGCCCCTGTGGGGTATAAAGAGGGCATGAATGGTTGTGTTTCCCTGGCAGGATGGTGGGTGCTCCTCGAGGCTGAGGGGCTTGGCCAAGGGCTGGCGTGGCTGCTGCTGTCTGCCCCCGTTACCTGTTGAAGCTCCTGAAGTCCCACGCAGGGGGTCTCATGGGTGGTGGGTTCTTGCTATACACGGCATTGTCCTTGTCCCCAAAGAGCTCCTGCCATGGGGACCGGTAGCCCTTGGGGATGGCAGTGGCATTGAACTTCTCATGGGGGATTTCTTTGAGTGGGCTCGAGTACCCTGTGCAGGGGAGAGACAGTGTGGGCTGCTGGGGCCACAGCCAGGCTGAGGCAGGGGGCTGGGGACAGCCCAGCCTCTGCATGGCCATGGAAGACCTGCTACTGGGGCAGGAATGCATATCTATAACATAAAATATATATACACACGTATTTGTACATATAAAATCTCTGAGGGAGGGTTGGGCAGACCCCTCACTGCCTCCAGCCCCATGTTGCTGAGATCACAACGGGGTTGGGTGCAGGTGCAGGAAGCATTGACTTACCTGGGGCCAGGGCACTGGGGTTCAGGACTTTGCTCATGTGCAAGACCTTCTCTGACTTCTTGGGTACTTCTGGGGGGCCACCTTGGGGTGATGCTGCTACGTGGAGCTCAGAGTGATAATTCTCCTGGCCCCCGGCATTCTCCCCTGCCTGAGGAGGGGAGAGTTAACAGGGACAAGGGGAGCTCCCCCTGCCCCATTCAGGACTCAGGGGGTGGTGAAAGGACCTCAGAGCTTCCTCCAGCTACTCACCATCTGTTCGTTCACTGTTCCTTCTGGATCACCTTTGCCAGTGTGGTGTGAGCCACCTGCCCCTTGCCCTGGGAGCTGCAGGAGACAATGAGCGGGTGCAGAGGGGGATCAGCACTGACCCCTCCTCTTCGGTGGATATTGAACCCCAAGTGTGCCCATCTCCACGCCCAGCCCGCCAGGACATCTCTCCCTTCACCTCTGCATAGCAGTCAGCCAACCACGGCTGCCCTGCGGAGAGACCACTGACCCCGCCAGGAATTCCTTCCCTGGAAAGGAATTCCTTCCCCCAGGGAAGGGCTGTCCTCAGACCCACCTGCCTGGAGCCACTGGGCTGCTCAAAGACAAAGCGCTGCACCCGCTTCTGGCGCTGCTGGAAGAGCCGCGAGCCGCGGTTGTTGGGCAGGGAGAGCTCCTCGATCATCAGGTCATGTGTTGTGCTCATCTTCTTCCCCAGGTCCAGCTGGGGCTCTGGGGAGGCTGGGAGAGCACAGCTACAGCTGAGGGTGCTGCAGTGCTGGGGACCCCCAAGGCAGCACAGACCCCGTGGGGGTCTCGGGTTTGTGGCTGGGCCATTTGCCTCCAGCAGGGACTGGCGTTTCCTCAGTGTGAGGAATTGTCACGGAGCTCCAGAGGTTCGAGCAGCCTCTCCCACCCTGTGCATGGACTGCTCCAGCAAAAGCAGGGCAAGTGCCCTCAACCAGAGCTGGGTCTGGCCCCTGGGCAGGGAGGGCAGCACTGTTCTGGGGCTGGTGACACACCTGCACCCCCTTACCATCTTCAGGGCCGGGTCTCATGATGGTCATCACTTGCTGCCGTGCTCCTGGGGCAGCTCTGTGGGAGGTGGATGGATCCTGTCTGGCTGGAAGACAGAGGCACTCCTGGAGTGACACCAAACATGGGAACATGGCAGCCCCAGGCACGCCCCAGAGAGACGCTAGGATTCAGCTGAGCATCTTTCCTGGTCAGCATCATCCCTAAGCATCTGCTTGCACTGCTCTCTGTCCCCTTCAACAGACACAGGAAATGTTCAAATCCCACTGCCCCTCAGCCCCTGCCTGTCATTCTTCCCCTCTGCCCTTCTTTAGGGCAGAAGCTGTCCTCGCCTGTCTTTGCCCCGGTGAGCCGCTGTCCTTGTGCCCCAAGTGCCCTAGAGCAGCAGCTGCTGGCCAAGCAGGGCCCTGGCTACCACCCCAGCACCTCTCCCTCAGCAGAGCTATTTTCAGCTGCCGGCTCCGAGGGTGCAGGAGCTGCAGCCCTGAACCTGCAGGGAGCTGGTGAGCCCAGCCAGCAGCAAGGAGGGGCACGGGACCGCTCGGCTGGGCTGCTCCATTGTGGAGAGGCAGCTGGAAATCAGACCCCGTGTGAGCCCCCTGAGCTGCCCAGCTGCAGCAGAACCCTCCTGTGCTGCCGGGACACTTGGCTCCACAAGTGCTGCTCGACCCCGTTTGGTGCATCTGGCATCCCTCAGCTCGGGCTGATGCTGGGCAGCTTCCCCCGAGGGCCCCGCAGTGCCGGGGTTCCCGTGGGGCCGGGGTGCCTGGCACACAGCTCCCTGCCAGCTCTGAGTCCAGCATTAACCATCCACACAACCAGCCAGGGACCTGCACCCCGTCCTTCCCTCTGCCCCACTCCAGGGAGACTGGAGTACCTGCCCCCACCGTACCCTGCCCCCACAGTACCCTGTCCCCTTTTCCAAGGACATCCCCAAGCCCTGTGCACCCACCCACCTGCTGACCCCCACGTGGGACCTCACTTTCCCTACCTGGCCAGGGGACAGATCCCCCAGGTGCTGGGAACTGAAGATGCTTCTCCTGCTGTGCTGGGGACAAGGCTGAAGCCAAGCCGCGGCCACCAGCGCTCGGTGGCCTCTGCTGGCCCTTCACAGCACCCTTGGGCTCCTGCTGCTCGCCCCCACCCGTCCCGGGCTCCAGCCCAGATGCCAAGGTCCGGCCACGGGACAGAAGTTATTTCTGGCTGAGAAAGGGGGCGGAGCAGGGCTGTGACCCTTGGGGACAGGTCTGACTCACAGGGATGAGGATGCCATAGTCCTGGCATGGAGCAGGGCTCTGACTCTTGGGGACCGGCAAGGAGCAGGGCTGACCCACACGGGCGCAGATGCTGTCACTTGGCATGGAGAGGGCTGAGCCCTGGGGACAGATAGCAGCAGCAGGAGGTGGCCATGTGCCATGTGTGCCCAGGCCACCTTGGGGACAGATTAGAGCCAGCCTGGGTGGAATAATGTGGTTTATTTCTGAGCTGGGTATACAGCAGCGTGGTGAAGGCAGGTTGTGGTGGCTGCTGGAGTGAGGGTGGGAGATGTGTCCTGGGAATGGGGCCTGTGCTCCAGGAGGGACAGCCTGCAGTGTGGAGGTGCTCCAGGGAACAGGGGTGGGCTTGCTTGTCCTGGGGAAAGGGAAGGGGAGAGGGGCTCTGTGAACGGGAAATGCCAGAGCCCTGGCAGCCCAAACACAATGCTGTGTTCCAGTGCTGGTCTCACTGGCCCCAAGGTGGGGGGGACACCGACATTCTCAGAATTGCCTTCTGTGCCAACACCTCCTTCGAGCCCTCTGCAACTCCCACCATTTCCTTCAGCCCCTACAGTTCCCCACCTGTCCTGGCTGTTACAGCACCCGTCGGTTCCTGTGTGTGCCACCAGAATGGGGACAGGGACGTGGTGAACTTGGGTATGGGGACAGTGACAGGTACAAGATGGGGCTGTCCCTCTTCATCTGGATGGGGGGGGCGCCTGTAAACAGTCCCTTTAACATGGCAATAAATAACTTTGGCTCTTTTTGGTCTCCAGGGAAAGAAGGATTTGGGAGAATTTCTTTGAGAAGGAGTCAAAAGTTTAAAATGAAAAAATTTAAAAAGCAGTGAAGAATGGGGGGGCTGGAATTAAAAAATAAAATTTCCTCTCCAAAATCTGGTTTCAACTGACACCAGCCAAATCTAGAGGCTGGGAGAGGCTGGGAGAGGGAGCCTGGTCATGGCATCCGATCGATGCAGGCCACTCGCAGCAGATGTGCCACCCCAGGGAAGCAGAGCTGCAGTGACACCCCGGGATAACACCTGGGACCTGGGGGCAAGGGCTCACGGGGGCCCACCAAGGCCATCCCAGTCCCGGCTGTGCGGGATGGGGCTGGCAGGCAGGCAGGGAGGGCCCTGGGCCTGCTGACCACGCACTCCTGCCCCGAAAGGTTAGGGTGGTAAAAATAGAGCGGGGCCATGGGATGGCGGGGCGGCGGGAGACACCTGACCCCTCTGGCACACAGCGGGGCCGCGGCAGCTCCGAAGGGACCCTGGTTTTTGGGGGCCTCAGCCCCCGGGGCTGGGTGTGTTCCCGGTGGGGGCTGAGCGGGTGGCATCACCCGGGCTGACGGGTGGAGGGAGAGGGTTTTTTGGCGGGCGCTGGCTTGTCTAGGAGGTGCAGGGAGCCCCTGAGGGCAGACCCCCCGTCTTCAGCCGCAGGCTGCTGGTCCAGCCCCGGGGACAGAGGTTGAAGCTGTGGATTCCCGGGCTCTTGGTCCCGGAGTCTTCGGAGTCGAGGGAGACGTCCGAGTCCGTCGGGGACCGGGAGGTGCAACGCTTGGCTGGGGACCGCCCACCCACCACGGGGGATGGCAGGGGGCTCTTGGGGACGGGGGACAGCCTGGCCACCGGGCAGGAAGACGCGCTGGATGGCAGCAGGAGCCGGCGGCCCTCCGCCCAGGCGGCTCGGGACATCCCGGGGGAGGCACAGAACTGGGGGCTGCCTGCCCGGGGCGATCGCAGGGGGCTTTTGAGGGTGGGCGAGGGGCTGCCCAGGCTCCCCAGCACGCTGCTGGCAGCCTGCAGGGCCGGCGCTCTCGGCCCCAGCCGGGGCGACTGGGGCAGGCTGGGGGGGCCGGCGGAGATGGGGGTGAAGGGCCGGGAGCTCTCCAGCCCCACGGCTCTGGGAGAGGAGCTCTTCCTGCGGGCAGCGTTGATGATGTTCCTGGCGAGCCGCGCTTGCATCTGCCGGCTGGCCCGCGGCTCCGCGTCCTGCCGCAGCGGGGACAGGGACCTCTCGCTCCACGGAGGGGACCTGGGGGCTCCCTCATCCAGCTCGGGCACCGAGGCCGGGCTGGCCCAGCCGTCCAGGCTGCCCGGGCGCCGCGCCAGCCGGGGCGTCCAGGTGGGCGATGCGGGGAGGGACGACCGCCTGTCCTGGAGAGGGACAGAGAGCGGGTTAGTGACCCCCGCTCGGGGGAGCGAGGGGACAGAGCGGGCGTACAGCGGCAGGAGGGTGCCAAGGCAAGATCCGTGCTGGCACAGCCCCGCGGGAGCTGGGGAAGCCTCCTCGGGCATTGCGCCCCTGCAAGGGGTCCCCAAAACGCATTCGACCCTGCACCCCCCCACCCGCCAAGGGGATCGGGGCAGGCTGAGCCTGCCGTGGATCGTCCTTGCCCAGAATACGTCCCAAGGCCTCTCACTACCTGCAGCTTCCTAAAGTCTCCCTCTGGGGGATGCTCGGAGCCCCCCTTGCACTGCCCCAGGATCCACCACCCAGCACTGCTCCCCAGACGACAGGAAAAAGAAGAGCCAGGTGTGACAGCGCAGAGAGTGTATTCAGAAAGAGGGGGAAAAGAAAAATGCAGGAGAAATAAAGCACAGTCAAAAGGCAACTTGGCACCATGGGGAAAGTGGCTGGAGGGCACGGGCAGAGGCACAGATGGATGACAATCCTTGGGCTGAGCGTCACCCAGCAGCCCTGCCCTCGGCACCCTCCTCATCCCTGCACACCCCCTGCTTCCAGCCGTGCCACACAGCCCTGCCCACCCCAGCTCCAGCTCCAGCACTGAGCCCAGGCAGGGACAGGGACCCTGCAGTGTCCCTGGGCACAGCACCACTGCACTCTGCCATTCCCCGAGGGATGCAGTTCTTCCCCCACAGTGAGGAAGCAAAGCAGGACAGATCCTGAAGGAGGAACAGAAGAGCCAGGAGCAGGCACAGTGAGGCAGAAAGGCAGCATGTCCCCTCCAGGTTTGCTTTGGTAGGAGGCTGAGAAGAGCCACAGGACAGAGGGGATACAGAGGAGCAGGCAGAGCTCTGAGAGCTGGAAAAGTGGAGGTGAGGAAAGGAGGGAGCCAGAGGTGCAGTGCTTCAAACAGTTTCCAGGCGAGAGAAGAGCAAGAGCAGCCCTTTGGGACAGGCAGGCTCCTGCTGACTCTTTGGGAATCCTGCAGGCTCTGGGCCCAGTTCCTGCTGCCTCCCCGGGACTCCTCAGCTCCTGTTGCACCGGGGCCTCGGCAGCGCCTGTGACCCACTGTCGCAGCTCTGCAGCCTCATAACCACTTCTTTTTTCTATTTTCTTTTCTTTCCTCCCCTTTTTTTTTTGTGGTTGGTTTGGCTTTGGGCACTCCCACGACCAGTTAGGGAGGACTCAGCCTAGCACCCCTGTGTTTTTCTCTCTGCCACCACTACTTGTAGTAAAAAGAAGGTTTCCACACCTGCGGCTCGATGCCGGCATTCCTGGTGGAGTAGGAGGGCCGCGGTGCCTGGAAGCCCGCCTTTGCCCGAGGGGGCAGCAGGCGGCACGGAGAGGCCAGCAGCACCTCGGCCGGGGCTCCAGGACTGGCACGGCTGTCGTGAGGCAGGGGCAGAGGCCCGGCGGCACTGGGGAAGGGGCTGGCAGTGGTCTGGCCGGCGCTGGGCACCACGGGGGGATGCCAAACCGGGGAAGGAGGCAACGGAGAGGTCGGGCAGGAGGCTTGCTGGGGATAGGGGTAGGAGTCGGGAAGAGAGGGTCTGGGTGGGGGCACCTCCTGGGGCATGGACCTTGCTGGCCCCTTGGATGGGGAGAGGATGAAGAGAGAAGACTGGAGCTGGTAAGGCTGGTGCTTGGAGATCTCCAGCTCCTTCTGGGACACCTCGTTCTCCATTAGGTTGCTGCCATACAGCGAGGCAGGAGGGGTTTTGGAGGGCCTGCAGGGACTCTTGGAGGGGCGTCTGGAGACCATGGGTGACAGGTAAGCATTGTTGTCATACTTCCAGGAGGGAGGCAAGGACATGGTGGGCGATGGGGACCGCAGCAGCTCAGGCTGGGAGGGGGCCTCGATGATGAACTTCTCCATCCTGGATTGTCGGCGGGCAAAGAGCTCCGCCCCCTTCCCTCTGGCTTCGGTGAGGATGTGGCTGGGCTGTGGCTTCTTCTTGGGCTGGATGGTGGGAGACTTGAGGCAGGAGGACCATGCCGGAGCATCCTCAGCTGGTGGGAGGTGCTGCACACTCCTGGCTGTGCTGTTGGGGACAAAGTTAGAAGCTTCAGCCCCGAGGGCGAAGGGCTCGTCCTCGGCGCTGGGCTCCCCCTGCTCCTTCTGCTTCTTCCTGCTGTCTGCACTCTGAACCAGGTCCAGCAGGTCGGGGTTGGGGCCCAGCTTCGGCTTCTCCACGAAGGTGAACATGGACTTCCTGCTGGCTCTCCGGGCAGCCGACTCCTCCAGGATCCCTGTTTTGGGCAGGGGGTTTGGTCCGCTCACCCCGCAGCTCAGGAGGGGATCTGGCAGCATCTTCTGCTCCTGGGCGGGGTACAGGGCCGAGTAGGCAGGGGGGGAGCGGACACGGGTGAGGGGTGGGGGGCTGCTGAGGGTCTCTGAGTAGGTCGGCGGTGGGGGCAGCTCGGGGGCAGGGGGCTCCTGGGCCGGCTGGGCACTGGCCGGGGGTGCCTGGGTGCCGAAGGGTCTGGCTGTCCGGTTCTTCACAGGCTTGGGCTTGGCCAGGGTGAGATGGACCTCGTAGTACTGCCGGCCCGGGGTCCCGTTCTGCCGCTGCCCGCCTGCGGATGCCATCCCTGTGGCTGTCCCCGCTGGCGCGCTGGGCACCTCGCTAGGCACCTCACCGGGCACCTCACCGGGCACTTTGACGTTCGTCCCCTCCTCGGGGCTCTGTGGCAGGACAAGAGCCGCCGTGCTCGGCCCCGCGGGGGCTCCTGCCTTTCCGAGCCCCTCCAGCCCTCTCTCCATCCCGCCGGCTGCCTGCCCCTGCACGCCGTTGGCGGCGGCCGATGCCATGTTCTCCTTCAGGTAAACGCTGAGCGGGACCTGCTGGGCTTCATCGGGAAGCTCCCGGCACGGGGAGGCGTTTGCCAGCATCCCTTCTCCCGGATTGCCAGGCTGGTCAGGCTCCGGCTTCATGCCCTGCCCCCGGCTCTCCTCCATGGCCCCTTGGCGAGGCTGGGGCGCGGGGCTCAGCGGCAGCCCCCCGCCATGCCCGGCCCCCGTCAGCCCCTCAACGCGCTGCCTGCGCCGGTGGAACAGCAGGACGCCCTTGGAGCTGGGGCCGGGCGCCGTGGTGAGCTGAGCCGCGATCCTCTGGCTCCGCGCCTTCGCCTCCTTCAGCTCCTTCTCCGAGAGGCTGGCGCTGCGGGAGAGACCTGGGCAGAGGGGAGAGGGGGATTAGGGCCCTCAGTGGCGATGTGGGGTGTCAGTGCTCCCCGCCCAGGACCGGCAGCCCTTCCTCCACCTATCCCGGCATCCCAACTCTTT
>VXBQ01002431.1:25868-42126 GCA_013400175.1 Phainopepla nitens
CGTCCCGGCTGGGTCTGCCCTGAGCTCGCTGAGCGGGGGGAGAAGCCTGGGCATCCCCTTACCCAGCCTGGAGCATCCCCTTACCCAGCTCCCCGCATCCCCTTCCCACTCCGGGGCATCCCCTTATCCCACTCTGGGATATCTGGGATATCCCATCCTCTCTCCCAGCCCTGCACATTCCCCTTAACAGTCCTGAGCATCCTCTTACCCATCCCGGGACACCCCTTACCGAGCCCTTCACCCTTTTACCCTCCTCCCCCCGCAGCACCTTACGATTCAGACTGCTGCTGGGGGCGTGGGGCCTCGCCTTTCCGCAGGTTTCCCCAGTGCCCTAAAGTTTTGAGGCACTTGGAGGGAGGCAAAATCCAGAGACAAAAATCCAGCACCGGTGTCACCGCTCTGGGGACCTCCTGGAAACAGCGCTGAATCCCCTCTGCCAGGCGTGGTCTGCTCCCTGTCACAAGGGAACCGCGGTCCCGGGCAAGATGATCCCCGGGGAGCCAGCATCACCTCCCACCTCCACCACCGGGGCTGCAGAGCTGCGGGTGAGACCGGCCTCACCCACTTCTCATGCCTGTCCACACCTCAGGATGAGCTCTTGGCTTGAATTTTTGCCTTTCTAATGACCTTTCTTCCTGCCCCTCTGCTTTTTTGTGCTTTCCTGGTTTTTGAGGGAGCCTGGCGCTGGCTCTGCAGCCCCCAGGGAGCGAAACCTTCAGTTTATTTGCACACCAGACAGAGAAACCAGTCCTGCCTCCTGCATCTCCCAGCCGCTGCCTCTACCCGGGGCTCCTGCGCTCCCCAGCCTGCCCTGAGAGGTGCCAACCAGCCGGGGCCGCCGTGCCGGCTGTTTGAGAGCAGCCAGCCTGGCCTTGGGCTGCTGGATGGGGACCAAAGGGGCACCTGGGACCCGCCTGGCTGCTCAAGGTGGGGCACCCGTTTGGCTCCCGGCTCCCAGGACCAGCCCTGGGTGTGTGGATGGATGCACCCTCTTCTCCTGAAGAAGCTGGAAGATGTGGGGGTTCCTGTGCCCCTAGACTGCCAAAGAGAAGAAGAGCAAATCCCTGACATCTCCCAGGGATGCTCCTGCAAACAGTCTGCTGCAGGAGCAGCCTTAGTGCCACTTTTGAGGGCACCTGCCCTTTCCTCTCACTTGCACTGATCCAAACCTCTCTTTCCCAAACCTGCAGGCTTTTTGCGAGGTCCCAGAGCTGCTCCCAGCTCTCAGGACCCTCAGTGGCATCCTGCCTGGAGGCTCTGGAAAGTCTGACGGGTCCTGCAGGCAGTGGCTGGTGGTGATCTCACTTGGAGGGGGAGGAAACGGGACAGACAAACTCTTTCCAACAAACCTGTGGAGTTACTTTAAAATTCCAGGCTGGCAGCAAAAGCGCTGGATGGTGGCGCAGATTAGGAAAATGCTGAGCCTGGACAGAGTCAGGCCTGACCTTTCCCCACCGCAGATCTGCTCTCCCGGAGCAGTGAGAAATGGGAAGACTATTTGGGTCCATCTGGTTTGTGTGCTGAGCCCTGAAACACGATGCTGCTGGGGCAGCTGTGAGCCAAAGGGCTTGGCTGAGCTTTCCAGCCTGTGTCCCATCCAGGAGCCGCTGCTTTGGAGGGTGCCTGACACTGCAGAAAGGCAGGGAGTGGATTCTGGACACCGGGTTCATGTCAAGCAACCCCAGAGGGCCCCACCCCATCCCACCCAGTCCTGGGGGCTGCCTTGGGAAAACCAGGCTGTGAGCTGAGCAGCAGCATCCGATGACACCGTCCCGTGGGGACAGGGACACACCTGCCTCGCGCTGTGTGGCAGCTGAGATAGCAGCTGGGCAGGAGCAAAATAGAAAGGAGGGTGGAAGCGGGGTTTAAAAATGGGTCCAATGCCTGTAAGAGGATGGGTTCTGTGGGAGCATCTCCCACAGGGAGGTGGAGCATTCCAGACATGGCAGCAGCCCCAGTAACCCTAGATGTGAGCCTGTATTTGTGTCACTATGGCTGAAGGGACAGTCACAGGCAGAGAGGAATAGCTGTGGCACGGGGCTGTGAAGTGAGGCAACAGCAGAGAGGCTGTAGGAACCAACCAGCCTGAAATAAAGTGCTTAGTTTTTAAACCAGGGGATGACAGAAATGGCCCAAAGCCATGTGAGGGATGTTTGGCCATCCCCAGTCAATGGAGGAGAGGTGTCCCTGTCCCAGACAGTGCCACAGGAGCTGGTCCTGATCACCCTCGGGCAGGATCCCACCCAGCCCCATGGCCAGGGGGAGGGCTGGGAAGTCCATCCTGTTCATGCCCTGATTAGGGATGGATTGAGATCCTGGAGACAGTGGGAACGCGCCTGCTGCCTTCCCACCCCCCTCCCGAGAAAAGCCACAGATTCCTCCTTATTTTTAAGGCCAGAGAGATCATCTCAAGCTAAATTAGTCCCAGCAGCTCTGCTGGAAGCTTGAGACCTATAACCCAGGGGAAGTCCTGCCCTGGGAAGAGCTGGGTGTTCCCATCAGGCACACAGTTGTGCCTTTCTGGGGGGCACAGTGGCCAAAGGGGGTTTCTCTTACCTGTTTTCCTTGGCTCGAAGTCAGGGTTGATGAGGACCTTTTGGATCTTCACCACTTTCCATTCCTGGCTGGGGTTGCCCGTGGGGCTGTCTGCTGTGGGGGGCAGCTCTGGGGCAGAGCCAGGGCACTTGGTGGGGGCCTCAGGCTCCTCCACCAAGGCCAGGCTGCTGCTGTTCAGTGGGGGTCGTGGTGCAGCCCCGTTGAGCCCCGTGGGGTCCCTCTGGCAGCTCCCACTTGATTTCCCTCCCAGCAGGCCCGTCCGTGCCTCACGCTCGCCTGGCTCAGGGGCTGGAGCATCCCAGAGCTGGTGGCAGCTCTGCCCCCCTCTGCTCCCCCTCTCCTGCCAAAAGCCACTGTCCCCCTCAGTGTCCCCCTTGGCTGTCCCACAGACACAGGGGGGCTGCTCAGCCTCACCAGGCACAGGGCAGCTGGGCTGGGGGTGGAGGCAGAACTGCTGGAGCCTTGTCCTCAACATCTTTCTTCACTGATTTCCTTCACTGGCACTCCACAGCCTTTCCAAACATGGGCAGGTCCTCATGGCCAGGGGGATGGATCCTCCCTCAGAGCAGGGGCAGCATGAGAGGGAGGGCAGCCACGTGCCAGGCACGAGCTCAGCTTTACCACTCCTGCAGGCAGGAAGATCTGGCACGATGCCACGGGAGCAGGCAGGTTTTGGAGACCCCGATGGAGGGACGTGTCCAGGGGAGGCAGACCAGCAAGGAGGATTTTGCAGTAATTTCTCTTTTCCAGGCAGAGAACCAGCATCCAAAGCCCTGTGTCAAGGGAAGGAGGAGAGTTGAGGATGCTCGTGCTGGCACCGATTTCCTACGGCCACCGACATCCGAGCAGCTCCCAGCAGCCCCAGCCTGAACTCCAGCCCCAGCACCACTTCCCATGAGGAAGGACCCCCTGAGATGCAAAGCCCCCTGGGAGATGCTGCAAGCCCAACACCGTGCTCCCCACCCCAGCACCCTCATCCATCTGTCCCCACCCTGGGGACCGCACCCACGGGCGGAGCCCGGGGCCCGGCTCCCCTGGCTTTGTCAGCCCAGAGGAGGCTGGGGTGGTCAGGCTGGAGCACCACTGCTCTGGAGCTGGGAGTGTTCAGCAAAGAAGCGAAGCCCTGAGGATGTTGCTCAGGGTTATCAGGGACAAAAAAGGAAAATTTCCAGCATCCAGCTGAACTGTGTTTAACCATTGAGTGACTCAGTCAGGACAAGCGCAGACAGACCCACTTCCCTCCTGCCGAGCACAAATCCTGCTGGGATGACAAGCCCACGCACCAACCAGACAAGTTATCAGCTGGGAGAGGGGGATGTCATCGCTCCCAGGACAGGATATGGGTTATGGTGTACGGAAATTCCTGTGAGTCCTTCGCTCGCACCGCATCACCCAGCCCTGCTCACAGCAAGGCTGCTCTGGGGAAGCGCCTCCTGGGGATCCACAGCACCCACGGCACACGGACCAGGATGGATTTCCCAACCTCACAGCCAGCTGAGGGGGAAAAGGGGTTTATTCTCATCCCAAACCCCACCCTGAGTTATTGCGAGGTTCTTCAGTGAAATAAGAAAAAGCACCAGGTCAACATCGCAGGTTAAGCTGTGGCAGGAATACACTCTGCAGCTTCCTCGAGGCTCACACAGCTTCTCTGCAAAACTTTTCCTGTTCTTATCAAGGTTATTTTGGAAAAGAAGGCAGATGAGAAAGCAGGCGCTCGGGCATTTCCCAAACACAAGGCTGCGTTTTTTGGAGAACGCCCAACGGAAATCTTCTTCTGCCCTTTCTGAAATCCTTCCTCCTGCCTGTCTCTGCTACAATTATTCAGCATAGATTTGCATAGAGAACCTGAGGAGAAAATGTCAATGTTTCTCTCTGAAAAAGAAATTTCACTCTCCTCCTTACGTAATTTGGGGGATCAGTAGTTGCAGGAAGCCACCCACATCTTTCCTTAGAAACATGGCAAGTTGTTGGAGCTGGAAGGAGCTGGCTTATCTCAAATGAGGACAAAGAGAAAGTTGCCAGAAATAGCCCCAGCCTGGCCTGGGTGGGCAGAGAACTTCTCAGGGTGGATCTGCATCTCCCCACCCCCAGTCCCTTGCCCTTTCCCTAGGGAGCAGGTTTCTGGGGCAGCACAGATCATGTCCATCCCACACCAGGGCTGCCTTGACAATTTGCTGGGTGAGCTGGTACCTCCCTGAAAACCTGAACCACCCCCTTCCATTCAGGAGTGCTCTCCACACATGGGCATCTCCTGGGAGTGACGCCCACGGCCCCGGTGCTCCCCAGGCAAACCTTTCCTCGGTGACACCCGAGCAGTGGTGTTCCCTGAGGACACACTGCTGGGATGAGGCAGCCCACAGCACCGAAATACAAAGTGAGGCGTCTTCTGCCTCGCTGGGGGCCAGGCTGAGCCCGGCACGGCTGTGGGGGAATGGCAGCAGAGCGGCAGAGAGCAGCCTGCTCCCCCTGGGACACAGCTCCTGGGCTCTACCACAGCACTGGAAGGCAATATTTATGAGTGCCATGGATCTCCAGCAACAGCTGCTGGGCTGATCCCGTCTGTAGGCTGATCCCTACCAGCCAGGTAGGATGTGTGTATATGCCTCGGGTGCATCACTGCACTGGCAATAACCAGCAATAAGCAGCAACGCCAGCCAAAGCCACGAAACCAGGCTGAGATAGCCCCCAACTGCAAACAAAAGCTGAAAAGAGGGATGAGGGTCATTTCAGGCACCATTTCAGGGGTGCAGCTCCAGAGGACACCCAAACTGGGCACCAGTGCCCAACTCACAGTCCCAAGAAGCAGCTGCTCACCGTGCCCGTCTGAGAGGCTCCTCATGCTTCCTGATGGCAACAAGTCCCTACGAGAAGCTGCAAAATGGTGCTGGAGAGGGAATAATAAAAAGCAACAACAACAAATCCTTCAATTCACAAAGTGCTGAAATCTGGCAGCAAGGAGACCTTTTGCTCAACTTCTCTTCCTGCCCACTCGCTGGCGAGTGATGCACAGCCCCCCCACCTGCCTTTCTCACACCCTGTCACCCTCCCACCCCCCCGCTATTGAAAAAAGGAAAACTAAAGTTAACTTTCCACATCCCACACAAATATTTTTGGCAGGCGTTGCTGGCATTCAGGCTGCTGAGCCCGGGGGAGACGGGTCTGCAGAAAGTCTTTGTCTCCATCTGCTCCTGGCACCCGGCTGGGGGTCCGCGGTGCCTGGGCTGGTGTGTCCCAGGCACAGCGCAGGGGCAGGAGGTGGCACAGCTGTAAAAAAGTGGGGGGCACCTCCAGGAGAGCCCAGGGGACCGTGAGTAGCCCAGCCTCGGGCGTGCCATGAAGCAGGGGGGCAGCTTCACACCCAAACTTTGGCTCTGTCCCCGCCTTCCCGTGTTGTTCTCAGCCACATCCCTGCCCCACGCTGGGTTTTCATCACCATGACACAAGCCGGGAAGGGGCGCGAAAGCCATCCCCAGCTCAGCGGGGCTCTCGGGTTTCCCCGGGTCAGGCAGCGGGTCGCTGTCACTCAGGCAGGACCCTGCTGCCCAGACTTGCAGTCCCCAGCTCCAGTCACAAGATCGGCCCGGTCCCTTTCCAAAATAGCCCAGCTGCAACGTATACATCTGGGGAGCTTTACACCTCCCCTGTGCCAGCAGCTGAATGTCCCCTCAGGGAAGCTGAGCATCTTCCTTCCCCACGTGGCGTCTTCTTCGCGTGGCCCTTTTCCTCAGGGGCACCACAGGCAAGGAGACTGCGTGGCTGCATCCCCCAGGGGCAGCCCCACATCCCCGCGTTCCTGTGAGGGAGCGCTGCCCTCACAGCTGATACCGGAGACACCGCGGGTGTCACCCAGCAGCTTTTGGCTGCCCAGTGCGCAGACACTCTCCCCTCTGCTGCAATCCAATACCCCTCCCAGCTCCCTGGGTACCCGGCCAGGACGGCTGAGCTGTGTGCTGGGGGGAGGCACAGCCGAGATCTCTGTGGGGTGATCTCCCTTGCATGAGGACCCCACTGCTAAACCCCAAAGCCCCGCAAGGCTGGGGCCAGTGTGGTGTCGCCTGTGCCACCTCGATGCCCCTCCACGGGAGAGCAAGGCTGCTTACAGCCAGAAGGGGCTGGCGACACGAGGGACACAGCTGGGCTGGGCAGGCTGGAGGGAGGGAAGCCTTCTCTGACCCGGCCCGATGCTCAGGGAAGGGGCCCAAGGAAAGCGGGATGGATGCGATTGTTTGGCATGACAAGGGACGCCTGCTCCCTGAGGAGAGAGACCTGGCAGTGTGGACGGGGATGGCCGCGTCCTGGCTCCTGCAGGCGAGGCCGGGGCTGGCAGGCACAGCAGCCGGCAGCGTGCTGGGGAAAACAAAAGCCTTTTGCAGCGCTGATTTACTACCTTGACGGAAACCGGGATGGAAAAAACAACATTCCTGAATGCCTGTCCCCGTGCAACCCCTGCGGTGCCCAGCACCCCAGGCTGCCTGTGGGGACACGGGCTGCCGGTCCCGGCAGGTGGGTGCCCCGTGCCTTCACTCCCTGCCCGCAGCCGGTGGGGAGAGGCAGCAGAAGGAATGCCGGGGATGGGCACGGGGGCCGCGGGGCGCCAGGGCAGCGGTCGTGATTAGGCAGTGAGCGAAGCAAGGGAGGAGGAGGATGACAGTGGCATCCCGGCCAGCTGGACCATGTCCCCTCCCTCTCCACCCCACGCTGGAAGGAAGGGCTGGATGCAGGCTGATCGTATCCCTCTGAACCTCTGCACGGCTCCTCACGCCAGCCCTGGGCCTGTCCCTCCGTGTTCAGGGAGGAGTGGAGTTCTCCCAGGCACTGAGGAGGGCTGGGGAGCACGATGGGGAGCTGAGGAAAGGGCAGCAAGGCGCAGGCTGGGCTGGACTCAGGGGGAAATGCATTTTGTACCCCAGCACAGCCATCCCAGCCCCAGGGGTGTTTGCCCCAATTGTTTGACCAATTCCCATGGGGGGTTTGGCCAGGTTCTGGTGCTCAGCACACCCACTCCCCTCCTCCCACTGCTCAGCCCACGTTCAGCCCCAGTCTCCAAGAAACCCCGATGCTCCACAGCGATTTGCACCCATCAAACATCTGTGCACTCCAGACAAGCAACACTGATCCTGCTCTGCCCTCCTGGCTGGGTTCAGAAGCGAATCTCCCCCTTCCTGTCATCCCTAAGAGGCCCATCTGACCTGGGGGTCCCAACCACACAATCCTGGGAGCTGCCCATGCCCTGACTGCATGACAGCCCCACGCAGGGCAGGTCCCAGCTTGCCCTGCCCTTTTCTCAGCTTGAACCCTGACCCCAGCTCCAGCTGCTGCATTCCAGGGAGTGAGGACAACCCCAGTCTGGCTCTTACAGCTGCCTCAAGCTCATCTCAGTGCAGCTTTGGGGAGCAAAGTACCGGGTTTGCCATGTCCCACCAGCTCAGCCTGCTGCAGGTCCAAGGTGTCACCAGGGGGTTGGCCATCCTCAGGGACCTCTGGTCCCTACTGCTGTGGGACAGAGGGTGGTCAGCTGGAGCCTCAGCAAGTCACTGTAGGAAGCCAGGGATGAAACTGCAGCTCAGCCTTTCAAAGTTCAAATGAAATGCAAAAACCAGAGAGACCCAAGAGAGAAGATGAACTGAAAAATCAGGCTCTGGTCAGTGTGGTACAGCTGTCCCCAGGACTGGCACCACCGTGGCTGCAAAGTGAACTGGATTGGCAAGCCAGGTTCTGGCAGCTTTGGCTCCACACATCCGTCTGCCGGGGGCAGCTCACCTTCATCACCCATCCCACAGGAACATCCTGGCTGTGCAGCCACCGGCTCTCTGGCACAGCAGGTCCCACACCCAGATTTCCCCTCAGAGCTCCAGCAGCAGCTGCCAGAGGGAGAGAAGGGAGGGCGGGCTGGCACCGTGGCGCCTTCATGCATTTCCCAAGCAATACCAGTGCACATTTCCTGGGAGAGGAATGAAGGAACTCTCCCTAAACAAAATCCTCCTCCTGGAGGCGAGCACTGTGGGGATGGGGTCACCCCTGGATGTCAGATGCCTGTAGGTGGTTGTGCCAAAAACTGTGTTGGGAGGATGGGGCAGCCTCTGCAGTGAGGCTGGGGTTCGCCCTGCAGTGGGGTTGGAACTCATCCCATAGCCGTGGGATGAATGGCATGAACTTTCTGGCAGTGCAGTTACAGCTCATCCTGCAGCTCCACAGGCCCCAGGTTGCTCAGCCTCAGCAGATATAAAGCACAACAGTGCAACTAAGCAGAAAACCCCACAGGGGCTCGAAAATCCAGTTTTAACAACCTCGGAGCATTCAGGACTTCCTGAGCTGGGACAACTGACAATCTGACCATCTCAACTCCCCAGGGTCCAAACCACGCTGCAAAACTTCCCAGGTGATCCTGGGGGCTGGCACAGCCACTGCTGGATTTCACAGCCCTGTTTGACATTGTCACAACCCTGCCCAGGTCCCTCAGAGCAGACAAGCGAGGGGCCATGACCTGGGGCTCTCAGGTGACCTGCTGGCACAGGGATCCAAGGTCAATAGCAGACCTGACAGCTCAGCCAAGGTTTGCTGAGACCAGCAGCTCTGTCCTCCCCACCGTGATGCCCCCATCATCACCTCCAGGCATCCCTGAAGCCCTACAGCTCCCTGAAGAACAGAACCATGCTGCTAAGAAACAGGGAGCAGCTCCCTGCTGCCTCTCAAACCTGCAGCCCTGGCCAGTGTCTTGGCCCCCAGCTCTGATCCCAGGGAGGCAGGATGGGAACTGGGAGTGGAGATGGGTGCACACAGCCTGGGAACTGCCAGGACCAGGATAAAGGACATTTTAAGGGCATAGTGACAGAGTGCACACAAGTACAGGGTTTGGCCCCTCTGAGCCCCACGGGCAGCGCTCGGGTCTGTCCATGGGAAACAAAGAGCATCCCGGGGAAGGGAGTGTTTTCTTTCCAGACCAGGAAAGCAGCCAAACCCCAGCACATGCCCATTCCCAGGCCTTGGCCCCAGCGGCACAGCAGGCTGGTGGCCTTGGGACATGAGGTCCTTTCCCATCTAGCTGGCCCAAGGCTGAGAGCCTGGCCAGCCCAGGCGAGGCAGGAGAGCAGCCCTGCTGCTTGCCAGGGCTCTGGGGCCCCTGAGGCGAGGGCACGACCACCAGCTCGCTATTCAGAGGGGTCCCCAAGCATTTTGGGATGGGGCTGTGTGTGTGCTCAGCAGTCTGTCTCTCCTTCTGGCAGAACCGCTTGTGCAGTAGGAACAAACATGCCGAGGACACATCCAAGCCAGTGCAAACAGCCCCTGACCGAGCTGCTCTCTCCCAACACTCTGTTTTTCTTTCTCTGCTTTTCCTCTCCTCTCTTAACCCCTTCAGGAGCCCGGGGGACCTGTGCCGGCAGCCCTAGGAGCTGCTGGAGCCAAACCCCATGAAACCCTGGGAGTCTGACCACAAGGAAGGGCCGGGACACCAGTGAGGTTCCAGGGTCCCCCCAGGGCACATTGCTGGTTTTGCTGCCCTCAAGTCCCCTGGCTGTCGCTCCCCTCCCTCTTCTTCGTCCCTCTCCTTTCTCCCCTCCACAGCTCATCCTTTCCCCAACAGCTCTGGAGGGTCCTGGGGAAAAGGGCTGCTCCCCCTTCCAGCGCCCAGTTCACACAGCCAAGCACAGGCTGGACGCTGGCGGGGGGGCACCTCATTTTGGGCAGGACAGAGGAGCCAGGAGTCACCCATCGTGAGGAAAGCACTCCAGGGAAGCCCACCTCCACCCTCCGCTCTGCCGGGAGCCCCCTCCGTCCGAAAGGTCGCCGAGTTCGTCTCCTGTTCCACCGCTGTGCCCCCGCGGTCACCGAGAGCCGTGCCCAGCCAGCATCGCGCTGGGATGGCCACGGAGCCCAGGGCACCTCTGGCGAGCCCAGGGATGCTCGCACTCGCCGCGCTCACCTCTTTCACTTCCCCTTTTCTCCCGCGGGGAAGTAAAGCTGGCTGCTTTCCATGTGCTCCAGCTGAGCCCGGAGGAGGTCACGTCCTCGCTGCCCCGCGGTGCCCAGACCGGGGTCCCGGCCGGGAGCTGGGGCCGGCAGCGCCCGGCTCCTCTCCTGCTCTGCTCCAGCCGCGCGCAGGGCAGGGTGAACGGAGGGAGAGGGGAGGGAGGAGGGGAGGGGGGAAATGAAACTTTAATAGCACAGAGCCCCTTTTGTTTCCCAGCATATGGGATATTTCATACATGCTGAAGGCATTAACCACCTATATTCTTCAAGCGCTGGCGGCGGCTGGGAGCACAGCCCTGCGCTCGGCTCGGGGCACAGAGCCTGTCCTGGGGGGCTGCAGCGAGCAGCAAGCAGCCCCTCTGCTCTGGCACCCCTCCCTGGGAGCGAGGACACCCTAAACTACAGCCTGGAAAACTGCCCTGCTTCACCCAGGCTCACTCCTTGCAGGGTTTTGTCCCCCTAAAAGAGCACCCAAACTCGAGGCCAAGAAAGAGATGTCCCTTTCCCTGTTTTTTGGACATGCTGTGAAGTGGGGGAAAATAACCCCACCATCCCCGGGGGTCTGAGACCCCAAACATCCCCCCTGTCCCTGGGACACGGCAGAGCCCAGAGGTCCCATGGAACTGTGACTAACAGCGGCAGACGGGGGCTGAGGAGGGCTGGTGGCATGTCCCCTCCCTGCCTGAATCACAAGAGCATCCCTTGGAGCAGCAAGCAAGCAAGGTGCTGACAGGGAAGGGCAGGGAAATATCCACATGGGATATCCTCATGCTGTTTACCCTTCTTCTCCCCTCTGTCTCCCTCCATGGTGCCTGGGGACAGACCATGGTGGCTGTAAAATGGGTGCCATCATCCTCACAGGTAGGGAAGGGACATCTCCAGGTGCCGAGCACAGGCAGTGGTTGCCACTGCCCCCTGCAGCCACCTCAGAGTGGGATGGAGACATCTAGGGTCCTCAGCACTGCATCCCTCCCTTATTCCCATAGAAGAGATGATGGCTTCGACCTTCTGGGCAGGACAGGACATCCACTGGTGGCTCCAAGCATGGTCTGAGATGGAGGGGGCCACATGTGTGCTCTGTTTTCACCAGATTGTGTGGATTCCTCAGCACTGGGGCTCTTCACTGGTGCCCACCCCCTGACTGGCACCCATGAGGGCACCCAAAGTGGGTTCCCCTTCACCAACCCTCGTGTTTTTGGCCAGCCAGGGGAAGGAAGGCATGAGCCCGCTCACCCAGGGTGAGGGGATATGTTGTCCATCCCAAGGAGCCACAACTCCACTTGTCCCTGAGCCCCCAGCCCCGCACTACACAGGATGCCCAGTAAATCCTTACTTTGTCCAGTGTTTATCCAGTCACACTCTAATTTGAAATAAAAAATGCAGCCAGTAAAAGGCCTTTATAGCTCTTCAGAGCTCATAAACCGGCAGTGCTGGCGGACGGGGGCCAGATGACTGGGGGCTGCTAGGAAAATTTATTGCAGATTTTGGTAACTTAAACATTACAGCTCTGTGAGCCCCAGGACTGGTTTGCTGAGCAGCTCCCAGTGGCAGGGATGGAACAAGGAATGCTTTATTGGGGAAGAGAAGGGGGGGCTGACAGGTCTCACCCAGACCCACAGTTAACATCCACCCAGATTTAGACTGGCTCATTTTTAAGGCAAGGCTTCATACAGACTGAATCTGTCCTCGTGCCAGGAGGGAGTGTGTGTCCAGGATCCTATCCTCATGTCCAGGGCTGCTAGACACAAGGCTGCATCACCCTGGGGTGAAGACAGCCCTCAGCAGCATCCCAGGGAGACGATGAACGGGACTGTGCCAGCACCTCCTTGTGCCAAATCCCCTGGCTCGGTGGGCAACCTTGCACCAAGCCCTGGCGTGGGGCAGGAAGAGCTGGGACGGGCTGGCCAAGCTTGTCGTGGGAGTCTGTAGAATTTGGAGAGAATGAGAGGAAGCGGCCGGGGTGGGGAGCGTGCGAGGGAAGGCGGGTAGCAGGAGGGAAGGCATTTTTTCCTTGCCAGTGCCTTGGCTGATTCGGTGTGAACTGCTATAAATTTGTTCCTTATCTCTCAGGCCATTTAATGTTTTCATGAAAAGAAAATAGTCTGCAGGAAAAAAAACCCGCTGATAAAAGATCCCTTTGGCATTGGGAGGAATGTTAAATGTCTCTAATCAGCAGGGTCTGGGGCTCGGAGCGCTCCTGGAGCTGGCAGGGAGCTGAGAAGTTGTGGAGTCTGGGCAATGCTTGGAGTAGACTCTCTCAGCAGCCTCCGAGGTCTGGGGGGAAGTAGGTATCTGCACCCCTGGGTGCCCCTTGCACTAAGAGAGGGTGCAGGGAGACCTACACAGGGTCTAGTGCCCAGAGCAGGATAGCAGTGGATGGCTCCAGCCACTTCACCCTGCAGGCTTCAACATAAATGACACCAAATACTACCAGAGAGAATAAAAAGTGGGAATACGAGGTGCAAATTCTGTGAAAAGATATGGATCCAAATCCTTCTTGACTGGCCCCCAGGGCCAGGCAGGAGCATGGGCTGTGCCAGGGACCCCACGTGCCAGGATCTGCATCCCTCGCCTGTGCCTGCACCTTTGGGGAGGCCAGGGGGAAGCTCCAGAGCCCCATGTGGCTGGAAGCACTCTTCCCAAGAAAGCTGGCCCACGGAGCAGCTACTGTTTGGATTTACAATTGCAGACACAAATCCTGCACGAGTCCTCCTTGGAACAAACCTCCTGGCCCTTCCTGACTGTGCCTTTGCTCCTGCTGAGGACTGGGATGCAGGGCTGGAGGCACAGGGGTCACGAGCATCCCTCTCTGCAGGATCAGGTACTGCCTGGATGCACTTCCCATGGCATGTGGGCACTGAGCTGTATTCCTGAGGCTTCTTCTTTCCTCCAAACACTGGGTGATGCAGCTGCTGGCACACCACATGCTGTTGCACCCCTGACTGGGAGCATCCCCACCGTGTGGCTCTCTGAGGGCCATCCCTCCCAGCAGCCTGAGGGAGGCAGAGCCATGGCACAGGGACACATGAGCCTCTGAGCTGCAGCTTCATGTCCAGGCTGGAAAACAAACAAGGCAGCAAAAATGTGACTGCAAAGGGGATTTTTCGGGGTGGGAAGGAACAGTTACTGATGACTTCTCCCCTCCCTTTTTTTTCCTCATTTTTGGTAATGTTTCATTTTATCCTCCAAGAGAGCAGAAATGTGATTTCAAATGAAAAAATCAAACCCTTCTGTTTCAACACTCTCCCCAGCTCATCATCCTCATGCACCAGCACACCTACATACCAGCTTTTCCCCCAGACACAGCCCTGGCCCAGCAGAGCCCGTTTCCAGGCAGCATTCCCCCTTGGCCAGTCCCATATCCCAGCATCCTGCCTCCCCTGCCAGCCCCACTCCCAGCCCCATCCCGCCATCCACATCCCCTCTCCACAGGCAAACACATTTTCTTCCACATCCATCACGTGGAAGTAGGATGTGCATTCTGGTGCCAGAACACGCACGGCCGGCTGCGCCAGCAGCGCCTGCTCGGCTGCACAGAGCTGCTGCTCTGCTGCTTGGGACCACAGCTGGCTTTTGTGGGATGGTTTTGGCTGTGCCTGGAATGGTGGGGAGGAGCCAGGAGCTGGCACTTGCCACCAACACCGACCTGCTGAAGCTGGTGTGGTGCCAGGTGTCTCACCCTTTGCTCGGACATCTGACTGTGTGCCCACTCTGACCTCGCTGCGGGGCATTTCTGTGCCGTTCAGAGGCAAGCCACGTGTATTGTGCAAAGCTGAGGCTTGCTTGGCAGACTGGCAGCACCCCTGGCATCTCGATGGCATGGTGGGATGAGCACAGTGACCGTGCATGGGCCCCAGGCACCCGGCACCTCCTGCCAGGGGATGTGGGCTTGAGGGCCCCGGGCTCTCGTCTCTGAGGTGCCCGGTGGCAGCTCCCCTTGGACTGAGAGCAGCCCCACTGCTGCTGCTTTTCCTGCCCTCTGGGAGACCCCCCCATCCCGCCGCCGTCTGCCTCTGACGCAGGCGGCTTCGCTCGCAGACGGGTCGTGCTCGGCCCCAGCCCCAGCCCAGAGAAAGCCCCTTTGTTCAGCTCAGCGAGAGGGCCCGTGCGCTGGCTGACCCCGCCGGCCTCCTCCACCCGAAAACACAGTCCCTGCTGTCCCACGGGTCAGGGCAGCCAGGAGGACAGGGACAGGGACAGCCCCCGACACCCCTCCTTGGGTCGGGGTCAGTGCCCAGGGATGCTGGCATGGGTCACTGAGGGTGCTGTGGTATGGAGCTGCTCTGTCCTGCCAGGAGGGATGGACGGATGGATGGAGGGATGCTCTGCAGCCAAACCTCTCATCTCGTGGCTTTTTGAGACGGGCAGAAATCACTGGGAAATAGTGGAGCTGCCAAGCTCACCAGGGTGGGATGGGGAGCGGGGCTGGCGCTGAACAAGCTGCTGCTAATGAGAAGCAGGTGGAGAGCCTGGCGTCACCCCCCCCAGTCCTCTCTCAGCCCTCGGGGTCAGCTTATGTTTTCTTAAGTCCTGATTGCAGAGAAATTGGAGGCTTCTGTGCCAGTGGGTTCTGGTGTGCTCCAAAGCAAAGGGAACCTGGCAGGACCTGGATTTAGGTTTGGGAATGATTTGAGACTGTTCTGGCACTTTGCACCCTGGCTGAGCAGGGCACAGGACCCATGGGATGATGTCTGCCCTGACCCTGCTCCAGCAGGAGCATCCCAGTTAGGAATGGCACCAGCCCATCCAACAGCGCTCAACTCATCCCCGATTTGCATGCAGGAGAAGAGGAACCCTGAGCTGCTGAGCCAGAGAGGAAACAAGAGCAGAAAAATGTGATAAACAGCTGTAAAGCCCAGCCCTGGCTCTGTGCTGCTCCCGCCGTCGCGGGTCGGCCCCTCAGACTGTTTATGGAAAGCCCAGTTTGCCGAGAAATCCATCTCCCGTTTCCTGTTGATCGCTGGGAGCCAAGGTCCCTCAGCCAAGGGCTGCCGCCGCCCGCGCACGTCTCTCTGTGAGACTGAAGAAGGGGCTGAGCACAGGGCAGTTCATGAGCTCTCGGGAACAGGGTGAGGGTCCTGCGGGGCTGGAGAATCCCCTGGGAGCTGATCAAAGCTCTCAGGTGAGACAGAGCAACCCCAGCCCTACTGGGACCCCTGGGCATGGAGGAATTGGGAATTCTTCCTCAGGCTACTCAACATCGAGGGGGTGTGGGTGGGAAGCTCATACCCACCTGCGGAGATCCAGGGCTGGGGATGTCCACCCGTTTCCAGCAACGACCCCTTCAGCCCTCGGTGTTCGCCAGTCACATCGAAGCCCCCGGTGTGGGGACGGGTGCTGGGTCCCCAGCTTCACTCCCTTCCTGCTCCGGTGACCCCGCTGGCGGGTGTGGAGGGAGCTGCCGCTCCATCTCCGCTCGCTCAAGGCCACCACCATTGTTGGTGAAGCCGTGCCGGGTGGGAGCGGAGCCAGGCTGGGACGGAGCCGGAGCTGCAGATCCTGCCGCTCTTGACTGAGTCATCAGCCCGCAGGAGCTGAGCAAGGCAGAGCCGGGTGCTGACCTGAAATCCAGCCGATTCTTTTCTCTGAATCAGGGCATGGAGGAAGGGAAAGAGGTTGGGGGAAGGGGGAGCAGTGAATGGGTTTTGGCTGCTCAAATCTTCTCTTTCTCCAACTGCTCCAGAGAGAGATGGGGCCAAGGCAGTGCCAGAGGGATGGAGGGAGGCTGCAGAGA
>VXBQ01002431.1:42133-68638 GCA_013400175.1 Phainopepla nitens
GAGGCTGCAGAGAGTCATGATGGGGACAGACACAGGGAAATGAGTCTGCAAGGAGAAGGAAGGGGCTGGGAGATGTCAGGCGTATGTGTGCCCGTGTTTTCACTGGGCTCATCCCAACTAATCCTTGGAGGAAGAGGAGAGAGGGAAAGAAACAGAAAGAGCTTTCCACCCCCTCTGCCAGGTCCCCTCCCCGAGCTGCAGTTCCCGCTGCTCTGGGCGGGAATGGGGATGCTCGCCCGGCATGTGCCTGGTCCAGCTCCGAGCACGCGGCCAGATCTGAGACAACCCCTCAGGGACAGTCCCACCTCGGCAGAGCTGGGGGCCAAGGGCAGATCCGGATCCTGCTGGCTGGGGAGGATGGCTGCACACCAAAACTCATCTCTGAGTCAAATGGGTAAAACAAGCCCATCCCATGGGCAGCTGAACCTCCCCTCCCCGCACTGTCCCCTCCTCTAACCCCAGCAGCAATCGCTGCTACAGGAAATCCCGCTTCCAGCCCTTCCATGGGGCTTTACAGACCCCCCAGCAATCCCAGCACCAGAGCCAGAGAGAACACCCACCCCAGACCCACCCCATCCTACCCCTGAGCTGCTCCCCTCGAGCGGGGGGGTCCATCAGCCCAGCTGGGGAGCTGGGGGACCGTCACCCATGTGGTCACCAGCTGCTTGGAAACCTTTCCCTGGCTCCGGGTTATATGAACAGATTTTTATAATTATTAGCCTTGGTAATTTACCGTAAAATATTTATTCTGGCTCATTCCAAGGCGTTTGATTCGTGTTGGGTCCGTACGGCTTGGGGGGTGTGCATGGGGAGCCACGCGGCCGTGCAGGGCTGGATGCTCGCTCCCATCCTGTATAAATATCCATATGGATGTGTGTGGCCCGGGGAAGAGACCCTGGTGGCAGCCAGGATTGGGGGTCCAGCTCTCCGTGCGGCTCCTCACCCTCTCCTGCTGCAGTCCCAGCAGCCGCAGCCCCGCGGGACATGGGGCAGGGGAGGGGGAGGTGATGTCCTGCTTGGAAGGAACGCGGGGGGAAAGCACCCTGGCAAACCCCGGGCAGGGCAGGTGGATGGAGGTGGCAGCGGGGAGCGAGGGGGAGGACGGGGGTCCCGGGGGTGGCAGTGGCGATCCCAGCACGCCTGGGTGGTCGGCAGGGCTGGGCTGCTCCCGCCCGGCTGCGGAGGACGGGCTGGGAAGATGGGAGCTGGATGGGCTCTGCGCCGCGCTGAGCCCGCAGTGCGAGGGGAGAGCACAGCCCGGAGCACCCTGCCCCGCCTGCCCCGGCGCTGGGGTCCGCGGCACGGCTCTCCGAGCCCCGGGGGCTGCGGCAGCGGCGACCCCCGTGATGCGCGGGGAGGCTCCAGCGATGAAACTCAACCCAGATGTGCAACAGCGGGAAACCCTTTAACATTTCCCTGCTCTGTGCCTGGAGCTGGAAAGCCCCTCCAACAGCCCTGGCTCCTGAGTTTCTCCTCTCTCGCTCCCCAAGTGTGGCCCTGACAAGGAGCTGCAGATGTTGTGCCAGGGAGGAACAAGGGCAGGGAGCCACGGGGATGCTCCAGCAGCTCTGGGCAGCGCCGGGATCACTGAGGAAGGCAGCAACCTGAAAGCACCAGCAAACAAACAGCACCGAGTCCCCACGGGGCTTAAAATGACACAGAGACGTATTAAAATGGTTGAAAACTACAGATTGTGTGGGCTGAGTTCCACCCCCCAGCAGTGCCAGCCCCTTGGCAGTGGGAATGTGTTAGTACCAGCATGGGATTTGCCTCTCCGTGAGCTCAGACAAGTTCCATCTGCATTGACGTGGCCAGAATATGGATTTGCTCAAGGAAAAGTGGCCAGGACAGCCAGAATCACACACATCACCCTTTGCCCCACGCAGAGTCTGGAGCCTCATTCAGTATCTGCCTTCACTTTACAGCTCAGCATCCCCTCACAGCCCTTCCTCATCCTCAGCCTCCTGATGTGAGAGGACACCTCAGCCTGCCTCCCAGCCTGCCTCCCAGCTGGCCCCTGCATTATTAAACCAGATCCTCCTTATCAGCCTTTATCTTTTTCCACTCATGCAAAACCTGCCTGGTTCCAGCTTTGCCAGCCATCGGTACTCCCACCAGGAGCCCGAGGGCATTGGGACACCCCTTCGGTGCTCCCCCTCAGTTCCTCCCCTTGTGCCACCCCTCTGAGGGGGACAGCCCCCTGCTTCCCTGCCTCCAGAGCCCTGGGAAGCAGCCCCTGCATCCCCCGGGCTCAGAGCTGCTCCCACACCTGGTTCCAATATTGAACGGCGCGGGAAGGGACAAAGGCGCCTTGCAGGAGGGCAGCGGGATGCAGGATGAGGGCTGGCAGGTGGGGAAGGAGGGGGGCTGCAGGGCTGGGACGAGGGGCATGCTGAGGGGGGCACCAGCCCAGGAGCTCTGCGGGGCTGGAGGGGCCCAGCTGCCCATCAGCACATCTCTGAAAAAGCAGCACTCGCAGAACGGGGTTAACTGCAGGCACCGGAAAGCTGGGATTAATGGAAATTGGTTATAAGAATTTTCCCAGATGGAAGAAACATCTTTTCGTCATCTGTCCTTTGACATTTCGAGTCTATTTTGCATCCCCAGCATTTTCTGATTTAGGCTGTGACATTTAAATGGGCAATTTGTGTTTACAGTCTTAGGCATTGTAAATATCTTATATATAAGTGTCTTTGCATGTATAGGAGACATTCTATACATTTGTATCTTTGCAAAAGAGCTATTAATCTTTACAGGAAAACGTAGATCTACAAAAACATTTGTATCAGCTTTGTAGTCACAGGGTAGATGAACATGTAACAGGAATACATTGACTTTCTCAGACACTGGGATTTAGTATTACTTTATCACAAAGTGTAAATATGCCACTTCAAAATCAAGAGAGGCATTAAAAGAAATATTTTGCATGGCATTTATCCAAGGACTTGCTGACTTGCACTGTCCCCCCCTCCCAGTCATCATCCCCCTCCAGTCACAGGTCCCATGACAAGGATGCAGCAGCGTCAGGGTGCAGAGCCAAGGTCACATCCCAGCAGCTGTGGGGGGTGCAAAGGGACACAGCTCTCCAGGGGGCCTGGCATGGCCACAGTCCCCTCCTAGCACACAGCACGGTGTGACACCATGTAGGGCCTCAGGGGGCTCTCGACTGCCCCAAATCTGACCTGCCACGAGGGTCCCATCGTCCCAGCAGGAGTGTGACTGCAGTCAGAGCCTCACCAGCAGCACCTCTGCCACCTCCCTGTCCGGTGACAAGACCCCAGCTTGAAGCAAAGGGCTGTGGAAGAAGGCAAAGCCATTGCTGTGTTCACAGGCCTGCCACAGTATGAAATATTTGCAAAATCTGCTTTTACCTTCACGTGGGCTGGGGACACCTTTCTCAGGGGAGCAGGGGTCTCCTCCATGGTCAGGGATCTCTGTTACTTGCAGGATGCAATCACAGCCTGCTTTTCTCTGTGAGAGAGCAGTTCCCATGGCCGGTCCTGACTCCTCCAAGGATTTCAGAGCCAAGGTCTTGGACAGGTCAGTGCTTTCTGGGCTCTGGTCCTTTAATGTGCATCTTTGTAGGAGCAGAGATGGGAGGTGGTTACACAGATGGGGGAGTGACAATGAGATTACTTCAACCTAAACTGGGGCATAGATATTCTTTGATTGAAATAATTCTGATTTCTGTTGAGTCTCATTGTAAAGCTTGATTTAAATGTCGAGGCTCAGCAGGCTGTGAAGGCTGGGGACAGCACAGAGCGCTTGGAGGAGGAACCCATCCCACCCATAAACTGCTGAGCACCCCCACCTCCATCTGCTTTGGGGAGCCAGCACAGGAGATGGCTTCCAAGTCATCCAAGAGTTTTCTCTCTTGTCCCCCTGCCCACTCTGCTCACCAGATGATGGGAGGCACAATATCCCAACAATCACATGGAGCCAGGGCACTGCTGGCAGCAGGGCAGGAGGAGCTGGCTGGGGTCCACATGCACCCCAACTGCTGCCACTGCCACCTCCCTCCCTGGCAAAACCCCTCTCCAACCCCTCCTTCCCAGGGCTGGGGGTCTTAAACCAAGTGAGGCACCGAGGGGTAGGATCCAGACCTGGTCTGTACAGCCGTGCTGGGGACAAGGGAAGGGTCAGGAGACCACAGGTCCCTTCTATCAGTGCCTGCATTCAGTGGCATATCCCCAGGGATGTGTGACCACACTGCCTGTTGCCAGCAGCCTCCAGCCCTGTGCCCAGCCAGGCGAGCCCTGCATCCTCCTGCCAGCATCATTGCTTCCCTGCAGCCCTCCTGCCCACATCCCTCCTGGCAGCTGGGTGAGCTGTGGCACAACCAGCACTGCCTGACCCCGTGCAAAGTGCAGCCCAGGCACGGCTGGGCTCCATATTCCTCCTGCAGACATTTCCAGCAGGGATTCACTGGCACATCCCCAGCAGCCAGGAGGATACAGGACATGTTGGGGCATGGAGGTGGGATGTGTCAGGATGAGGATACAGGACGTGTCAGGGCATGCTGCAGGATGATTTAAAGTGCAGAAAAGAGCCATCAGGGATGGACCCAAACCCACAATGGTTTCTGGGCCAGAAAGCCAGCCCTCACCATGGCCACTGTGGTCCTGCCTGCAGGCTGGGGCTGCCAAGGGCTTGGAGCATCCTCATCTGCCCCTCTGGAACCCCAGAAAGCTGCTGACTCCCACCCACTGCCTCATGCAGCTCATGGAAGCTCAGGGCTGGGCAGGGGCTGCCTGGGGGTCTCTGGTAGGAGGCTGCAGGACAAGGCTGCAGCAGGGACAGCCCCAACAAGCCCTGCAGTCCAGGGCCAGTGAGGGTTTGAGCCCCAAGCAGGGATGTTTTGGGGTCACACTGCTCCTGGGGCCCTGCTGGCTGCAGCTGCCTAGCCTCTGGCCCTTGCCCAGCCCAAAAAGGATTTCACCAACTTCGCACATTTTTGACAGAAGCTAGAAAACATCATTGGTGTCAAGGTGGGTGACAGGCAAGGGGAACAGGTCCTCCCTCACACAGGGATCTCCCGTGGCTGTGGGAGGTCAGAGACCTCATCCTCCTGGGCATGCCATGGCATGGGGCTGAGCTGTGCTTATGACCCTGTTAATTAACAAGCAATTAATTCAGGACTAAGCTGAGCACCAGCTGGGCCCACCTGGGGCAGCCTAGAACCAAGATGGAGGTTTCCTTGCATGTATCTGGGGCTGGAGGCCAGCTCCAGACACTGCTTCCTCCTGGGCTTGGGGACACAAGGAAGGGAACCACGGTGGGTGCATGGCCGGCCATCTGCAGCCTCCTCTTCGGGCAAGCAGCTCCATCGTTCCCCCCCGTCCTCCCCCCGCAGCCCCCTCTCCTCCATCCGGCGGCTCCTTCGGCACCACACATCGTTTGTCACTCCGACAGGTTCAAACAAACCCGTCTGGGATTAATTAGGCTCCGTTTCCTGCAGCGCTTTGCAGGGGCCGGGCAGCAGAAGGCGGCGGGGAGGCAGCAGACGGGCGGGCAGGCTCGGGCAGGCAGGGACTGGCTAATGGGGCAGCGGGGAGAAGGTAAAGCGGGGACCCCCGGCCCCCGGATCCCTCGCCGGCGCTAACGCGGTCGGTGCTGGATGCGGTCCCGGGAAGAGGAGGCTGTGAGCGCTGTACAGCCCGCAGGGATCCAGGACTGGAGAGCTGCTGCCACCTCGTGCACGGCGAGCTGCTCCCACACACCCTCCTCCTAAACCCACCAAAGGCGAGCCCAAAGGCAGCCAGGACCCCCAGGGGCAGGACTGGATCGTGCCAGCGAGGAGAAACACAGGCAACAACCAGCAGGTAAAACCAGAGCCCCCCATTTATTAGCAGTTGGCTCAAGAGGACGTTACACCAGCGCTCGGGTGTAAGCACAGCCCGTGGCCCCACCTGTGGCTACAGGGGCTCCTGTGAAACATCCAGGTGGGAATGCTGCTGCCGGGGAGAGAAACACATGGAGAAACATCCACCCCAGTGCCCCGGCCCCACTCCGGCAGCACCCCGGGCACTGCATCCCCTCCCACGGAACCGCTGCCGTCCCACACCCTGCGGGGCAGCTCCAGCCAAGGGGAAACGTGGGCCCTGATCCCTGTAAACCCGTGACGGCTCACCCTCCTCTGCCAACAAATCCCAGGGCGTGGGAGAGGCTGCAGCTCTGCACGGCACCACCGGTACAGACGCGTCTCCCACTGGGAAACCATCCCATGTCCCCACTGACCCCTGTCCCTGTCCCGTCTCACAACCAAAGAGACCACGCACAACCCTCGGGGTTTAGGTACAAATCTGGCACTGAAGAAAAACACCTCCCTGCAAAATGGGAACCAAATGAACACCCCTCCCACCCCCCGTAAAACCCAACATTATTAAAATACTTTAGTTTTTAATATTCAAGAGGTTTGAAGTTCTTAGCATTCTTCTGATTGCCATTATCCCAATGTCTGTTCTGTACCCGAGCTCTCCTCCATGCCAGGGTGTGCTGGGCACCACTTGGCTTTACCACAGGAAACACCACATGTGTACAAGATTGCAGGATGGGCTTGGGGGTCATCAGCATACTGGGACCAGCATGCCAGCCCCTTCTCCTGCTAGGCCAATTCCCACCACACTGCCCATGGAGGGGGAGCCAGAGGTTGAGGAGCTTGAAAATTCTGACAGAGATGACAAAAGAAATTGTGCCTCAGTCTTCGAAAGAAAAATCCACCTTGTTCTCAGCTTTTCCAAGCAGGTGCTGGGGGAATCCAGCAAACTCTCCTGTTTCCTGCCATGGGGCTGATGGCAGGAGTGGGTCTGGGTTCCTCTGTGCTTCGGGTCTCCACCAGCTCCATCCCTCTGCTCCAGCTCAGCAAAGTCACCACCAGTGCACCCAGAACAGCTCCTCCATCCTGGGACCAGGAAGCGAGGGACAGCTCTGGTGCTGCCCTCGGGCCCAAGGCAGTTGGGAACCCATTTTGAGCAGAGAAAGGGGGAATTTGTGCCCCTTCCCTACACCAGAAGAGGGCGGGAAGGGACCAGGAATTAAAAAGGAAAAGTAAAATGAAGGAGATACAGGTGTGGGGCAGGCAGAGGGGTGGAGCACAGGGATTGCAGAGTTGGATCCCTGCTCAGACAGCCTCCAGTGGAGCCCTGTGCTCCTGGGGGTCCTCTCCAAGCCTCTGGTGCAGCCATATGCTCCTGGGGGTCCCCTCCAAGCCTCCAGTGATGCTGTGCACTCCTGGGGTCCCCTCCAAGGCCGGGTATTGCTGAGAAGGTCCTGCTGGCACAGGGTCAGCCCCGCTCAGGTATTGCTGGGGGTGGCAGCAGCAGCTACCTGGTGCTCTGCAGCTCCTCCCGCAGCCAGGTGGGCAAGGTCTGCCCCATTTTGTACAGGAGCTTGGAGAGCTCTATGTTATGGTCCCTGTAATAGTCCCGCAGGAAGGAGCGTGACTGCAACGGGAGAGCAAAGAGGAGCATCAGGGCACCAGCCTGGGGCTCACCAGCCCAGCACAGCCCTGCTCAGGACCAGCCCAGGAGGCTTTCTGCATACTCACATCCGAATCCATCTCGGGGTACTTCCTCCCTTTGCTCTTTCCCAAGCATTTCGTTTTCCCTCCATCCAGAAGCTGACACCAGAATCCTTTCTTTGGATCAAACCTGCGAAGTGATAGCTCTGCCTCAGCCCTCTCATCTCCCTCACACCTTCCAAGGATATCCTGTCCAGCAGGTCCCTCTGCTGTCCAGCCCTGCACAGGGCACCTCTCCACCTGCGGAATCCACAGCCCAGCTAACATCTTGTCATCAACCCCGTGGTACAAGCCCTCGCAGCTGTGCAATAAGCAGTCCACCAAGGCTCATTCATTGCCCTGTTGAGGGAGCACAGAGTCTGCCTGGGTTTAATCATCATTTTTTGTGGCACTTTTGTCCTTGGATGCCCTCAAGTGCCCCACAGCACTTGGGTGGACACATATACAGGCATGCCCTGGCAGAGGTAAATTATTATTTCTACAGGAGCTCTGAAGGCTTTGGTGGGGTTTAATGGAAGGCTCAGAACAAGGTGACACCTGCAGAGGTGCCCCACAGCCAGCAGCTGCCCTCAAGCATTTATGAGGAGATGGAGTGCCAGGGCTTTATAGCATGAACTGTGTCACAAATACACTCCTGAATTCTGCTCCAGGAGCCCAGCACTTCTCTTGGGCTGCCTGGAGTGACCTCACTGCAGTGTCTGGGTAAGCCTCAGGCGAAAGCTCAGCCTCATCAAAATCAACAGCAGTTCTGTGGAGAGGCCCAGGGCTGGGGACTGCTCTGGGACCGTGCTGGGTGTCCCCAGGGCAACACACTGCATGGGAGCAATGGCAGGGTGGAGGGAGGAGAAGTTGGGGGGAAGGACTCACGCCAGGGTCTTGTGATAATCGATGAAGTTGGTCACGCCGAGGAACTTCTGGACCGTCTCCATCACTTTGGCGGGTTCTGTTCGGAGCAGCTTGCCATCCAGCACCAGGATCTGCAGGGAGCAAGGCAGAGTGCTGAGGTGTCACTGGCTCCTAGCCCTGCTCTTTCCTAAGGCAAGAGGACCTTACCACACCTTTGGTCACCTTGGAGCCAAATCTGCCACCAGCCTGCACAAGGACACCTGCTAAATACCAATGTGCCCTGGTGCTCCCTTACACTGGATACTGGAAAATGAAATGTAACTAAAGCCAGGGCCAGGACCCACTCAGGACAATATCAGAGCTTCTGCTCAGAGCTACTCAATCCACAGGCAGCTGGGATTGCAACACAGCAATTACACTAGCAGCAGGGAACTAATAAGACTTTATAAGGTTAATCAACAGTGGAAAAATCATTCAGGGATTGATCCCATACTCCAGCAGTGCTGCACTGTGTGGGTCACAGCAGGGCTGGCATCCAGCTCCCATTTTTCCTGCAGACAGCTTGAACTATGGGCAGCTTCACCTGCTATTTTTGTCCTGTTCAATGCCGTGGTGATATCAGACAGGGCAGCCCCAGGGGTCTGTGGCCAAGAGTGCGGGTGAGTGTTGGGTGACCCCGCAGAGCCATCCACAGCCCTCTGCCCCCACTCCCTGCTGTGACAACCCACACAAGGACATCTTCATGTGTTATCCACCACCAGGTTCCCTTCTTGCACAGCACCTCCCCTCTGCTCCCTCTCCAAGTGCTTTTACTCCTCTCCCTGTGGTTTGCAGGGTGTAAGAAAAACAGCTCCCTTGGGAACAACTCCCCAGCAGACCAAGATCTCTTTCCACCACATCCCTGCCTGGGTGAGGGCTCTCCCTGTGCGCTGGCACTGTGGGACTGGGGTGCTGCCATCCCTACCTGGTTGGCGTGGTAGCTGCTGAGCCAGCGCTCGATGTGCGTGGCGTACCAGCCCGGCACCAGGCAGCGGCTCTGCAGGGCCCGCAGCTTCGGGGCGGCCTCGGGCCCCGCTGTGATCACCTCGTGGAAGGTGTACTTCAGGGCAACCAGGTCATCGTGAGCTCGCTGGTGCTGTCAGCAGGAGCAAAGCAGGTTTGTCCCCGGAGTAACCCAAATCCTGGGCTGCCCACGAGGTGCAGCGGCTCCCAGGCCGCCACGTGTCCTCAGGCATCGTGTTCAGCCAACTAGCACGGCATCTGCAGTCACCCCACGTCCCAAACCAAGCCTGCCCACCATCCCACAGGACTGCCCAATCCAGGGGAGAGGCAGAGGTTCACCTGATACCAGGAGTAGGCTCGATCTGCAGGGTTGATGAGGATGGTGATGATTTTGGCCTTGGACAGCAGGGCTGCTGCTCGCCGGGGAGCCACTTCGGAGTCAAAGTAGTTGGCACTTTTCTCAAAATAGAAGTCAGAGGTGGTGTTGGAGGGGATGGGGAAGAATTCCATGTACCTGGGGGAAGCACAGGGTGAGGCTGGCAGACAGGCACCACAGGATGGCCCCAGCACCGCCCTCACAGGTGACATCTCAGACATTCAGAAGGGAAACCCCACAGCACCACTGCTCCTCTTCCTAAAATTATGAGCACTCCCAGCAGTCCCCACAATGCAGAGACCCACCAGTCAATGCCCTTGTGATAGTTGTGTCCATTGAAGAACTGTATCTCCTCAAAGGTCTCTGAGCTGGGGTAGTTGCTGCTCAGGTCCGGGTGCATACCCAGGAAGAGATAAAGGGCAGTTGTTCCTTTGGACAGACAGAAAGAGGGAGCTGACACAGGCCAAACCTCCCTCCAAGCCCTGCTTCAGGGCAGGAGGGCTGACAGAGGCTCTTTGGGAGCGTGGGGATCCTGTCAAGCCCCCCAGCACTGAAGGTGAAGGGAAGCACCTGTTTTTTGAGGCCCAATGATGAGAAGCTTTGGGAATCGGTCACAGGTCTTCTCTTTGGACCAAATGTCCTTGTGTCGTTTGTCTTCACAGGGATCCTGAAACACAGTGTGGAGGATCAGGGACAGAGCAGCCTGGATGGGACCCCCCATCTCTGCTCAGCCCCTCCAGACTGAGCAGACACACAGGGAGGCCACCCCGCCCAGCAGGCAGGACAAAGACCAGGCTTATCTCCAGGCCTACAGGACAAACCCTTTCTGGCACTGCCTGCAGAACCAGCAAGAGGCGAAAAACCACTGCTTACCCAGGGAATCAGAAGGAAATCCAGGTTGGAAACTACCTGAAGCTCAAAGTAGGGCCCTACTACCCTACTACCCTCTCCCAGCACAATAAACAGGGTGACTCTCCCTGTCACAGGCACAGGGCTACCTGCCACAGTGGGTCCTTCTCCTCGGAAAAGATCTGGAAGTATTTCTGTGCCAGCTGCACGGGGGGCAATGTCTGCAGCTTCAAGTTGGTCCAGGAGTTGAGGAAGCGGACCAGGTGCTTGAAGGTGTACAAGCCCAGGCGGTCGTTGCCGTAGTTGGACAGATGGGTCATGAAGATGCTGATCTGAAGCCCAGAGGACACAGCAGGGGTTAGTGGAGCCTCACCCAGCAACCATCCCACAAATGGCCCCACCCTGGCTGAGGACACTGGGGACATCTCCTGCAGCAGTGCCAGGACAGCTCTGCAAGGCACCTGTCTGTCTCTCCTGGGCAGTACTTACGGGGTTCAGGAGGACAGTCAGGAACAGTTCACCCCCGTTGATGATTTTGTCCAGCTCACTGGAGCCACCAGGGTATTCATTGTAGAAAATGGTGTGTGTGAACAGGCCACAGGTTTGCCGGGGAAGTACCTGGGGAGGGAAGGAAGATAGAGTGGAAGAGCCAGGGCAGTGAAATGGCCACATGGCCTCCTCCAGGCTTTGAGAGCTGGGTCTCCTTCCCTTCCCAGCAAAAAAGGGGAACCTCAACCCCTCGGAGGCCAGGACTAGTTCCACTGCCCCTCACCACTCTTGACTTGAATCCATACACAGAAGGGAAGGATGTGGACAGATGGAAAAGCCAAAAACTGTCCTCACACAAGCTTCACTCATGCAGGATAAGCAAGGGAAAACAATCCCCCGCAAACTGGAGCTGCACAGAAACATCTCCTGAGGTTCTGGTTTTGGTGGGGGAGGCAGGAGAGCAGAAGCACCGGGGCCAAAGGGCAGCACCCACCATGATGCCGTTGTGGATGAAGCCGCGGCGGTAGCGAGCGGGTTTCAGGTGTGGATACTCCTCTGTGCTCGTCACCCTGATGGACCAAACCTGCTTCCAAGCCTCGTACAGCTGCACGTGCACGGGGTACACGCCCGAGTGGTGGGGGGCCACAGCGTACCCCATGTCAGTGGGGATGCCGTGCTCCTGCAGAGAACAGAGTGTGGAATGGGTGACTGTGGAGACCCCAAAATCACAAACCAATCTCTCTCTATTCCCAGATACAAACTGTCTAGTTGTGCCTCTAGAGAGCAACCAGGGCTGCGCCTCTGCATCCTCTCTTAAGCCTGGCTGTCTCCAAAGGGAGCCCAGGAGCAGCCATGCTGGGTGGACAGCCCTCCTCTGCTTCATTCAGACCATCCTCATCCCTGTCTTCTGCTGTCACCCACAGAACAGCCACAGCCAAGCTGTTGTGTGAGGAATGAGGAGTTACAGCTATATAGGATTGTAGATTGGTTTGTATCAGTAGATACAAAACAGCCTGGAAATTCTGAGCTGGCACACTGCCCACCATAAGTAGGAAGGGTCTGATCTCTCTCTAATTAAGCACTTGTAGTTATCAGATAATGAATTCAAGTTAGATTGAAGATCCCTCTCCTAGGCCATAGGATCCAGTTATTAATAGGTCTGGCTTTACCAGTTTGGATTCAAGACAGTTGTCAGTCAGTTGCAGCATGAGCTGGTGTCAGTGCCACAAAAAGGACAGCCCAAGAGCACAGAGAATCCCCGAGCAAGCTGAAGGTCAGAGCCTGCCTTTACAACCAAACACGTCCCTGACAGTTCAGCCTGTAGAGGGAGTTTCCATCAGCCGGAGCCTCCCAGCACAGCCACCGATCCAGGATCCCACATCACCACACAGCACAGAGTCACACGGTGCCAGGCTGAGCATCCCCTGGGCTGCACCTCTGCATCCCCACCGTGCCAGGCCAGGTGGGCACGGCTGCAGGGCACAGACAGGGTCTCCCCTTGAACGGCCACTGGGGCAGCTCACTGCCACAGCAACAAGGTGGCTGCTGCAGATAAATCCTTTAGCTCTAGGTAGCAGAGTATAAATGGATTTACCCACACAGCTGCAACATGGGGGACATGACTTAACGTCACTAAGTCCCTCTGCTCCAGCAGGAGTCATTCCCTGGGAATCTTCTTTGCTCCTCTTCTACCATCCTCCCCTCACCACAAGCAACCCCACTGGTGGCATCTTACTCACGACAGCGAATTTCTTGTTTAAGGTCATCTGCTCGGCGAGAACCGACTGGTTGTGGAAGAGGTGAGGCTGCATGTGGCTCCACATGTGGGGGAACCACCAGAACTCCTTCACGTAGGACAGCAGCAGGTCATCACCTTCGTCCTCAGCATCAGTACCTGTGGCATGACACTTGCTGTCACCACTGAGCACAGAGAGCTGTGTCAGCAGCTGGGGCAGGGGGAGGGGCAGCCCCTCTTGGTGGCCAGGTGATGGAAGAACAGGGTGGGATGCCCTGCAGCCCTGACAGTACCCTCCTTGAGCACCAATTGGTGCCTCAGCACCAGCTGTACAGCACCCACAGGAGAAGCAGTGCCCTTGCCCTGCTCACCTGTGTGGAAGAATTTCCCTGAGTATCCCAGGTTGAAGGTGAAGTTCGGAATGTGGGTGCGCAGCTCGTTCTGTGTGTCAAAAAGTGCCTGGGAGAAGGGGACAGAAAGCAAGGTGCTCTCAGCACGTGGCCTCAGGGACAGCTGCCACATCAGGGCAAGCACCAACGTCCCTCAGTGCTTTGCAGAGGGGCTCTCACAGGGACAGGGGAGGCTGCTAGGGCAGGAAAGTTAATTTCTGGAGCATCCCTGAGCAAGCACAAGTGTCCAGCCCTGCCCACCCAGCCAGGAGAGCACAGACACACCTTGACATCTTCCACCTTCATGCGTGTGCCCTCCTTGCCCACAAAGATGTCATCGATGTCCACCAGGATGTAGCGGTCAAGGGGCAGAGACAACCTCTTGCCTGTCAGGAAGGAGACAGAGTCCACAAAGACCAACTTGTGCAGCCAGAAGTTGAGGTTGTTGCCGAAAAGCACCCTCTGGATGCCATCGTGGAGGCCCAGGTCCTGCATCACAGTGGTGTGCAGCGCAGCGTCCACGCTCATGTGCGGGATGGACTCGGCTGACTTGGTCTTGGCCAGGAGGACGGGCTCGTAGGTGGAGTGGTTGGACTGGAAGACAGTCCAGTCCTCCCCGGGGAGCACACCCTTCTCCACCTCACTGGGGCGCGTGATGTAGAGCAGGGGCGACTTGGGGTTGATGCTGCAGTCCTTCAGCGCCAGGTTGGAGTGGAGGAAGAGGGGGAAGCCCTTCAGCTGGGCACTCAGAAGGCTGTTCTCGTTGGCCTGCATGGGGAAAACGGGAGCTACAGGAGATGGGACACGGGGGACAAGGCAGGGGCTCACAAGGAACACCAACAGCCACGACAACAGAGGCAGCAGCTCACCACCCCTAGAGACCCAGGTTCTGGGACCCCCCCTTCCTCTCTGGAGCATGGGGTGCCCTCATTCCCCTCACACACTCAATCCTGCTCATGTCCCATGTGCAAAGTGTCCCAAAGCTAGGAGCCCTGGGCAGGAGAAGGGCAGCCCAACAAAATACCTGTTCATGCTTTTGGCAAACCCCAGCAAGGTTCACTGCTGGAAAACAAGTGCTAAAAGCAACTGGACTGATCCCAGAAGTGCATTTTTTTCCTCAAAATCTCCAAAGGCCACACAGCCCCTCCAAAGGGAGAGAGCTAAGATGGTGCCCTCTGCTAGAAGCCTGTGCCCCACACCAACTCATGCTGCTTGCAGAAATCACGGGGAGGGCAAGGTCCCAGTGGGGCAGCAGGACCCCAGGGCCCACATCTGGCCTTGCCATGGCATCTTGGCTTGCCCCATGTACTCCTTACCTTGAAGAAGCCGATGATGCCCACGCCATACTCCACGCAGTATTTGTCCAGCAGCTCCCGGTTCCAGGCGTCCAGGTTGACATACTTGAGGATGTTCTCGTAGATGATGAGCGCAAAGCGTCCCCGGTCCTTGTCGGTCAGCGTGGGCATGTCCCCCTTCCCCGGGGCAATCTCTGTCCTGTACTTGAAGCGACTCGACTCCAAAATGGCCACAATCTCCTGGCCCAGCTGGGAGTAGAGGCTCTCCACGAAGACCAGCACCAAGGGGTCCGTGCGGGAGGAGTCGGCCACCTTGAGGGTCTTCAGTGGCAGCAAGCGGGAAGGGACGACCTTGGGCTCGTCGCAGTCCGGCCCCACCACGTCCCCAGAGGGCTCCAAGCCCCTTTTCCACCCATATAAATAATAAGCAGAGACGAAAACACTGAGCAGGCAGAAGGCAAAGAGCAGGAGCAAGACCACCTGCGGAGAGAGCTGCCAGATACCCCGCCGGGCCCTGGCCAGCACAGTCATCCTTGCATCCGCTGGGTGAGGTGGGGTCCCTCTCCCCTGCCCGCCCCCTCCCCTCACGAGCCCCGGGGAGGGGAAGAAGCAACAACCAACCAATAAAAAATCAGGTAAAATCAAACTGAATACTACTAATAAATTAAAATACTAGCAGGCCGCCTGTGCAGGCTCTCTCCCCTCCAGCAGTCGGGCGTCCCTCGCTGTCTGCTTCATGTCACCATGGCAGAGGCACCGAGAGTCCCCTTGCCGAGCCGAAGTTCCTGTGGCGATGGCAGCAGCAGCAGCAGCAGCTCCGTGGCCTCAGCGGGGCGAGGGGGCGGCGGGCGGCCTGGGCGCGGCTGGCGGTGGCAGTGTGGGCATGGCGGATCCCTGCTGCCCCGGCTCCACTCGGCACCCTGCGAGACAGAGGTGGCATGAGAGTCAGGGACAGCGACAACGCTGCCGCTGTTATTCCTGCCAGCGTGACCGCCCCAGCAGGGTCCTCACGGGCTCGCCAGCCAGCCACGGCTGTCACAAGAACAGCGTCGGGCATGCAGCGGGAGTGCAGCACACAGCCTGCCATGGGATCCCGGCTGTGGGTGCACTGGAGTGCAGCTGCATCACCAGGAGCTGTGGAGGGGAGCCCCCAGCCCCCTATGCCTTAAGCAGCTGCAGAAGCAGCCCCGTTCCTCCCTGTGCCCAGCAAGAGCTGCACTCTGCACGGAGAATGGGGGGTGTCTGAGCCCCGCCATGGCCCAGCTCGGCTGGCAGGGAGGGGCAGGGAGGGACAGGGAGGGACGGGGGGACCCTGCCACTGCGGCCCCTCAAGGCCGAGCCAGGAGCCACCAGCCAAGGTCACTGAGATGGGCATGCAGGACTGTCCACGTGGAGCCAAAGGGACCTTGGGAATATTTCTGCCTTCCTTGTGAAAGGCTCATTTGAAAAAAGAAAACAATGAGCACTGCTTGCCAGAAGGTGAAGCCAACTGGGCGACAGACTGATGAGGCCTATGTGTTTAAGGAAAAAAAGTGACTCACAGCACTGTCCCTGAACTCACTACCAGTGTTGGGGACAAGGGCAGGAGTCCCTGTTCCTCCCAGGGAGAGTTCCCTGTGCCCTGCCAGCACCGTGGCTGAGCACCCTCCCTGCTGACACCAGCCAGGCTCCTAACAGGATTAAACGTGGCCGGCTGAGCGGCACTGTGGATTACAGGCTGGGGCTTGGCAGGGTAATCCTGTCATCCCTGCCCTTCCCAGCAGCAACTCCTGCTCCAGGCAGTGCTTCTCAACCATGCCGACAGGGCACTGCTTCAGCCAGGCCCTCATGGGTGCTGCTGGCAGCCATAGGTGCTCCTTCCAGCCTCCATCACTGTCTCTTCCTTCACCATCTCCACGACACACCAGCAACCTCCCCTTGCCAGCTGTGCTGGGCATGGTGGAACACCTGGGTTTATTGATTTGGAATTTATCTTTGTGTACATGGATGATCTCCAGGCACGACCAAGAGAGATGCACCTTCCCTCCTTAGCCCCCCTGAGGCGTGTCCTGCCTGTTCCACCTCACTCCTGCCCCTCCAGCATCCCTGAAACAACAGCCCCGCTGGGGTTTTGGGACACGGCACTTCTCCAGGTCTGTTGATTTTAGGGATGTGCTTGTGCAGAGGGAGGCTTTCCTGCCTAGGGATGCAGAGAGCTGGGAATGCATTATCAGCACCCTGGCTGTGCCATCCCACTCCCTCTCCATTTCTTTCATCTGCCAGCAGTGGTGGGTGCTGGCAGCTGCATTGCTACAGTGACAGGCAGGCAAATGGCAGCAGTGGGTTTGATGCCAAGTGCCGGAGCCAGCAGCTGATGGACAGGACCATGTGTCCATCCTTGCACCACCCTCCATGAAACAGGGAGGATGGCTCTGCACCTCCACCACCTGCCATTTCCAAGGGCGCTTCATTAGTCCATTTTCTCCTAAGAGCTTTTGATTACTGGTACTTAATGACCAGGCTTTGGAGACAGCATCTCTGGCCGAGATGAGTCTCAGACCTCGGCTGAGTCTCCCCAGGCTGCCCCGTCAAAGCCTGCCCAGGCAGGGGGCCAGCACTGGACACCCAGAGCAGCCAGGTGTGAGTGGGACTGGGATGGGCAGCATCCTGCCCCAAGTACCTGCCAGTGTGGCAGGAAGCACGCAGGAATCCTGCTCTGCCAGTTCACTGCCAGAGCAAACCCTCCATGGGGAGGATGCCAAGGGCTTTGGGGCGATGCTCCTGCCCAGGGCTTTCCCCGTGCACGTGGGTGCTGGCTGCATCCTGCCCAGCAAACCCCTGCACAGCCCCGGCAGTGGTGGGAGAGCTGACAGCCCATTGCCCGAGAAGGAAGCAGGTTCATGCCCAAAAGCACAAAACAAGTCCTTGAGACCAACAGCTTTTCTAAAACAAAACCAAAACAAGATGGTAAAATTTAAAAAACCACAAGACCTGGCAAGGTGACAGCTGGGGTCAAACTTCCTTTTAACCTGATTTTTAGATGCTGCTCAGGTGCCTTTTAAAACCACAGTGGTTATTTAAAAGGCACCAGCTGGAAATGTCAGCCTGAGTAGCACACACAGACCTCAGGCCCCCAAAATCGGTGCTGGCAGGCTCCCACCACCAGGCAGGGGCTCAGCCACAGCTGCACATCAAGGACCCAGGAGAAAATGCTCTTCTCTCGTGGGCTTCTGAGCAATGCCCTGGCACAGGCTCCACTGGAGAGGAGGCTCAGTGAGGCAGCTTAGCCACTGTGCTCTTAATCTGGCTGCCCTGACAAACACAATCAGCATCCAAGCAGCTTCCCGGCGTGGCTGGGAGCCCAGAGCACCCTGCAGAGCCAGATCTGACCCCAGGACGGGCAGGGAGAGCAACCAGGGGACAGGAAAGCCCTTTACTATCTATCAGTGCTTCAAATCTAAGAGAGCGGCAGGAGGAAAGGAAAAATGCTTGAAAAGCTTTTCAAAACCCACCCTCTGGTGCAATTTGGGGATGGTGGTTTCCCCCTGCCCAGAGTTATTTTCCACAAATATTGCCTGGGGAACCACTGCATCCCAGAAAGTCAGGGAGGCACCAAATGGGATGAGAGGGAATGAAACCATCTCCATTAGTGGCTTACAGCACTCTTCCTTTAAACACCAGTGAGATTTTGCAGGGATGCAATGGAAGGATTAAATATAAGCAAGGAAGTGCAAACAGATCCGGAGGAGAGGGAAGGGTCAGTGATCCCAGAAGACAACCACAGCAGGGTCTGATTTATTGAGGGGTGGAATAGGTCTGGCTGCAGGTGCAAGCAGTAAAGATCAGGCAGTTCACAAAACCCATCTGTTGGATAAATCAACTGTTCCAAGCCCATGGCCCAGAGACAAGAGGTGAGCTCAAAACTACAGGCGTGACAGAGCAAGAAATTGCTCCCACATTTTCCTTGCACCACTTTGGAAGGGGCAGAAGGGAAGGAGCAGGCACCCATTGTAATGCAGAAGACACTCCAAGATTTTGTGCAAGAACCTCGGTCTCCAATTCTAGTAGCTCCCAAACCTCCAACATCCAACCACAGAGATGAAACCACATCCTAAACATCACAGCCAGATGGGTCACCCTGCTCCTCTCCTGCTGGCACCCTTTGGGTGGGCACCCCTTCTCTCTCCTCATCACTGCAGGGAGACCCACCACTGCTGGGTAATCACCTCGTCACCACCACGCCAGCTCCACTTCTCCATGAAAGCCAGCCCTGGGGGTTAAGCACGGATGGAGGAGGATTTAGAGGCAGGATGCTAAATTGCATTGCACAGCTCAGCGATTTCCAATCACTCCTGCTTGCTCCAACACTTCCCTTCCCCTCTCCGACCACTGCAGGGAATGTGGATGGATCAGCCCCACCTACACATCTGCTGCATCTCCCACTTGAAAGCAAAAGGCTACTGGAAAGTCTAAATTTGGCCAGGCTGGGACTCAGGCCCCCAGCAGGCAGATAGTGCTCATCCAACCCCACCTGCTGTCTCTCCTACACCTCAGGCACCCTCACCAGCATCCCCAGTGATCACCAAGTGGTGCCCTGCAGCCCTGGGAATCAGCACTACCCGTAAAAGATGCATAAAAGGCAGTCAAATTATTATTAATAGGTTTAAGTTCCCTCTAGAGGGAATCCCCTTCACTCACTGGTAATATTTAGAGGGCTACAGATCTAAAACCACTGAGCTAAGCACGTCCTTAGAGAGGAGATTAATGCCATCACATTATTCAAGAGACAACTGCAAGTTCAAGAAAGGGGAGGTTGCTTTGAAAATGAAAAAGTAACTGGCATGAAAAAATGGCCTTTAAACACCCACCTCTGCACTGCTGCCTTTATCACGTCTAAATGACGGTGATCCCAGCTACGACTGGAAGTATCTGCAGACACTTGGAAGCAGTGGAAAGGGAAAAGAGCTATCTCAGGGTGTGAAGGATCACTGTCTGTCCCTGTCCCCATCTCCTCCTTCCCCAGCCATGGCTGGACCCACTGACCAAGAGAAGGAACAATCAAGAGATGATCTCCTCCACTGTGGTACGTGGTGGTGTGATGATCCCATCAGGATGCTCCTGGACCTGGGGCACAAGCCCTGTGCCACAGGAGACGAAGCCACAGCAGCCCAGGAAGAGAAACCCAGCCTTAAAACTACAGCCACTGCAAAATCAAGTTTCTCCTGGCGATCCCCATGTCCTGAGAGCCTGGGTGAGCCTTCAGGATGGGCCCAAGAGACTTGGACAGAGGGACGAGCTGTAGGGACATCTATCTGCCTCCTGCCAAGCTGTAAAGTCTGGGTGCCTGGGCAGGGAAGAGGGGTGTGGAGCAGACAAAGAGGGGAAAACTCAGAGAAGGACACACAGGAGCAGAAAGGAGCTTGTCCCAGTCACCCACTTGCCAGAGGCTTTGTAATGCCAGATAAGGAGCATCTTAGTGCTAGATTACACAGGCTGCTTAAGAGCTTTGCAAACAGTAGTTACAACCTACCAGGGAGAAAAACACCCTGCTCTGGGAGAGGGACAATCCCAGTGCTCCTTTCCTGAGGACACCAGCCTTCTGCCAGTGGCCAAGAGGTGCCAAGTTAAAAATGCACAACGGCAGCCACGGCAGCTGACCTGGCTCAGCACTGCCAGGCAGCCACTGGTGCTGCTCCCACTGCAAACCCACCTGGCTCAGCACTGCCAGGCAGCCACTGGTGCTGCTCCCACTGCAAACCCACCTGGCTCAGCACTGCCAGGCAGCCACTGGTGCTGCTCCCACTGCAAACCCACCTGGCTCAGCACTGCCAGGCAGCCACTGGTGCTGCTCCCACTGCAAACCCTCCTGGCTCAGCTTCTCCCCTTCACGCACAGGCTGGATACAACCAAACACAAGGGAGTATCAGGAAAACTCATCCATTGATTTATAAGGTCTGGAGAATTTCCACCCCAGGAAGACTTCAGCAGGAAAAGCCTCCCTTCTTCCCAGCTCTTTTTTTTTTTTTTTTAAGATCTGATTTATAGAGCCTGGCCAGAAATGAGCAGTTGGAGCATTCACCTGGATTGCTGAACCAAGCTTCCCCTTGACACCTCACTTCCCTCTGAAATAAACCTCTGGCTCTGCCTGCCCACCACCTTCCCGCTCCTGGGGGAAACAAACCAATATGAGCAATGAGCTCAGTGGAAGTGGTTAAGAATTTTCACTTTAAAAAAGTTATTTTTAGTCAAAGTGTCCAGCTCTGGAAGAGGCATTTTTTTTTTCACCCAGAAAGCCCTGTTAGCGCTTCAGTTTTACTGTAAAAGATAAAAGTAATGTTTTTCTCAGGTTTTCTTCAAAAAAAAACAAGCATGAGAACAGCTCAATGCCTGCAGAGGGATGAAAAAGCAAGGTTCAGTGTGTGTGGCCTGTATATGTTGAATTTTTAGGGGAGAAAAAACTGAATAAATTTTTTAAAAAAATCTAAATCCCCAAAAACTGAGTGAGGTTTCTGAAAGCCCACGATTAAAACTTTTCACGGCAGAGCAGCTGGCAAGTCCAACTGGTGAGTTTCTAAGACTAGTTCTAGCAAACCCCACATCTCAAACCCACATCCCAAGGTCCTGTCCCAGCTAATCCCCATCTCCCACCTCGTTCCCCAGCCCCATCAGTGAGGCTGTACAGAGGAACCCTCTGCAGAAGTCACCCCATTTCTGATCCTGGGGCACCACTGGCTCCCACCCTCCTTGTCCTCAGCATCCTGATCTGGAAGAGCACCCCCCATCTCCCAATATGCACATGAAATCAGTCTCCTCCACAAACTAGGCCAGCAATTAGCAGCAGTCATTAGTTTCCCTATGCCCCAGGGACACTGGGGTTGGGCAGCTGATCCCTGAGCACCAGTGATCCCCAACACCATCCCAACAAAACACCCCAACACCCCACAGCCAGGTTATGGTTTGGGTTGTGCCACTGCAGCCCTCCCAAAAATGCTGAAGCCCTTCACAGGTGACTCCTCAGGGGTATTTTTTTTGTCCTTGAATACTTGGGAACAGCCTTAGAGCAGAGCTTGGGGAATTCTCCCAATTCTTAATTGAAAGAGGCGCTTAACGAGGAGAGTTTCTTTTGTCTGTTAATTGAAACAGGTTCTTACCGACAAAACTCTCCATGAATTTTAAGTGGGTTCACAGGGGGGGGAAATCCATTCAATGAATTGGGTTTTCCTGCTTCGAAATGTGCCGTGTCTTCCTGTGGTTTTCCAAGCATCCAAGAGCCTTTCTGGATAATCAGGGTCTGAATCCCAAGTACTTTAAAAAGAAAAAGGACAAGGGGAAAATAATCTCACATGCATTTTTTTATTTCACTGGAGTGGCAGCCTGCCCTCTCACAAGCAGGTCGCATGAGGACTCCTACCCAAAAAACCCACAGACTGGAAGTCCCTCGATGCCACTTTTCACTGTCTCTGACACTTGGCTTGGCCAGACTTTCCCTGCAGAGATGCTGGTCCTGAGTGTGAGGGTGACACTGGATCTCAGAGAGCCTTGAGGCAGCAGCGATTCCCTGTGCTCAGCCACGGCAGCACTGCGAGCCCCATGGGATGGACCAGCTGCTCCTTTTCTTGACAGCTTCCCAAGTTGGTAGGAGAGCAGAGCCACCCTGCCATACAACTGCCAGCTGTTCTGGGGAGCACAGGCTGCCCTGTGAGTGCCAACCCAGCCCCAAACCAGCACTTTCGCAAAGCAGAATCCATAAAACCACAGCATGAACAAGCTCACGCAGAGCAACCGACCCGCTGCCAGTGCCCACATTCCAGAGAAATCCCTGCAAGGACGGAGCTGCTCCCTCCTCCCAGGGGCTCCTCGGGATGCTCCTGTCAGACCACATCCATCCTGCCCGATGGCCCAGTGCTTTGCTGAGCTGCCTCTGAGCTCCACTTCCCTGCAGCCTGCCAGGACAGAGGCTGCCAGGAGCCCGGGGCAGCCGCAGGGCCAGGTGCTGGCAGCCGGTACTGAGTGAGAAGTCAGAGCAGTCCGTGCCGTGCCGTGCCGTGGGTGTGCTCCTGCCATGGCTCCCGGGGTGACAGCCCCTCTGGGAAGGGCTGGGCAGCACACACTGACGCACAGGCAGGACGCTTCCAGGGCCAGCGTGCTCCAAGGTCATGGCCGGGCCAGGCTGGAGGTCAGATCTTTTATTAGACCAATGGACACACTTGGAAAAAGCGACGCGTTTTGGCCGCGCAGGCATTTCTCAGGCCCAAGAGCACATCTGTTTTTTCCTAAAGGTATTAGCTAGGCTAATAAAAGACATTACCTCTGCATGTAAACTTTGTCACCCTTAAAATGTACTGGAGGCTGCAAGGCTCAGCAGCCCAGGGAAAACACAGGGAGCAGGAAGAGGCAGAGCACAGAGGACACTCACAAGATCTGTTTTGTTTTCACCCCCTAGAACAGCACTGGCAAAGGCCACACTTGCCCCCAACAAACACAGCTGCTGGCATCTGAGCTGCCTCTTGCCTCCCCTATTTACAGATGCAGGTCTGAGGCTGCAAGAACCTAATGGCATGTGCAGGGGAAGTATGCTGCTTTGGTTTACCTGTTCCAGCATCAGCCCTGTTCTCTCCTTCTCCTCTGCAGGGGCTCCAAGGTAAGCAAATGCTTGAGGAACCATGTCATGCCCCACCTGCACCAACTCCTTCCCTCCTGGCCTCAATCCCACTCTCTGGTGTAAATCCATGAGACCAGCAGTGTACCAGCACAGCAAGGGAGGGATCAAGCCTGATGGAGGAGACTGAAAATGGTCTGAGCCAGATGTCCAGGCACTGACAGCACTCCCAGCCATACTTCAGGACTGTGCAGTTAACACTTTTAATGCAGCCCCTTTCTTTAAGAGCTCCAAGCCCTGGGGCTGCAGGGCTGTACAAGGCTGTGAAGATGCAGGCAGTGTTGGGAAGGAAGGGGAATACTTGGTGGGTGCTGACAAGTAGCTAGAAGGTATCTGGGTGTTGTCAACAGACGGGAAGCAGAGCCAGGAGAGCAGCAGGCTATGCTGAGGAGCAGCAACACCCTAAGGGCTGTTATCCTTCCTAAGCATACCCAGAGCTTTGGGGTGAGACACAAATCTCCCCGTGTGGCAGAGGGAGCTGAGCTGGACATCCCTCACTGTACATCCAACCCTCAACGTGCCCGAGCTCAGAGACAAGAAACACTTCTTCCCTGCTTTACATCAGCGAATGTAAATTCCAAGATATTTTGGGTTCCCTGGCAGAAACAGGACAACAGGGCAGAGGTCCTAGAAGAGAGTCTTGATGTCTCCAAGACAATCTCCATTTCCAGAGCTTTGACCACATCAGTAGCAGGGCTGAACTCGGGAAATGCCCACCATAAACACCAGGGCAGTTCCTCTTAGGGTACCTCCCATTTAGGGATCTCTTGACCTTCCTAAACCCCTTTAGGAAGGCTTGTGCCACCTGAAGGTAGTGCAGAGGATCCTGTCCCCTTCCCGGGGCAAAAGGCTGCAGCAAGGTCCTGCTGGTTTGGGGAGGACGTGGGAAGTGAGGTGATCCCAATCCCAGCCCCCTGGCCACAGTCACACGTGGGATTTACAGCTCAATATTGATTATTCCTCTGCAAGCTCTGCCATTACCATCGGTGGCTTTTGCAGGAAAACAACATTAATCATAAGCTACAGGCCACCAACGCTCTGTGTCCGCAGGGTGTGACTCATCTAGCCCTTCCAGGGGTCTGGCACGAGGGCTGTCCTGCTCCTCCACACCTGGGGACAGGCACAGGGGGCACAGGGGGCACCACCTCCCACTGGCACCTACAGAACGGTCACAGCCCCCAGGGTCTGCAGGATGGTCTCCAAGAAAGTGGTATCTCACTTTCCCTCCACCCAGGTCCTCCTGCCCCTGTGTCAAGTTCCAATGCCACCAACATACACATGACAATGGCACAAAGCAACGCCACCACCTCAGCCAAAAACACACAGCGCTGTCAAGGGCTGTCACGAGCTTCTGAAGCTGGAAGGTTGGAAACATCAGTGAGGCAGACTGGAAGCCCCTGTCCTCTGAGGCCATGAAGCAAACACAAGACATAGGAAGTTAGTATCTTGCTTCTCTTGTCTTAAGTCCTAATGTCGTTGTGGCAAGCTTTACCTTAACAGCCAAAAATAAAAACACAACTCATTAAGGTACATCTAGAAGGCAGAATTACACAACAGAAACCTCTTTTAAGCAAAACCCACCGTGACTGCCCCAGAGTACAAAGAGCCAAGAGAGCAGCTCCATCTCCAGCATACAGTCAGAAGCTGGCCAAGATGAGATACTTGGTGGGACCACAGCCCTACATCCTCAGCCGAGTACCCAGAGATACCCCAAAATCAAATCTGCTTATAAAAGCCTGTGGAAGAAGATGGGCAGGTGCTGATGGTGCCCCTCTGCAGCAGGGACACACTCAGCTGTGCCATACTTCACCATGACATGCTACTGAAGAAAATATTAATCATTCCCTCTTCATTCCAGCCTGGGGTTTGACTTAGGTGTCTTCTTCCTTTGGTTTAAATTACCACCAACAGCGTATTAAATATGTCCTGTTCTAGAATACTGACAGAGACACACAGGAGGGGCGGGGGGAAAACCCCAAAACAACCTGTCAGAAAACCCAAAACAACCTGTCTTTTTGCCTGTATGTGGGTGGGATGGATTTTCCAACCCCATCCAAACAAAATTACACCAGACCCACCAGCTTCCCAAAGGCACAGGAAGCAGGAAGGGCTTAATGTGTGTGAGCTTCCCACCAGCATCCATGTCCTGTGCCAGCAGCTCCAGGTTGGAAGGAGCAAATTTTGGGCTGCAGCGGGTGGGGTGTCATGGCATGCACCGGGGCTGGGCAAGGTGACCCTGGTGGGTGGCATGGGGAGGTCCTGGCTTCCCCACACTCACACATGGATGCCCCAGCCATGGAGGGGCACTGGGACACCTAAGCTTTGCCTTCCCTGTCCTTGCCCAGAATGAACACTGACACAGGCAAAGGGAAGATGCTCGGCCATTCTGCCAGAGGCCAACTGCATTGGAGTTTATTTTCCACCTTATCAAGCCCCGCACGTTTTTTCTATTGTTTAATTTCCTTCTTCTCCACCCACGGCAAGTTCACTCAGAAGAGAGGAACTTATTTCCTATTGAATTTGTCCTGGTTGTTTTATTTGGAAAAGGACAGCTTCCTCAGCTGTGATCCCCATGTGCAGCCGAGGGGAGCAGGCACAGGGCTGCTCACCTCCCCATCTTCACCAGCCCAGGCCCAGTGAAGACCACTCTCGAGATGTAAGTAACAAAGATGCTGCTTTGCTGCAGGAAGAGCTGGTGTTCCAAGGCTGCCGGTGACAAAGGGGCACTACAAGGTGCCGGTTTCCCAACCTTTCCCAACCCTGCAAGCACTGTTAGTGGGAAGACAACCATCCCCATGGTGTGCTGTGGCAGCAGCTGGCTGGGATCACCAGATGGGAGAGTCCCGGTGCTGGGATATGACTGCAGCGGTGGGAGGGAGCACCAGCCTCGATGGGAAGCAAGGTCTTCCAAGTGATGCAAAAGGTCGCCCAAGCTGGTGTGGCTTCTGTGCCGCCAGGCATCAGGGGCTGTCTCTATCTGCAGGGGACAGCCTGCCTGTGCGGTGGCGGAGGCAAACCCAAAAGACTTGGGGAGATAATACACACAGCTATGCACGAGAGGCCCAGGAGCTCACCAGCGGCGGGGAAAATGCCAGGACCTCTTCCAGAGGGGGTGGTGAGGTGTTCCACAGGAGCACCAGCCAGGCTGGGCAAGCCGTGCCACGCGCAAGGCGTGCACCTCCAGGTGCCTGGCCGCGCTGCCCTGGCCGCTCCGGTCCCGCACGATTTTAGTCGCCGCCACTCGCACTCCTCGGCAGCGGGGACGCCCCAGGCCTCGCACCCCGCGCCCGGCGCCGTGCTGCAGCTTGGCCTCGACAGCTCCTCGGCGGTGCCCGGGAGCGGCGGGGCCGGGGCAGCCCCGGGCACC
>VXBQ01002431.1:82485-105740 GCA_013400175.1 Phainopepla nitens
CGCTCGACAGTGCCGCATTCACCCAGCGGGGCAGGATCTGGCGTAACATTTTAAAAATTAAGTGCAGTCCAACATCCCTTGAGTCTTGTCCTCTGCCTCATGGACCAGCGAGAGTCCGAGTGGCTTCACCATCCCGTAGAAGGCGATGCCCAGAGTGATGCTGCTCCCCAAAATCCCCTGGCAGCGCCCTGTCCCCACCCACCTGCCCTTCGGTCCCCCTCCCGTGTCCCCGCTTCCCCCCGCCCCCGCCGGTTTCGGTTCCTGGTGACGCTCTCGCTGAGGTTTCACTTCTGCTCTCTGCGATGGGGGATTTTGCATTTGTCTAGCTGCGCTCCCGCGGGACAGGAGTGTCTGGGGCCGGGAGGTGACAGCAGGATGTCACCTCCTGCTGCCTGTGGGTGGCTGAGCTCCCTGTCCGTGTCCCGCAGGTCTGCGCTGAGGCGCAAAGCCGCCTTCTCCACACTCTCCATCCTGGTGGCCCTGCTGATCGCTGGCCAGGCCGTCACCATCTACTTCGTGTACCAGCAGAGCGGGCAGATCAGCAAGCTGACCAAGACCTCCCAGAAACTGCAGCTGGAGGCTCTGCAGATGAAGCTGCCTGCCAGTCAGTAGCCCCACGGGCACCAGAGTGGTGGGAGGTGGAGGTGGAGAAGGGATGAATCCCTCCTGGACCCTCCTGGACCACCCAACCCGGTCGGTGCCCCTCACAGTTCCCCTTCCTCGGCAGGTGCCAAGCCAGTGAATAAGATGAAGGTGGCCAAGGCAAACACACCTCTGGTGATGAGTGTCCTGCATCCTGCACCCTTTGAAGACTTTTTGGTAAGAGAGATCCACCACAGCTTGGCACTGCCTGCAGCCCTCAGGCCTTGCTGCTGTGCTCACACTGCCCTTTTGCCTTTTCTCTTGAGGTCAAGGCCCCTGCTAGCAACAAAACCGAGGACCAAGTGAAGCACCTGCTGCTGGTAAGGTCCCCTGACCCCCCCACCCCACAGCTGCCTCCTGCACTGGTCTGGGGTCTCTTGGGCTGCTCAGAGCTGGTGGGAGCTCCTGACCTCCTGCAGCATCTGCCTGGCTGATACCAGCAGAGCTCCAACCCCCACCCTCCACCTCATTTTTCTTTGCCCTCACCGTGGTGGTTGCTCTGCAGCAAGCAGACCCCAGCAAGATGTTCCCAGAGCTGAAGGACAACCTGATGGACAACTTGAAGCACCTGAGGACCACCATGACTCATGTGGACTGGAAGGTCAGTGCTTGTCACTGTCATCCTGTCCCCCCTGCCTTCTGTCCAGGAGTGCTTTGGGGAGGGACTGGGGTATCCCCACCACCATAAACTGTGTGGCTTTAGCCAGGCTTGGGCTGCTCCCACTCCAAGGAAGGGGATGGTGTTCACCACCTTTCCTGTTCAAGCCAGAGCTCATGACATGGCTCCCCTGGGGTGAACTGCCCCGTGCCCATTAACGTGCTGGACCCTCTCATTGCAGTCCTTCGAGTCCTGGCTGCACAAGTGGCTGCTGTTTGAGATGGCCAAGAACCCCAAGTCGGAGGAGCCCATAGCAATCCCAGCAGAGAAAGGTATTGAAGGGGGGACTGCTGAGCTGGGGAGGGTCAGGGGGGTGTTGCCATGGGGCATCTCACAGGGAACCAAGCCCTCCCTCCAGTCATGGACCTGTTTGATCTGTGGGGAGCCCCTGATTCACGGCTGTTGGGACATCACGCTGCCCACTGCCTGTAGGGCATTTGGGGTGAAGGAAAGGCTGAACAGCTGGAGCCCCACCCCAAATCCTCCATCCCTCGTTAGACCAAGGTCACCAGCAGGGGCTTGTTCACCTTCAACTGTTTCTGCATAGAATCTCCAGCGGAGGGGAAGGGCCTGGGGGGCTGACTGAGTGTCCCCTGTGTTTCTATTGCCCTAGTGCAAACTAAGTGCCAAGCAGAGGCCAATTCTGGGGGTGTCCAGCCGGGCCGCTTCCGCCCTCAGTGCGATGAGAACGGCGACTACCTGCCCAAGCAGTGCCATTTCTCCACCGGCTTCTGCTGGTGCTCCTACAAAAACGGCACCAAGATTGAGGGCACTGAGAGTCGGGGAAAGCTGGACTGCCCTGGTAGGTTACCAGGGAGGGCTTGGAGAGGAAGGAGCAGTGTGGATGGACTGCTTGGGAGTAGGGAGGAGAGCATCTAGGCTGAAGGGAGCACCCCCCACCCACCCAGTGCCAGCCTGCTAAGGCTTTAAGGGACCACAAAACCCACAGCCCCTGCAGGTAGCTGGAGCTGAGGTGTGCAGTCAGGGTTTTTCACGCTCAGCAGTGGGTGCAGGCTCTGCCCCTGCCCTCAGAGGGACGGGGGTGGGTGACGGGGCAGCCCCGGGGTGCAGCACCCACATCCTGCCCCCTCTGCAGGCACTGCTGCTCCCAGCGCTGCTGCTGCCACCACAGAGCCCGAGGAGATGATCTTCTCCGGGGTGGACGTGCTCAAGCTGAGCGCAGGCAAAGGTGAGAGCCCAAGTGTCCCCAGAGTCCTGCAGGGGAGGGGGAGGTGGCGAGGAAGAGGTCTTTTGGGAAGTCCTTGAGCTGTTGCACTGACCACCTCCTCTTGCTCCCCCACAGGAGAGTAAAGAGGATGCCAGCAGCTGCCTTCAGCATCCCTGCCTCTTCAGCCCGTCTTTTTTTTTTCTATTTCTTCTCTGCTCTTAAATTGCTTTTCCAAGGTGGCTAACAATGGGCAATCTCTGGGCACCCCGCCCCTGCTGCACAGCGTCAGCCAGGGCTGAGCTGCCACCACCATCATTCAGTCCCCTCAGAGGGTGGGTAGAGCAGGCTGGAAAATTATTTCAATCACATCAGATCCATGAATCCTGTTCTCTTTGGCTCAACCTCCAACAGCACCAAGGCAGTAGTGTAGCTCACCCCTGCTGAAGAATTTAAGCTTCCTTACACTGAATGAACATTAAAAACAGCAAAATAACCCTCACCAGCTTCTTAACTAATCCCTGTAGGCTGGAGCCCTGTTAGATTACTGGAGTAATGGGTTTTTATTATGGAGTCACCAGATTTGTGCATAGAGATTTGCCTACAGCCTCAGCAGTGGGTAACCATGGGCAGAGGGGCTTCTAATTTTCCTGAATCTATCAGATTGTTCCTTTATAAACCATCTCACAAGCTAACAATCTCAAGCTAATAATTTCAAATAAACTTTTGAAAAAGAAAGCCTTATATAAGCAACTCCAGCAGGGCTCCGTGTGCTGTTTGCAGCTGTCCGAGGTTATAAATAAATGAAACTTAACAAAAAAGAGATAAAGAAAAATCTCTGCAGGCAGCTGTATCTCCACCCAGGATTGGCTGTGTTCCTTGTCCCATTCCTGGCCCATCACTTGTTTGATTTCACTTGTACCCTGAGGTCCCCCAGCCCCAGACAGGCAGACACTGGGCTCTGCTCTCCCACCCACAACATCCGCCAGACCCAGCCAACCTTGGCTTCCCCTGAAAGCAGCTGAAGTAAAAATCTGCTTGTTGTTTTTTATTTTGTATTTCATAAAAAAAAAAACCAATGCAAAAACTGATTCTTCCTTGGCTGAGAACAGCTGCTGGACACAACTGTTCAGTGCAACTCCAGGGACATGATAATCACCGCTGTCAGTGTTAGAATAAAAAGGAAACCCGAGAGCTTTCTTTGTAGTAGCAAAAGGACTGACACCACAAGTCACAGGAGAAGGGGAAAAAAGGTAAAAGTTTTTCTCAAAAATATAGCTCTGTGGTAAGAGAAAGGGATGGCTGGGTGTCAACGAGGGGAAAAGCAGTTTATGCTCTGCTCAAACTGCCTCCTCTAGTTCCGTTTCATCTGGAGGGACTATAAACACAGCTCTGGGCCTCAGCAGGGCAGGAGGAGACAGAAAGTTATACAACTCTGCTCTAAAAGTCACAGTTAAAAGAAATTATAAATTATTATTTTTAAAAAAGTTGGAATTCTCCAGGTGAGCTTCCTTCTCCTCTCTTCTGTTTGATCTTCGCCCATAAATCTTAAATCACAGGAATGCGGTACCTTTGGGGAGAGGAGTTAAAAGTTAGGGATGGGGAGGAGGAGAACAGCCTTACAGCTGAGCAGAGCATGGGCAGAGGCAGCTGGTCCACTTCCAAGTGGCTACAACATCACCATCTAATCCCCATCACTTTTCCAAGCTCGCTGTGGTCAGCAGGGACAGACACTACCAGAGGCTGCTCATCTCTGCTGGTGCCAGAGGTCAGCACACCCAGGCTGGACATCTGGCTCTCAGCAGCTAGAGAGTTGAGGTCAGACACATCCAGAGAGGCCAGCACACGGCTGCACGACATTCCTCACACTGCTCCACTCCCTGGCCTCTGATCCAAGGCCAGGCTGGCTCAGTGAGCTCTTAGAGGGCACATGTCTTCCCAAAAGTGGCCCAGGAGTTCTGAACGTGGCCAAGGTTACGCTGCTCAGGTACCAATGGCCCGTCCCCACAGGCCATGTACCTTCTCACAATCCTTCAGGCTCAGCTCCTTTCTTCTTCTAAAATGGAAAGGGGAGAAAATACATCAGTATCATTTGCACCACAGACATGAAGGACCCAGCAAAGTCCCAGAGGATATATCTACAGAATATGTCCCTGTAAAGGTGGCAGCCACCACAAGGAACATCCTGCAGTCTCCCTCTGTCACCCCTTCAAGCCCTTGGGATGGGATGCAGAAGCCTGCCAAGCCCTCAGGAACTCCAGTTCTGCTGAGAATGAGATGAACAGACAGCTGGAGAGCAGCACTTACTCCTCAGACAGGACTAAGTCCTTTGTCACCAAAAGGGTCCCTGGGTTTGACCATTCCAGGGAAAGGAATCTCCCAGGGCAGCAACACAGGAATGAGCCCTTTGAGTCACTCCAATCCCAACCAAAGGCCAGGGTGTCTTAAGACTGGCCACAGTGAACTGTAGGCTTCCCTGCACTGCCAGCAAGGCCAGACATGGCTCTGTTCCTTCTCCAGCCTGGCACTCCTCCTCCTGCCATGAGCACCACAGCTCAGGGTGTGACACATACCTTCTTCTTCTTCTTCTTCTTGAGAACCTCAGCAGAGCCATCTGCTACAGGCATCCCTTCCAAAGATGCCTTTTTGCTCTTCTTTTCTTTTCCAGTCTTCTTTTCTAAGAGTGGGAAAGAAAAGCCAGCTAAGAGAGGGACTCTGGTATTGTCAGCCTCTGAGTGGGAGCACAGGCTGGCAGGAGCATCTCCAGCAAATTTTTAACCACATCCAAACCTGAGCAAGATTTCCAGAGCAGAACTGGGTGAAGGCAGAGCTCTGCCCACAGGCAGCTGCACCCAGGGATGTTTCCCTAATGCCCCTCAGCCAGAGCAGCTTGATCCCACCATCTGTGCACACACATGGGTGGAATTACACAGAAGTCCTTTCTTTTCACCTCCTGCTGCCCACCTGCTCCAAGGGACTGCTTCAGGGCTAGAGTAGATGGGCACATGCCAGAAATGAGAGCCAGGGGAGCTGCTAACACAGGGTGGGCACGAGGTTCAGCTCAGCACAATTGCTCAAGAGGCTCCACTCATCCCTGTTAAACAGCTCACACAGGGGCCAACAGACAAGTGTGTCTCCTCCAAAAATAAGGGCTGTGTTTCAACAGAACAGGAACACCATCAGATCTGGCCCAGCCAATCCACATCCCCTCCCCTCCTTTTTCTTTAAAGCCTACCAGATCCAACACAAAACCAGCTCTGATTTGCAAATACAGGCTGCACTGCAAAGGAAAAAAAAATGGCCTTTGGATCAAGGCAGAGAGCAGGGCACTACAGAACAACAAGCTGTAGGAGGGTCAAAAGTGACAGAACAAGAGGAAATAGAATAAAGTTGAGCCAGAGAAAGTTTAGGTTGAATAATAGGAAAAATTTCTTCACTAAAAGGGTTGTCAAACACTGGAACAGGCTGTCCAGGGCAGCAGTGCAGTCACCAGCCTTGGAGAATTTAAAAAGCTGTGTAGATATGGTACATGGGGACATGGCTTGCGGATGGGCCTGAGTTAATGGTTGGACTTGATGATCTTACAGGCCTTTCTCAAACCACATGACTATGATTCCATGAGGGAAGCAGCCAAGCAGGCAGCCAGTGGGAAAGTGGGTGCTATTTGCAAGGTCCTGCACCAGAGGCTGAACGTGCATCAGCTGCAAGAACCTATTGCAAACTGGGCCCCAAGTGTAGGATGCTTACTTTTAGTTGCTTTTTTCTTTTCCTTGCTGCCTGTCACCTTCTCTAGGTCACCATCTGCTTTCTTCTTTTTCTTTTTGGGTACTTCTTCATTAGCTTGCCCTTTCTGTTTTTTCTCCTTGGGCTGCCCCACAGCCCCATCCTCTCCTGTCAGCTTCCGCTTCTGAGACGTTTTCTCCTTCTTGTTCTCTTTGTCTTTGCTCTTGGATGTTTTCACAGCCTTGTCTGCTGTGGAGGATGGCTTCTTTTTCTCCTTTTCTTTTTTCTCCTTTTTATCCTTTTCTTTTTGCTCCTTTTCATTTTTCTCATTTTCTTTTTGCTCCTTTTTCTCTTTTTCTTTTTGTTCCTTTTCTTTTTGCTCCTTTTTCTCCTTCTCTTTTTTCTCCTTTTTCTCCTTCTCTTTTTTCTCCTTTTTCTCCTTCTCTTTTTTCTCCTTTTTCTTCTTCTTCTTCACTTCCAACCCCTCCAGTGTCTGCACTGCAGGGAGTTGGGCAGCAGTGGTGACCTCAGTTTCACTCCCTGAGCTTGGCTGCTGTGACTGTGGGACGGAGAGCAGGGCATGTGATGATGCTGGGGTCACTTGCACCCCTGTTGCCCCACTGTTCTCTTTCATTGCCAGGGTTCTCTTCAGTGAGGATGCTTTGAGACTGGCATGACCTGGCCCTGATTTTCCTGCCACCTTCTCTTTGCTGGAGGCTTCTGTAGCTTCCTGCCCTGAAGGGGGGTTGTTTTCTGCAGAAACAGACAAAAAGAGAGAATACAACTCAGGGAGCATTCATTACACAGACTAGTCACAGGAAGATGAAAACAGGCATTTGAGGAGGAGCATCCAGTTCTCCCCTCCAAAAAAGGCTAAACTTGTTGGCATCTGTAGCGGAGTCAGAGAAAGATGCCTCAGCCTGAAGTAACAACAGGCACAACAGTTTGGCTCTTTGACAAGATGGGTGGAGCAGTCCTTCCCCAGGGCACCATCCCCAGTAAGCTGGGGATTTCCCAAGGTGGTGGGGGTCTCCACACTGCCACTTGCAAACCACCACCAATGGCCAAGCCCAGAGCCCCTGGGCCCTCTTGAGCCCACATATAGATTGTGCAAAGGGCTGTTGAGGAAGTCACAACTATTTCATGATGTGATCAAGGGACCAACAGACTCATCTGAACTTCTAAAGCAAGCCAGAGTTCATCTGAAGGTGCCAGGGTCACATCAGAGCAGAAGCAGCTTCCAGCTCAAAGTCTTACAATTTGCCAACAAACAGGGGAATGGTGGGACATTTTGTTTCTCCACAGGTCTTCTCACTTGCTTCCCTTCCTCTGCTCTCCAGACATGCAGCAGAGCCCACACAGCCCAAGGGGAGGCTTGAATACCAGCACTGTGCAGCAGATGTTCCTCAGGCAAGTGTCTGAACCTTCCACAGTGCAGTGTGCACTGGCTCCAGAGAGAGCCCTACCTGCTCCTGTTAATTACTGTGCTTAAAGCACATCTTGGAAGAGGCACAGGCACGAGCCTTGGAGGCAGCCAGCAGGAGCAGGGTGCTGAGGGAGAGGGCTGTGCCGTGGCCAGGGAAGCCAGCAGACGGCAGCAGCACTCCATGCTGCAGTTCCATGGTGGAGGCACACTGGGAACAGGGCCTGTCCCAGTGACACCTCCCCAGTGTCACCCTCCCCTGCCAGCATGGCTTCGCTCCTGGGCCAAGCAAATTGCCAACCTTGCCAGAGGAGACCCACCTGCTCTGTGGTTTGCAGCCACCTGGTTGTCATCTGAGTCGGAGTCACTGCTGTCGCTGCTGGAGCTGTTGGCCGGGGCTGCTTTCAGGGAGCCCTTGGCGAGGGAGTTTGCAGCACTGGCAGCTGCCTTCCCCGGCCCCACCTCACCTCCAGGCTGGGGGAGAACCGTCTTTGGTGCCTGGGGTGTTACTGGGGTCTTGTGGAGGACTGGGTAGCCTGTGAGGAGGGACTGAAACAGCACAGACACGCTGAGGAGTCACAGCAGGGCAGCCTCCCACACATCAGACATGCAGCTCTCTCTGCTGCTATTGTCCTCATACTTCAAGTGAAGAGCCCACCTTTGGCCACCTGTGGAGCCAGCTCTGAGAGCCTAGGGCTACCGGGAGAGGGGCCAGCTCTGACAGACTCCAGCTGAGCTGACAGCCTGAGAGCTGGCGGCCAGAGGCTCTCCTTTGTTCTCGTCCAGCAAGGCAGGCTTGGGGGAGGCTCCCGGCCATCAGCGTGCCCCACGCACACTTTTAATGCACTGCAGATGTGCTGCAGCCCTGCACGTTACTTACAGAGGGGATTTAATGGCTTGGACTCGGCTTAAGTTACAAACTAAAGTGGGGGAAAAAAATCCCTGCTGCTATTGGCACTGTGCACAGTTCTCCTGGTTTAACCCTTGCAAGGTACCACATCCCCTGTCTCTTCTCACAGGGAAGGCACCATGAACCCTGGAGCCACAGCCTGGCTGCCTGGGGAAGCATGCCAGGTTCAAAAGCTTCTCTCCCTCTGCCTCCACCAAAAGGTCTTGCTCACACCACTGCGCTGGGGAACCCCCACTTCTCTGCTCGCAAACCCACCCAGCACCCCGGCTGCTGTGGCTGAGAATTGAGTCTCTCAGTCCTGCTAGGAGCCAGCTGCAAGACCCGAGAGGATCCAGCCTGCTCAAGCACCATACCTGTGATGCTGCATCCTCCTCCTCCTCACTGGACTCCAAGGAGGAGTTGTGGGCCAGCTGGGTCCCTCCTGGTTTCTGCAGGGAGCCTGCTGGAAGAGCAGAGTTCCTCCTGTTAAACCACTGCTGCCTGGGGCTGAGCTCATCCCCCCAGCACAGGCACTGCCACCAAAAGCCCTTCTGCCTCCAAAGACAGGAGATTGCTCTGCCAGGCTGGAGAGGAGGAATGCCCCTCCAACCACTGCAAACCTGCCATGGGGTAACAAAAGGCTGTCCACATCCCAGTAGCACCCAGAACATCTTCTGGAGAGAACTGACCAGGTTTGGAAGGCTGCTTGGGTGCCTCCTCCTTGTCGCTGTCAGAGGAACTGCTGCTGTCTGAGGTGTCCTCTGCATGGGTGGGTGGCACGGCCTGGCCTGGGTGGGTGTTCTGTCCTGGCTGCAGGACTGGCTTCCTTGCCTTGGCAGTGGAAATTCCTGGGGCAGCAGTGCCTGCAGGAGGAGCTTTTCCCACAGGGACCGTTTGCTTTAGGTTAGAAGCAGCAGGGACCTAGGGAGAGGGAGATGAAATAGATCTGGAAGGAGGAATAACTACCTGCTCACATCCATGAACTATAAGCAGCAGCCAAGAATAGATGGGCCTGGACCACCTTGGCCCTTCTTCAGCTGTACTGCTGCAGTTTGTGTCACAGCCAGCCCAAGAACCTCTCAGAGGGCCCATCTCACCCCAGCCCACAAGGGAAGTGGGCAGCTGAGGCCAAGCAGACAACTGCTATCACAGGAGGAAAGAAGCAGTCAGCCAGCTGGGAGCCAGGAACAGCAAAGATACCAGGGCTACCCTCTGCTCCTCTGCCTAATCTCATGGCATGATAATTGTGGTTAGGACAGAGCAGCCCCTCTCTCCTGGTTTCATGAACACATCCCTCCACTGGGGACGTGGCAGCAGCCCCAGACCCCAGCAGACCTGTCTTCTCCCTCTTCCCAAGAAAGCTCCCCACCTTAGTCTCCTCCACCATTACCTTTCCTGCCAGCATGTTGTGCTCTGAGACATCAGTGCTCGAGCTCTCAGACACTCTGCTCGCTGCAGGGACAGCAGGAGTTTTTGTCCTCTTCCCTGAAGGCAGGGTGGCATTTGCCTTTGCAGCCACCATGCTCGAAACTGCAGTTACTTTGACATTCTGCTGGAACAGACTCTAAAAGAGATGAGAAAGAAAATCAGGACAGAGCAAACTTGGAGGGAAAAGATAGAGGTATACACCAATCCAGCACTTAACTCCTAAGCCTTTCCATCATTTTCAGCACAGCACCAAGACTTCTTGGTTTGTAATTCTCTCCTTTGCAGACCAGTTCTACCTCCCATGAGCCTTTGAGCAAGGTCTCTGGCACAGCCAGGAGCAGAAATGAGGGCCAAGAGTGCCAAAAGCATTAGCTCAGTGCCCCAAAGGCAGCTACCCTGAGGGCAGGCAGGAGAAATGTGCTGTGCTTGCAGGCTGTGAGTCCCTACCCACTGCAACACCACCAAGACTGCAGTTGTAAACCTTTGCAGAGAGGGCACCTGGACTCCTGGATGTCTTTTACACTCTAAAAACCACACACCAAGAGTTAATTGGCAACAAAGATAAACAAAGACACCTACCATAGGGAAAATCTGCTCCAGATCCACAAGCCAAAAACAGATTAGGGGTCAAATTAACAAGAGCAATTTTGTTGCCTCAAATTTGAAACCTCCCATCAAACTTAAAATAAGGAGTTAAAAATAGAAAGGCCAGAGGCATGGAAACCAGGCACTGAGGACAGGTCCATGACACAAATGCCAGCAGAGGAGGGAGGAGGAGCCACGAAGGAGCACTCAGCCTCCTGGTCTGTGTTACTGACAAGGCTACGTGAGCAGCTCTCCCCCTCCAGATCTCTGACAAGCTGGGCCTTTGTGGGCTGACATTTCCCTCACACAACATCTGGCCTTGGGAAAGGAAAAGGCCCCGCTCTGCTGTGCAGAGCCAGCGTGAGCTCTCGGCCCTCTCACACACAGCTCGAGTTACAGCATTATTTTATACAATCTCAGTAACACAAACAAGCTTTACTCAAGGACTGCTCAGGATGGCTGCCTGCCCATCAGCTGGAGGGAGCCAGCCTTTCCACTGGCCACAGCCAGGCCAACATGGGGAAGGGTTTCCTGAGTGCTCATAATGTCCCCCTCCCAGCAAAGGCACGTGTGGGGTATGCAGTGTGCTTGGCCACCGAGCCCGGGGCTCAGAGCACCAGCCAGGCCACCACCCTGTGGAACAGCAGCCATGCTCCTCAGTCAGTGGGGTTTTTTTATGTGGTTTCTTGGGCTCAAACTGCAGCACAAGTGCAGACACCCCCATGACAGCTTCACACCGAGGCAGCTCTGGCCCCAGGGAGCTCAGCCACAGCTTTGCAGGACTGGCATGGAGACACAAGGAGTCTCCAGTGGGAGAGCTGGGATCAGCTCCACGACACTCAGGGGTGCTCTCAGCAGAGATATGGGCACAGGAACCTGGCTCCAAGGCAGGAGCCTGGCTCCTCCAGCTGAAAGGCAGCAGGACCACTGTGCTACCCTTCAGGGCAGATCCTCCATCCTCCCAAGGCTTGTGGAAAAGAAAACCAAAGAACTTCAGAGGCCTGTGAGGAACCAGGCGATGGGTTGACTTGGAGCTACACAGGTCATGGAGAGACTCTTCCTGTAAGGATTTAGCTGGTTTTCCAGCCTAAATTCCTGGAGTAGAGCAGCGGGGACAGAGTCCCAGGGAAGGCCTGGGCTTGTGTGTCTATTCATGTTCCTGTCAAAGCACTTACACTCTCCACTGCTCTTACACTCTGCAAGAATGCTGTGGCTGAGATGTGCACCCAGAGCTGGGGTCAGCCACACCCATGGACACCACTGAGAAAACCTGATCCAGCCAATGGGGGCTCCTCTGCACTGCTCTTCACCTGCACAATTACCCCCTTCCAGCTCCTGAGCATGCAGCACTAAAAGCCTAAACAGCCAGTGGGTCAGCACCTCCTCACCTGGGAAGGGGGGACTATTTCATCCTCTGAATCTGACCCCTCACTGGAATCATCACTGCTGTCCACAGCTGCAGGGGCTGTGGCTGCTGCCAAAGCCGGTGCCTTTTTCCCGTTGGTTGGCTGGGGCACAGAACTGGTTTTCACTGCAGGAAAAGCATAGGAGACTCTCACTGTGAGAAAGAATTGCTTTCTGTGGCTGTCCAGAGCAGGAGCTGCTCCATGTGCAGGGGACAGTAAGAAACCCATAAGGATGCAGGTGAGGGATCCTGGCTACTACCAGGCAACTTACCGGCTTGTGGAGGCTGCCTCTGTGCTGCAGGAGACTCCTCTTCACTGTCAGACGAGTCACTGCTCCCACTTTCTGAAACCTGGCTTTTCAAGGTGCTTACCACTGCTTTCTCAGGCTGCCCAGCTTTAGCAGCCTGGCTCACGCTGGGAATAGGCTTGGGCTGGTCTGATAGCCTCTTAACAAAAAAGAAACACAGGCCCAGGAATGCAGTATTAGTACAGGTGCTGTTTAGGAGTTTAAGTGTAATTTCAGCTCAGGCTGGGTTTTGTTTTACCCTAACAGAGCTCTTACTAACACTCTTACCATCCTTGGTGCGTTATGAGTGGAAGGAGCTTCAGTCACTGCCTGGGCTGAGCTCCTGTAGATACATCCCTCTGAATTTAGAAATTTCCTTCTGACAGAAAGCCCAAGTATGTTTTATACTAGCACACAAGCTAATAGTGCCTGTAAGTTTCTAACAGCAACTCCTTCTTGAGACAGAGACACTGGCTGAGGACAGGGGAAGCACTGCAACCCCAAGACTCCCACTCCAAGGAAGCCATTTAAGCACGACCTACCCACAGTTCAGGGAATCAGTAGGAGTTGGAAGCCTTGTTCCATAACACTTTCAAGATTCAGAGACAACATTAGAGCAGCTACAGCCTAGAGAGCTCAGTACAGACACAGGACCGACACAAGGGTTGGGAACACAGGGCAGGCAGAGACAGAGTGTGACTCATCTTGGAAGCTGATTTGTCAACAGGTCTAAGCATTTAGAAACCTCCAGACAACTGACACTCACTTGGGCTGTGTCTTTCTGCAGCACCTATCAACACTCAGATGTTCCAGGACAGACCACAAGCCACTTTCACTGCTGTGTCAGCACCAGGAAGCCAGAGTCACCTGTGCCCCCGATACACAACTGCCAGGTGAGACCCTCTCTCTTCCTGGCCCCTCTCCAAGGGCTGCAGATCCCCCTCCTGCACACTGAAGGTTAGTGGTGGCAGAGGAGAGGAAATGCTTGTGGAGTGATCTGGGAATTTCCTCCCCTGCAGATATTCCCCAGGCTGGCAGTGCTCTGCACTCGCTCATTTACTCCACTCATGGCTCATCTGCTGCCCTGCCAAGGAGTACACTGTGTTTGCCAGGGCAGGCAGGCCCTGTGCACCCTGCATTGGATGCCAGCCTGTTTTGGTGTTCCATGAGAGATTCCTGCCTGACTGCACCATCCCTGCTATGCTGTTAATGCAGTGATACCCCCACAGCCCACAGCAGAGAGCACCAGCATAGCAGCCCTTCGGGAAGACCAAACCTACTGAGCTTCCTGGCACAGCCCTGCCATGGGCTGCCATTGGGGCACTGTTTATCATCTCCAAGCCAAACACTAAACAGACAACAGCATCTGCATGTTTATCCCATTACAGAACAGCTCTCTGAACGAGCCAAGCACATTTTGACTCTGCTTAGAGAAACAGAAACCTCCACAAGTGCTTGGGGAGGGGGACCGCAAACCTCACTTCTCTGTTTTGTTTTGATACCAGTGAGTCACAATCTCCAGGAGAGAGGCCAGCTTTGCAATGCTGAAGAGACACAAGTACTTGAAGCAGTCAGAAGAATTCACACACACTGCTCTGAACGTGCTAATTCCTCTCTGCTGTTCTGAACACTGCTGTGCAAGTGTTCCAAGTGTGCTCAGTTCTTACCAAGATCCGAGCCCACTGAGTTTTAAGCTCACTCAGTTTTAAGCCCTTCATAGCAACAGTCTGCCTGCTCCCTCCATGTGGATGCACAGCACAGGGCTGCTCCACTTCCTTACTTAGCAATGGAGTGGGAAAGAGCTGCCATGCAGGGGCATCATAACACAGAAAGAACATAACAGCATCCACACCGAAACCACCAAAAGGTTTACACGGCCTCAGATCTTCCTGGGAGGCAGCCAAGGTCCATCCATCCACATCAGATGGACGACAGCCTCAGGTGGGATCTGGCCAACAGCACAGCCAGGGAGCAGGTAACACAGGCAGAGAGACCCTGACAGCTTGAGAGTCACAGGTACTGAAGTAACTCAGAGAGGAGGAAAATAACTCAAGAGGAAATAATTTTTCCTGCTCCCTCTCCAGCCCCCAAGGCAGGAGCTGCCTGTGGCTCAGTGAGTGTGATGACTCAGCTCCTGCACAACCCATCTGCCACTCGCTGGGTCCATTTGCATCCTGCAGCGCTGCATGACAAGAGGGGGAACAACACTGAGCCACGTGCTGGGTGCACGTTGTAAAATCACACTCCAGCGCTGCCTGGGAGCACCGGCTGTACCGGCACCGGGACAGCACCTCAGCTGTGCCACGGCCCAGCCTAGGGACAGCTGCCACCTGCACGGGAGGGGAACAGCACTCAAGGGAGAAAAGGGACCCTCAGTCTCTTGGGAGATTTGGCCTCTCTCCATACAGCCTGCAGTCCAAGATAAAAGTTGCTGGCACAACTTCTGTCAGCACAACCCACACGGGTTTTCCTGAGATGCTCAAGGAAGACACGGGTTCCCAACACATGGATGCACGTGTATCTCACACCCACTCCTTGTAAACAGAAGCCAAAGCCTCTCTATAGAGGGCTCAAGTGCCACCTTTGGCTCAAAACATTCCAGAAAGAAGCAGCAGAGCAAAATTAGCAGTTCCTTCCAAAAGAAAAGCAGCCCACGGCATCTTTAAGGTCAGACTGTCCCCCATCACCACCCTTTCCCCCCAAAATATGCAAACACCCTGTCAACTTCTTTGACTAAATATTCCTGAGTCTTCAGGGGTAAACATACCAATTAAGCAGTTCAATTTAGGCATGATGTTCATTTTAATTGTGCTAATCCACCCCCACAGGGAAAGATGAAGCAGCTTCCAACGCTCTGTATCTGTTTGGATCTTGCACAGAAGCCAGAGGAAGTTGCAGGATACAGTAAGTCAGTGGTTAGCATATGCCCAAGTAGCAGATGGTGATGGATGAGCTAAGAAGAGTTTGACTGGGAGGACAGGACTTGTGGACACAGCTAAGCTCAATGGTTTATCTTCAGGCTTCACTCGTGGTCTCTGCCTGTAGGCTCCGAACACGGGAAGGAACAGCCTGTATGGCAAAAATAGAGCTCCCTCGATGACAAGTTCTGCCTTGCTGACTCTGGCTGTGGAGGGGTAAATGCCAGTTTGCAAGAGAGAAGATGCTGAAGTGGTTAAATCAGCAGGTGAAAATTGCCGTTGAAAGCTTCACAGAATCAACACTGGAGGACACAAACCTACCCCAGCACATAAACCCTGCTAAAATGGACAAGTCTCAATGGTTTTACAGTGGGATGTCATGGCACAGCTATCAAATAATAGCTGTTCCTGTCACCTAGAGCTGAATCCTCACATATACTCAATCATGCAGGAAGAGAGCAGTACAGAGCCAACTGTGAGAGAAACGTCCCCCTCCACCCACCTCAGAAGACCAAGGCTATGAAGACAAAAATGCAGAGCTGGCTCCTGCCTGTCAATAGCCAAAGGACGTGTTGACAAAGAGCCTCCTTGCAAGGACTCGTGAGGCTCTCCCCCAGCTTCCCTTCCTCCCTCGCAGACAGAAAGGCTGCATCTCCAAAAGATTGCTTTCAGGGCACTTTCTGAAGGGCCCTGCAGCTCAGACTTGAGGCAGAAGGTCTCAGTACAATGTGCCTAGGGATGCTCTCAGGAAGGGATCTGCACCCTTTGAGTTTAGCCACCTGAGTCCAGTCTGAGCTCCCAGTCCTTGTCCTTTGGTTAGAAAACTCTGACCAAACCCTCAGGAGAGCCAAGACCAAGCTACCTGTGACCCTGCACACAAGGCCACTCCAGAGAGGCAGGGCACGAGGGAACAGCTGGTATCCAACCATCTGTCTCCCACCTCCTCTGGTACAACTGTTTGAGAAGAGTGAGGCTGTACTTGCCTCCAAACAAAAAGATCTTCCTCTCTGAGCGACAGAGAAGCAAGGTACTCCTGGTGTTTCAAGGAGATCAGCAGCAGCAATTAAGGGATAAACACTTATCTTGTGTATCCCATCCCTTGGCACTGGGCTGAATGCAGCACCTACCTTCTGGCTGATGGGCACAGGGAGATCCTCTTCGTCACTGGTTGATGAGGCAGAGCTCTCCACTGGCTTTATACTTTCAGCAGGCTTCGTGGGAGCAGCAGTCCTTCCCACTGAGGTTTTAGCCTGCTTTGGCACTGTTGGTTTTGGTGCTGTCTTCCCCTGGGACACTGGAAGTGTTTTTGCTGGAGATGCTTTGACAGAGAGTGATGCTGCTGGTGTAGGTTTCACTGCGGGTGGGACGGCCTGGGAGGATTTTGGAGGTGGCTTTGTCTGGACAATACATGAACAGAGTGAAATAAGGCAAATCCCACAGCAGCATAATTCATTTGCTCAGACTGTAATCAAGAGGAGAAATTTCAGAGCCCCTGGGAAAGGCAAACCCTGAAGGAAGATTAGTGACTGGCAGGACACAAGGAATTCTTTCATCTAGCTCTCTCCATCAGCCTGCTGCTCGTACCAGTCCCCTCCACTGAGGTACAAGGCAGCACTTTGCACTCTCCACAGCAGGGAAGCTGAGCTGCACTACAGTTTGACAAATTAGACACTATTTATTCCAATTTATACCTGAGAAGCAAATTCCACCATGATAATTTGCCTCTTCAGGTGGGAAAAGAATCACTGGGGTTCTTTTTCTTTTAAAAGTACTGATGGATTTTTCTAGGAAAGGCACAATGGGTTGACTAAAGCTCAGAGCAAAGACACGGAGGTGCCTTTTAACACCTCACGCCTCCTTCCTCCCACCCCCAACATGACTTTGCTACGCACTACATGCATTTACAAAATTTTCTTTTCACTGCAGTTCCTAGCCCTGAGAGGCATGGAAGGAGAGGGAGGATCTCAGAGACACGAACTTGGGTTACTAATGGATGTTCCTCATCTTCACTGTCTGACAAGCTGCTGCTCTCTGATGTGTCATCGGGCCGTGCAGCCCCAGGAACCGCGGTCGGTGCAGGCTTGGCCTGGCTTGCTGCCACTGCTGTTTGCTTCACTGCATTCTTGGTAAGGGACACTGGAGCAGCAGGTGCACTTTTCACAGGTGCTGAGTTAGATTGCACTGTTTTCACAGCTGGCTCGGCCTGGGAACAGGGGGAACCAAAAGGGAACAGGAGAATCAGCTAACACCTCGAAAGAAAATGGCTGAAAGCTCTAACTGCATGGAATCTGTTTTAAAGCAAGCTACCTTGCTGATTTTGACCAGGACAGGCTTTTTCAGACCAATGAGCTGTGGAATATCTGAAGCAAGTCACTTTCTCCATGGACTGCCTGACTATATCCATCAAATTGCATACTAATCACCTCCTACAGATCCAAGGATCTCCCTCAGCTTCAGGCACTAGTAGAAACTGGAATGGTTGATGTCAGCAGGGTTCAGTGGGGCTCTCAGCCACACAGCATGTGCTCTGCTCTTGGGTTTGGGGATCTCACACAACCAAGGTAAGGGGTGCTGTCAGAATATAGCACTGCAGAATTTCCTCTCTTCCTCTCACTAGGAAGTGACTTCCTAGGGACAAAGAATCCATGTTAGAGAGGTTACCTGGATGGTTGGAATTGCCAGCTCCTCCTCAGAGGATGTGTCCTCACTTGATTCCTCACTGCTGCTCTCAGCCCCAGCTGCTGGCCCTGAAACACAAGCGAGAAGATGTCACAGCTGCTGCCTGCTCTGAGCCCCCAGAGTGTGATGCTAATGTGGCTTTTGAAGTCAGAGAAGCAGGACAAGCCACAGAGAGGGCTAAGGGGATTCACAGGGAAGAGGACCTAGCCTTGTTGAAAACATCAATGGCCTTCTGGGAACAGCTTCTCTAGACAAAGGCTGGCCCACAAACAGCTCTCCTTGAGCACAGGCAGAGATGGGAAATGCTTCCTGGCCACCCTCTGACCCTATGGGGCACTGCCCAGCCACCCCCAGCTCCCTGCAGTGGCACCCAGCCTGGCTGGACCTCCTCTGGAGAAGAGCCATGAGGAGGATCATTTCCAGAACTTCAGTGATCTATTTCTCACCCTCCTCCTCCAACACACACAAACACACTTCAAAGCATTTAAAGATTTCCCTGAAGACTTCAAACTCCAAAACTAATCACTTTGCAATTGGGAATAAAGAGAAAACACTTCAGTGCCTCTCCATAAAGCTGACAGTAGCAGCAGCACTAGTACTGCACCTCCTCCGGACATGCTACACTGTTAGTCCAAACCCCTGGGCACGTGCTGGGTGTTGCCAGACATCTTAGCACAGGATCTGCTGCTTGAAATGGGAGCAAGCACGCTAGATTCATCCCACAGAGCTCCAGAGCTGGCTGCTTTGCAGCGTTCTAGCAGCCTCCCCAAGGAACAAGCATCACTCCGAGCTTTCCAGCAAGGGAGCTGAAAGGAACACGCTGAAGGCACGTCTCTGATGCAATCTGCAGCAGAGCTGGAGCTCACACACATTTACACCGCCCTGCAGGCTCCTTACCTGCTTTGGGGGCTGGGGCGTTCGCAGCCGGCGTCTCCTCTTCCTCCTCGCTCTCGGATGAGGAGCCACTGCTGCTGCTGCTGCTGGAACTTTCTGGTGCTTTGGTTGTTACTGGTGCTTTGCTTTGCCCTGCTTTGGCCACAGCTGCTGTGGCATGCCCAGGCTTCCCAGGACCGGGCAGTTTCTGTGCCTTGGCTGGAGCTGCAGCTGGGGCATTGGGCTGCTGCTTGTTAGAGAGCACAGTTCTGTCAGCAGCAGAGAGCCCTGCTGCTCTGCTTGCTGGGGCAGCGGGCCTGGGAGGAGAATGCAGGGAGTTGGCAGCTTTGCCACTCACCACAGCTGCTGTCACCTACAGGAAACCAAAGGAAATTAGGAGGCTACACACAGATGAGGAGCTAAACTGGAGACAATGTACCTGCAACAGCAATGTGGCAGCAAGGTAAGCCATAGAGCTCTTTTAGGCAGCATTTGGGGGACAGGTATTTAAGAGGAGGCTTATGGCAGCATAGGAGGGTCATTTAAACATGATTTCCAGCCCAGGACACAATTCTACACATGCTGAGGAGTCTGGGACAGTCCTGGCCTCAGAGTACCACCAGCCTTCAGAGGCAGGAGCATTGCCTTACCGTCACTGCACCTTCCCCAGCCAGAGCCTCCTCTTCTGACGAGGACTCATCTTCCTCACTGCTTTCTACATTCACTACCAAGTTCGTGGCCAGAGGAAGGCTGGCTGCTGCACAGGAGAGAGCCACAGAGCAGCTGTGTGAGTGTTTCTCACACCAACACAGTCTCTGGTTTGCAGGAGGGTCCCAGCAGCAGGGCAAGGTCCCATCTCCACACCTGACCCAAGACCATCACCACCGCCATCCCTGTGACAGCCAAGTGCTTTGCTCCTCCACCCCATCCCTCTCCCAGCCACCAAGACAGTGCACCTGTCAAGATCTGCAGTTTTCTAAAAGCTGGTCTACAGCAGATCAGACAGAGCCAAAATATATCAGACACAAGTTTTTGTTAGGCTCTGCAAGCCAACACCTCCCACATCAGCTGCACACGAGACCCATCCCCACCTCAGACAGAGGGCATGGCTTTCCAGACCAATTAACAAGACTTTCTCTGACCCATGAAACAGGCCTGCCTTTGCTGGCACCAAGAGGTTCCCAAACCTTCACTGGAGCAACAACACCCATCCCTCCCCAGTGAATCATAACAGGTTTTTTCTAGCTTCAGCAGACATCTGTGCTCCTCAGAAACTCCACATGAGAAGGGGGTGCTAAATAACTTGTCCTGTTTTTCTATGAGCACAAACAAATAGCCATCACTTTTACAAGCATTCTCTCCAGCCAAGCAAGCTGGGCTGCTCCTACACAAGTCTCCAGTCCTACTCTGTCAGCTCCAGGGAGATAAAAGGCTCCTACAATTTGCAGCTTTCGCCTTCTCTTTCTCATCCTCTTCTTTCTCTGAGCTCTCAGAGCTGCTCACGGGATCAGGAACTCTGATCTTTTCTGGGATGGCTGCCTCCTCATCACTCACGTTTCTTCTCTTGGAATTTGGTGGAGTTCTGAGGGAAGACAATGGGTGTCAAAATGGGAAAATATATCTTGAACAGATTAGAGTATAATTATTCATTCACTCTCAGATCAGGCTCCAGCCTAAGAATAGGCAGTGTCATTTCTACCCAGGAATTCCTATGGGGGTGGGAAATACTTATCTAACCTCCAAGGGACATCTCCAGTCCTCAGTAAACTTCCAAGAGCAACATATTCCTGCAACACTCAGGAGAAATACTGAACCTAGATGATTTTTCTGTGCCCTAGGCAGACTCTTTCTCACTTCAGCAGAGAAATAAAAAGATACACAGTCAGGCTGGTGCTTGATAGAAGATATCCTACAGAACAAATTCTGTCTCCAGGAGGCAGCTATAGCCTCAGAGTAAGTGTAGCCTCACGGTTAGGACAGATGTCCCCAAAATAATACCAGGTCCTGGTATTCTACAGGGCCAGGAGAAAATTATCTAAAGGGTACAAAAGCCACTTAACTTGGGCTCCCAAGTCAAAAGGGCAGAAAAAGTCAGGTTGCAGAGAGGTTTAAGAAAGGAAGTGGCTGAAACTACAGAAGATGTGTTAGAAAAAGAGGAGGAAGAGACCACATAAGCATTAAAAACCTAAGCTGCTCAATTGGGTTAAAACATTAAGCTGGAGAAAGATTTCTCCAGGCTCGAAATTCTACCTGTACCAGAACAGCTGATGTAGCTAAAGTTATCCATGTTTTCATTCCAGAATTAAAGACAACACATTTGCTTTATTACAAGGGTAACATTGGCCACATGCTGGTGTGATTCACACATGCAAGGTTTCTGAGCCCGGGGACACACAGTTATCAGAAGCAAACATCCTCACTTCTGGGTCAGTTTAGCTCATTTTACTTGCTCATCTGTTTTAAAAGCAAGATTAGTTTAACAAATTGATGAGTAAAGATTGCCCTTGGCATCAGAGGGTTCTGGCAGCAGAGCTGCAACAGCGAGTTTTGGGCAAGCAGGCTAAGCCAAAGGCATGTTTGCTCTTAGAAAGTCCTGTAACTACTCCAATAATCCTTTCAATAAAGCAACTGGGCAGCCCACACAGGCAGCTCTGATCCTGCAACACCATCCTGACCCAGGGGCAGCTGACAGCACAGCACAGACTGATGTGAGAATTTGCTGTGAGTGACCAGGAGCTCGGGCATACCCTGTGAGGGGAAGAAATGGTGTCTGCTGGCACTGTCCCTGTGGCATTCCAGAACATCTGAGGGCTGCAGGGCCCAGGCTGCTCCTAGGGCTGAGCTGGTCCAGCTTTCCCCAGCTCCCAGGCACCCTTCCACCCCCTCTGTGCATCCTCCAAGAGTAAATGCAGCTCTGGAGGGAGGCCACTCCTGGAACTGCAAGTCTCAGCTTTAGGCTCACTCTTAAGAGTTTCTGGAGAACAGCAGCAAGGACAGCCTTGGTGAGAAGGGCAAGAGCCACAGGATAGATCATGGAGGGACATTTTGGGGCCAAAAGCTTATGAAGCAACAGGATGTGATAAAGACAGTTCACTCACAGGAGCACTCCAGGATAAAGATAACTACCCATCCCAACACATCCCTCAATTCTGACTCCCAACCAGGCAGAACTCAGACAGACCAGGAATAACAGATGTCTTTGTGGGGCAGGACCACAACAGAAGAGTAGCACTGAAGAAAAAGGAATTAAACCTGACACAAATGCTCTGTTTCCCTCCAGGTTTAAAAGCAACAATGTCTGGGAGGGTTTGCTGCAGGAGGCAGGATACCCAGCACGTGGGAAGGTCACCATCAGCACCCATGCAGCAACAAACTGATGGAGGGAGGAACTGCAAACTTATTTCCACCCTGCTACATCCTCACCCAGATCCAACCTTTCTCCTGCTCAGGCACGGAGGACAAGAGCAAGGCACCAGGCACTGAGCAGGAAACACCTGTGAAGAAACACTTCCCAAGGCTGCTGGCCACGCTAAGGAGCTCCTCACTGCAGAGCTCCCCACTCCATGGATGCCCAGATAACCCAGCCCTGAGGCTGCCACAGGCCTCAGCAGAGCTGCACTCCAACATCCAACCAAAGCAAGCCCAGGGTGGGTGCAGATATCACAGATGGGAAGGCTCCCTCCTGCAGACCTTCAGATGGGGGATAACAATGCAGGAAGGCGTTTGGAACATGGAAGGAGTTGAAAGGACAGGCTGAAACCAAGAGATTTCCTCTGAGTCAGATCATCTGTGATCTATGCCAAGGTTTAAGTCCCTGTGAGAGCTCTGGCATTTCAGCATCTGCTCAGATTCTCTGTTCTCGGGTCAATAATCCTGCAAAGCACGTGGCTTTAAAAAGAAAGTGAAACAGAACTGGGGAACAGATTTCTTACAGTAAAGCATGACTCTGAGCTCCACATCACTCCAGCATCAACCAGCACAAACAGCATCACCTACTCAAAACTAAAGTAACAACTTATCTCCAAGCCCAAGAAATTTTAAACCAGAGTAATCCTGAACATCTGAAATGAACTGCTCTGAAACCATAGGTTAGGAGAAGATTCTATTGAGCACAGTTATCATCGGAAATCCTCTGACAACATGGGATTCCAACAAATAAAAATCACACACGCTATGCAGCCTAGACATCAGCACAGTCTGGAATCTATTCGATGCTCATTCCTTTCTGTGACTTACTTTTCCCAGTGGGTAAAGATGTCCTCGAGAGAGGTCGAGAGGGAAGGCAGCAATTTCTGTGAAAGCAGAGCGAACATCAGTCAGGCACCGGCCCCGTTTCGGATGTGACCACCAGAGTGAAGCGGCGACCGCGGGGGCCCACTCACGCCTCCCGAGGCAAACGGGACCGCATCTCCCCGCACGCACCTCCCGGTGGATCCCTCCCACTCCCCGCCCCGCTGCATCCACGGCCGCGGGCGCCCCGGGAGACTTCTCCCGGCGCGGCACGTGTTCGGGGAGCAGCAGCCCCCCGGCACGGGAGGCTCCCCCGGGCGGGCTGCCAGCCTTCTCCCCGGCCAGGACGG
>VXBQ01002431.1:106226-135563 GCA_013400175.1 Phainopepla nitens
GGAGGCACCACGTGGGGGTCCCGGCGAGAGGGGGTTTGTCACCACATGGGGGTCTCCCGCAACACCCCGGGGAAAGGGGAGAGAGAAGGAGGGGATCACCCCATGGAGTATCTCATACCGCCCCGGGGGAAAGGGGGGAGAGAAGGAGGGGATCACCCCATGGAGTATCTCATACTGCCCCCGGGGAAAGGGGGAGGGAGAAGGAGGGGATCACCCCATGGAGTATCTCATACCGCCCCGGGGAAAGGGGAGAGAGAAGGAGGAGATCACCCCATGGAGTATCTCATACCGCCCCAGGGAAAGGGGAGAAAGGAGGAGATCACCCCATGGAGTATCTCACACCGCCCCGAGGAAAGGGGAGAAAGGAGGGGATCTCACGGGGTGTCTCATCCCCCGGTGGGAGATGGGGAGAACGGAAGGGCAGAGGGGGGGTTCACCCCTGAGGGTCCCTCACACCGGGGAGGGGGCACAGAGAGGAGCGGGGTCACTTGGCGGGGGTGCCGCATGCCGCTCTGGCGGGGGACAGGGCGGTCACCCCGCGGCCGCTCCCTGCGGAGGGATGGACGAGAAGGGAAAGCGGGGGGGTCACTCCATGGCCGGAGCCGGGCCCCCCACAGCCCTGGGCAGGAGATGGGGGCGAACAGAGAGCGGAGGGGGGAGGATGAGCAGGGGTGGCACACTGGGGGCTGCCTCAGCAACACCGTATGTAATTCTGTATATTTCAGAACAGTTTTCCATAAGATTCATCCACACTGCTCTGAAGCAGAATCCTCAGAGCTGATTTAGTGCTGAGTGGACTTTGAGCTGCTCAGAAGAGCCACTCTGGCGTTTTTGGTGCTTAAATAAGCAAAGGGCCAGAGGGAAGAAGCTGCTTCTGATGCAGAGCAGCTGTTGGAGAGGGGCCTGTGACAGAGGGGCTGCCCCACTACCACCCCCCACCCCGTGCTGATACTTTCCAGGAAAAATCTGGCTCCCATCACTTTGGCAGGGGTTTATTTTTGGAAGGTTTAATAATGTCCATGGTGCGCCTGTCGCTCATTCAAAATACAGACCCTTTATTTGTATTCATAGGCAGGATTAAATATAAAACTGGCCTGGCTCCAGCTGGCTCTTGCACCAAACGTCTTTGACACCAGCATCATCCAAGGCTGTAAAGCCACGGTCCAGGTGGCAGTTTTACAGCTCCTGCAAATGAATCGCAGACCTGGACAGCCCTTTCTGGGGCTGACCTCCCCCTGCTCGAGTGGTCACTGCAGCCTGCTGTAAATGTGGCCTCAGCACACACCGTGATGGGGTGGCTGGACCACGACGGTGCCCCAGCACAGCTGTGGCTGCTCTGAGGTGACCTGAGGCACAAAGTCTCAGCTGGTGGCCTGGTTTGTGGCCCTGGTTCTCCTGCCTGTGGAGGAAAAGCCAGATGAAGCATCCCAGGGCAGAGAGCAGAGAAGGGTGTCTCCTGGGGAGGCTGTGGATGGGGCTGAGCGGACAGAGGCAGCCTGAAGATGCTGTTCATGGCCTCTGAAAGTGAGGTCGGGTGCAGATTGAGCCCCTGGAGCCCAAAGAGAGCTCTGTCTGCTGCACGGATATGGATGAACAGCTCTGGACCTACTTTGACAAGGTCTGGAAGGGCTTTATACCTCCAGGAATTGCTCAGTTTCCTTTGTTTATTTAAAGAAAAAAACTCTAAATCTGAACACTAACCCAGCTCCCACCAGCATCCTGGTGATTGGAGGAGCTGCTGCCCCAGGCTCAGGGTCTCTCCTGGGCAGCAAAGCTCTCCAAACATCTTGAAACAAATGTCAAACTATTAACAGAGGCTTGTGTGGTGCAGAGAATAGCAAAAGCACTGTTTGGAGAGGTCTAGAGGGAGGGTGGATGGGACATTTAGCACTGGGAGGGTGGCAGGTGACCACATTAGCAAATCATTAAGATTCCAGCAGACAGACAAAGGAGGGGAACACATCCTGCTAACCTGCGGGGGTGAGACAATGCAAGGAGACCCTCAGGCCAGGTACGGGCAGGAGGGAGGAGCACAGCCCTGCAGGGCGGGGTTGGAGGTGTTCTGCCAGCCCAGCTTTTCCAGAGCCCTCTGATCTCCGTGCCAAGGGACGATTCTTTACAAGGGTGCCTGGGAAAAGCAACCTGGCGTTTACTGGAATGCAGCAAGCCCCTGCTCTGCTGCATTTTCAGGCCTCCCCTCTTCTCCCGTGGCTCAGGGCACACATGCACTAGAAAGCATAAAGGGTTTGGCTTTGGCCACCTTCAATAAAGCATGGAAGGGAGGAAGATAAATGGGCACAGATGGGAGGAAACGCTTTCAGGAGAGACTGCTTGAGAAAGGCCAATAGAGGATGTTAAAGCTCTGAGCACCCATGCACAAATGGCTTGAAAAATTGACTCAATTTTCCCCCTGCCCCAACCAAGTATCTCTTCACCGGTCTGCCATAGTTCAGGGTCACCTGAGTCCAAAGCTTCATACCCTCAGACCACGAATATGCTCCACAAACCACAGAGCAGGGCCTGGGAATAACACAACCCACTTGAATGAAGAAATCTGAAAAAAAATAATATGTATGCTGCACCACAATTACAGGTAGAGAAGGTATTTGACGTGGTTAGTAAACATGTCAAAAAATAAATACAGCTATTCAGTCAGCAAACAGCTGCGTGATTATATCCAGGAAAATCTACCCCAGCCCAAAACCAGCTGAGACCCAACATCATGCGCTTATTAAGGAGTGGTTTTTTTTTTGTGTGTGTGTGCTCATTTTTTGGAAGGAGGTTGAAAATATTTTGCTCACTCTTTATTTTAGGAAGGTGAAATGTCCCTGGTGGATTTCAAAAGCCAACCTTTTGGGTATGTGTTCTCCATGCCAAGACACTGAGTCACGAAGAGATCGGAGGAAGCTGTTGGAAGTCCAGACAGGGGATAGAACAGCTGTAATTGAGGAGCCAGCTCAGCTCCATGTGCTAATAACCACACAGCCCTTCCCTGCCCTCAGCTGAGGTCTTTGCTTGCTGCCACTTTCACAGGCTCCCTGGTTGTTGCTTGGGGTCAAACTTGTCCACACCTATTCCGTTCTGAATGACTGCTTGTGTCCCAGCCAAGCCTGGGGTCAGGCAGTGCCTGCAGGCTGGGGAGCACTGTCCTTCCTGCATTTTCCCAGGGAGCTGACAGCCCCCAGGCACGTCTGCAGGACCCTTGGGCTTGCAGGGACACGTTGCTGCTCTCCAAGCTTCCGGTTAATGTCTTTGTACATCCTGGCATGTCGTGCGTTGTAGCAGTGTGGGACACAATCTCCAGCCATGGTGTTGCCTTTTGTTCAGTGCACGTGGGGTTGCTGATGCCTGTTGAGGCCTTGCAGAATGAAGGGACTGTGATCCATGGGGATCACGGGGCAGGGTGGTGCACAGCACCTGGGGGGGTTAGGTGTTTGCTTAAGGAAGTTTCTGCCTCTGGCTGTTGGTGTTTCCACCACAGTAGTGGAGCAGGGACAAGAGGGAAGGTGCTGTGGTTGCTCCTCAGCTCTGGCAGCTCCTCGCCTGACGCGTTTCATGGCTGCTGATTCCATTCAGAACGTGAGCTGCAGGCACAATGCTCCTTCTCCTTCAGCTCCAGAGCGGGGTGGGATGGGTGGCCAGGGACAGGGCCCTTGGCACCCCCAACAAGTAATTCGGATGTGTCTCATGGGTCAGAGTGTTGGCTCAAAGTGCAAGTCATGTTTAGAAGGATAATCTTCATGGCCCAGTTCAGAAGATGAGCTGAATTTCCCTGCTATGAGTGCTCTGTCAAAAGAGCTTCAAGCTCTGCCTCCTGGAAAGAGCCCTGGGGGCACCACCTGGACTGAGCAGAGAAAGGAATATGGAGGAGATGGGGCAGGACAAGGTGTAAGAGGTAGATGAAGATGGAAGGTGTTAAGGGACAGTGAGGAGAGAAGCTGGGAGCATGGGCAGAGAGAGGCAAAGGGGGAGCAGTGAAAGGACAGAGAAGGAGGTTCTTATTTCCAAGGGAAGATGAGTCAGGGAAGGGAGGTAAGAAGCAAAGGAAAATCTGAGGAGGGATGAGAAGCAGAGGAAATGACAAAATTAGCCTGTGGGGATTTGCTCAGTGGGGCCCCTGGCTGGGCAGCTCTGGGTGTGGAGGGGGTTGCCAGGTGCTGCTCGGCAGGGATTTGAGTCACAGCCGATCTCACCGCGTCTGGGCAATGTCCTGGCTGCAGTGGGGAAGTGCCAGGGGCAGAATTGTCCCTGGCCAGTGCCACTGTCCTCTGCCCAGCCGGTGGGCGCAGGCTCTGCAAGGACAAGGAGCTGCTTTGGGAACAGTCTGACTCAGGAATCCCGTTTTATTCTCCCCCCCTTTGTTTTGCTGTTCTCTCCCCCCTCCTCCTTTTTCTTTGTCTGCTAATGCACAGCAGATGGGAGGAAATGCCATTTAAAATGCCACAGCATCCTGATGAAATGCGATGGGTTATGGCAATCTCAGATGAATCATGGCATTGTTTTGTGCACACAGCCCTGCTGCTGCTCGGCCTCGCTTGGGCAGCTTTCTCCCTCCAGCTTTGCAAGTACACTGAGGATTGTTCAGGCATCCCCACCAGCCTGCTGACAGGTGCCCTCCCCGACCTGGTTGTCCAAGTCACATTCATTAATTTCACCAGCCGCATTTCTGGAGGCCAAACCAAGCCCAGGCCACTTTGCCAGTGGTGGAACCAGCGTTTAATTTTCAAACATCTGCTCCACATTGCCTTTGGGGACTTATAAATGATGCTCAGTTCTCATGTTATGGTCATAGGATTTTTGCACAAGGAAGAACAAGATCAAGGGAGCCTGATCTGGTGAATCACAGTCCTTCCCAGCACCTCCAGCTTAGCCCCTGGCCCCTCTGGAAAGCTGTGTCCCCACACCTGCCTCCTCCTTGGACCCACAGCCAGGATGGACTTGCAGAGCCAAACCTGAGGGCTGTGATGTGGCCACTGGCTGTTGAGGCTTTGTTTGGGGTGATCAGATCATTTCTCCTAAGCTATGAGGCAGGCATCGAATAATATTGACTCACTCTCTGGCAGCTTGCTGCCAGATGAGAAGGAGCAGTTCAGAAGTAAAAAGAAAAATATTAAAAAATACATATATATACATATCCCAACAGCTCCATCACTGGAACTCAGAGCGACCCAGCCCTTTTAGTTTCAAACTAATTAATTGGGGGGAAAAAGTCACCTCTAAGCCTGCGGAATATAAAGCAGTCTTTTAAATTTGGTAGCTGAAAGAACAGATTTGAGAACTCCAACGAGCAGAAGACGTGACATTAACATTTCGTTGCAATATGCTTAACAACCTCGATTGGAAGTGTCTCTCTGGCTGTGTCTCACTGCCTGTGTGTCTGCTGGCATGGCAGTTATTCAGCGCTGGCACTGAACATCAAGTAGCATTAAGCCATTTAATTTCTCATTTTTTTTGGGAGCAGATCCAATATACATCGATGCAGTGAGCAGAAGGGCTGTTGTTATTAATCAGCCCCCAGCCCAGCCCTGCTTTCCCGCCGGCTCTTGCTCTCCTTTGTAAGCCTATCCCTGTTAAAAGGCCTGGCAGCCTCGCGTGCACCTCGGCCAACACCAACAGCCACAACAGCTCTGCTGTGTTGATCCAGGACTCTGCAGCTCTACCTGGGAGGAGAGGGAAGGGGCTCTGTTTGCCTTCATGAAGCCAGGGATCTGGGGTATTATTTTTCTCCCATCGGGCGTCCTTTGCTGCTGCAACTGGAGTCAAAAGGCAGGAAAAGGAGGGGAAGGAGGCAGCAGGGGGAGGCAGGGGCTGCTTCTGCCGGGCTTGTGCCGTGGACCTGAGCTGTGGTTTGTGTCCTTCCAGCATCCTGAGATTCCTCAGCTCTGCTCTGACCAGAGCAAAACTCTTGTTACTGGTTAAGTGCCACGATATGAGACTGAGAAAGGAGGAACAACCCCTTGTTCTTCAGCAGTGAGCTGCCCCACTACTGTGGCTGTATCCTATTACTTCGCCTCGGGACAGTTGGCTCTAACTTGTGCTCTCACCAGACCAGCAGCATTTGTTCCCCCAGCCTGGCAGTCTCTGTCCCACAGCCCCTGACCATAACCACCACCTGTGGCCAGCTGGTTTGCTCTGAATTCCCCTCCATGTAGAGTCTGGGAGGCTGGGAAGGAGAGGAAGGCTTGCTGGGGAGGCTCAGCAGGATGGATCACCCAGGGAAGGATCACTGTGAGGAGCATCACAGTGCAGCAGCATGTCCCACCACCCTCCCTGTGGCACCATCCTGGGGGGGCACAGCTATGTGCCAGCAATGGGGATGCAGCTATCTGAAAACAGAGTAAAAAAGAGACAGAAAAAAAGAGTAAGAATTTAGACCTCTTTCTGAAGGTTTCTGCTTTGTACATTAGTGTCCCTTCCTGGTCCCCTTGTGCTGAATGTGGCTGCTGGGCACGAGAGAGTGTCATTAATGGGCTCTTGATGTGTGTTTATTTCGTTTAGCACATCCTGAGAGCCGTGGTGAGAGCCTCAGAGACGTTCATTACGCTGATTGCTTTCCCTGCTTATGAAGATGGAAAAAGCCACAGTGGTTAAGGGAGTGGAGTAGACAGATGCCAGATGCATTAGTGCTCTGGGCAGTCATGGAGGGCTCCTTCCTTAGGAGTTTTGCCTCAGGAGGAGGAGAGTTGAGAAGAACATGTCTTCTCCAGGACCTCCTCTCATTGACCAAGTGGCTGTGGTTGAGAGGGGACTCCACAAGGGACATGACACCCTGCAAGGGTCCACCCTGCTCTGGCAGGGCTCAGTCTGAAGGCAGGGGAGACTTGTGTGAGCACATCCAGCACGAGCCTTGCCTCATGTCACAGTGCTGCCAGCCCTTCCTGATGCCTGTGGCATGAGCAGCCAGGGGTGGGCAGGGCAGTGATCCATGCTCATCCTCTAAAAGTGTGAGTGCTGAGCCAGCCTGACTGGCTGCAGCACAAACCCTCTGACCCTGCCCAGAAGAGGCAGCCACAGAAGGCTGGGTGGGTGACCCAGCACAACCTCTGCTCTCTGTCAGCCCAAGAAGGTGGGCAGGATGGAAAGCTCATGCTCCTGGTACCCAAACCTGTCTGCTCCTGGGCACCCCAGGTGATCTGGGAGGAACTCTGCCTCTGCTCAAAGGGACACAACCCCACGCTGGCTCCAAACACATTCTCCAGATTGATGTAACTTTGATGTACCAGAAAAACTCGAGTTTTAGGCAGGAGCAACATGCACACATGTGCTTGTGAAGAAGTGACGTGGAGGGAGCAGGTTTGGACCTGCACTGATGGGGACAGCCAAGATGGGCTTCTGTAGCAACATTAGTTTCTGTTCTCCCTGCATTGCTGAGGGGGCAGCATGGCCAGAGATGCCCGTTTATCTGTGTATGACAACAATACACAGGAATTGCAAAAAGATTTTTGCCTTGTCTTGCTCGAGGGTTGTTGCAGTACAAGGGTTTATTTTGGCTTTTCTGCCAAAAAAATGTATGCAGAGATTCCACCAAAGCACTTATATATATGTTTCTCTTGGAAACAGAAGAAAACCATTATCTGAAAAAGCCCTGCACTGTTATTAATCTCTGGAGCTTTATCCAAGTTTCATTAGGAATCTGGACATACTTGAAATGGCTTTCAGATAAAGCTGAATGAATCTCTCTCTGTCTCAGAGGCTGATGTGGCTTAATTTCCTAGCTGAGATTTGGGTGGGTTGGGAATTGGGTGAGGAGATTTTCAGCCACCTAAACCGGGAAGGAGGGAGTGCCTTAAAGCAACCCAATCGGAATGACTCGCAGGCACTTTCCGTGGCTTGCCAGCAGTGTGGGGTGAGCAGGAGTGTCTTGGTTGAGGGAAGCTCTCCCTTGCACTTGAGATTGCCTTGAAGACTCCTGACTCATGGGGCAGGAGAGCTGGGAGAGCCAGTCCTCTGGAGGTGGAAAGCCTCCCCTAATCCCTGGGAGCAAAAGGCCAAAGCAGGGATGCTGGAATAAGGAGGATGCTAAAGGCACTGCGCTGCCTTCCCTGGACCAGGGGTCCTGGATGTGGCCACCTCAAAGCCACAGCAAGCCTGCCAGCCCTTGTAAGCCACAAGAGGGTGACAAAGTGCCATCCTGTGCTGTGGTGGCCCTGGACAAACCCAAAGGTGTCCCGGGCTGGCAGAGAACAGCAATCCCCTTTGGAGGGCAACCAGAGACCCTTGGAAAGTCTTTGACGAAGTCCTGGATGGGACAGAGTGCTGGCTGGAAACAGGATGCTGGAACTGAGGAGTTGGGGACTTTTTATTCCACCTAGCTTTAGTTAGCATCAGTTCTGGCATCAGCAAACCATTTTTGCTGCCAAAAGGTGGGGGGGAACTCCCCAAAATTGCTGTAGCAGACAGGGAGAGGAGCCTTGCCCTTGCTCCCCCTTGGTGGTCTAATGTGAAACCCATGTTTCATAGTAATTTTGGAAGAACAGAGAGCTGTTCCATGTCTGTCTTTTGTGCTCATGGAGAGCTTGTGGCCAGTCAAACCTGCACCTCCCAGTGCTCCAAACATGCTGGGGCTTTGAGACATGGACTGGTGGAGGAGCTGCCTGAACTCAGACAAGGTTGGGATGGAGGCAGCTTGGTGCCACTGGAAAGGATGCTCTGGGAGCATCTGTGCCACCTGAAGTGATACTGAGAAGGAAAGATGCTCCTGTTCCTCTTCCTTCTGCCTGGGATGTCCCCAGGGTGCCAGTGTGTGGTCACCCTGGACATGTCACACCTCACAGGCTGCAGCCTTCTGTATGTCCACAGCCATCTACTGCTGGTTGTCTTTTGGCCCTGTGGGGACTCTGTTGCAGATCCCAATCCTTGTGGCCTTCCCTGGGGAGAAGCAGTGGTTCCTTCTGCCTCTTCTCTCTCCCTCTGACACGGTAGCATCGTCCATGGTGTAGTGTGGTCAGGGACCGGGGAGCCTCCTGCAGGATGGTCTTTGCAATTCTGCTTCTAGAAGGACAACCTGTGCTTCTGAGCAGCTGCCTGAGGCACTGTCCAAGATAGAAGACTGAAGTGCTCTGGGAGGTTTCCAAGCCTGGGTCTCATCCTCCCTCTGTCCAGGAGGCTGGGGCAGCGGGTGTGGGCTCGGCGGCATCTCCGGCCTGGAGCACCAGCCAGCTCCCCTGCAACTTCATCTGGGATGGGAAGAGCCTGCAGTGCAGCCGACAGGAGGGTGGCTCTGCCAGCCTCAGATCTTATCTGCTGCTGAGAGTGGCTGGTGGGGGCTGGCCCTGCCTCCCGGCAAGGTCGGGCTGCCTGGCCGGAGAGCCGGGCAACATTTTCCCACAGAGTGTGGATTCATTTCACCCCTCACGCTGTTGCAGGAGTGCACATATGGATATGGCATTTTGGGATGTATGTTTGCAAATCCCCTCACTCCTAACTGTTGTTTATGCTGTTATTGGTAAAAAGACAAGGGGACAAAGGGGTGATTGCTCCCTAAGAGCTTTGAGAGGTGCAGGTGTGGCAGGGATGTCACAGGGTGATGTGAAGGAGAGTGTGTGCCCGGGTAACACAGGCTTTTTCTTGCAGCTGCAACTTTTTCACTGAGTTTACACTCCAAGGAGATTTTTTTCTGTTCTCTTTAAATACTAGAAGTAATTAGAGGCTGCTTATGAGTAATTGCTTGGACTAAGCAGTCTGGTTTCATTTAAGTGGTCGGTATGAAATGCGTGATGGTTTGGTAGGGAAAAATGTAAGAAAGACTCCTCTTTTAGGCTCCCAGGAGCTGCCGTGGGGTTAAAGCCCACCTTTCCTCACCCATCTGGGACTGTGAAGCCCTCCAAGAGGGAGGTGGGAGAAAACATTTCTCCTTTGAGAGGGGTGGGGAAGGTGGAAGAGGGGCTGGTTATGCCAAAACTAACTGGGCCAGGGTTTTTCAGTGAGGAACAGCTGATCCCACGCTTACTTTCAGTCCCACAGCAACATACAGGAACATTTTCTGCCACTCCCCAAGGCAGAACTGTGAAAGCCCTAAAGCCAATGTTAACGACCGGCTTGCAACACGCTGGATTTTACCGACCTCAGTGAAAATTGTGACAATAAATCTGCCTCAGGCTCCAGTTGTTAAGTTGTCCTCAATACCACAAAAATCCCTGCAGATTTCATGTTTACTTTGGCCCTGCAAACGCCGTGCTCTGTTACAGTGTTAATGGCAAGAGAGAATGTCGGCCGGGTTTGGATGAGCCGGCGGCAGGGAGCGGATGGAGGGAACGGCTCCGTTTGGTGCGTTCAGCACATTTTATCAGCTTATCCGATCCGTAGGCAGATGAAACACTGCAAGTCAGGCGGGGTGAGAAGAGATTTCCCAACAGGGTAAGCAGGCATTTGGAGGCAGGAGGAGTGTGGGAACTGCAAGGGAGAGGAAGGTTTGGGACCTGGGGCTGGGGAAGGTTCTGTTCCCTTCTCCTGGCAGAGAGCTCGGGCTGAGGGACAGGACCACGTATGTGGAATCCCCTCGCACAAGCTCTGTATTTACCCCACTCCTGGTGCTGGAGGCACATCCTGATGCATCCCAGAGACCATCCTGGAGATGTGCTGCTGAGGAGCTGGACCGGGGCTGACCTGCGCAGCCGTTCCCATGTTATCCTCGCATCCCTGGGCTCTGGTCACCTAGCAACTGTGCATCAGATCGCACGGCAGCCTTAAATAAATGGTGTTCAGCAGGACTGTGAGCCCTGCCAGGCCCCACATCCACATCCCCACTGCTGCAGCCTCAGCTCTGGCAGCTCTGCAGTTGCCAACACAGTCTGTCATGTGCTGCCAGGGCAGCTACATAATCCGTGTTCATGCTTTCCTCTTCCCAAATCCCCTCCATCATCCCAGATTTGAGCCAGTCCTGTGGCACCTGGTACACTGGGAGCTGCTTTCAGCATATTTGAGAATCAACTTCTCCCAGGGCGGGATCCCAACCCTGCCTTGAGTTGGATCCTGGGACTGAGCTACATCCCCTGTTTTCATTTAGCTTGGTGTTTAGGGGAGCTGAATATGGGTTATACCTTTCCATTTATAGTTGTAGCGAAGCATGATTGGATTTTGTTCCAGTCATTTTTTATCTTGACTAAAATGTCGGTTTTGAAGACCTATTATTAGCAAATTTTTGTATAGCTTCTGGATTACTGCAGATAATCATGAATCACCCTCTGCAGTATTGATATAGGTACTCTAAACCTCCCAACAACCACCCTGTCAGTTATGCCTGTGATTACAAGCAGAAAAACCTCGATGGTAACGGCTGGGATTGGAATGTGGGGATGGTGCTCCAGTGTCTGCAGAGCACATTTCTCCAGCATCCTTGTGTGTGGCAGGAGTCCTGGTACACATGCTGTGGTTCAGCTACAGCTCCCAGCTCCAGCCTGGGACTTTGCTTCCAGCCCCTTCCAACACCTTCTCTATGTTTCTCCTGCTTGGTGCCCATGTTGCCTTTCGTGGTCTCCCAGTGCTGGGTTTGGTGCTTGCTGTTTGGGAAACTGCATCTCTTTGCTTGATTTGGTAGTTTTACTGGTGCCTGGTAGGCAGCTGCCTGCACTGGAGTGAACACAGCTCACCTCGACCCATGGCTCCAGGAGGAGGCTGCTGCAGGCCCCTCTACTTTGGAATGAAGTTATTTGCACCCATCATAAAATCTTAGAATGATTAAGTTTGAAAAAGCTCTTTAAAGATCATCACCTCCAACCATTAACCCAGAGCTGACAATTTCACTCCTAAGCCATGTCTCTAAGCACCAAATATCTCTAAAGCACAAAATCTACATGTTGTTTTAACACTTCCAGGGATGGTGATTCCAGCACTTCCCTGGGCAGCCTGTTTCAATGCTTGATTACCCTTTCAGTGAAGAAATTTTTCTCAACATCCAATCTAAACCTCCCCTGGCACAATCTCACCCAGCAGAGTTTGTCTGCAAATGCCATGTGCTGCCTCTGAGGAATCACTCCTGGAGTTTTCTGTTTGAGTGAAATACTCCAGTGTTCTCCTCAGTAAATTCAGCTGAGAGAAACTGGATTTTATTCTCATTATTCTGCTCTGTTTCCCATTCAGGAGGGAGGAATACAAGCTTCAAAGTTTAATCCTAGATTTCTCTGCTGACAGGGCTCACTGCACAGCTAGGAGTGGAAGCTCTGCTCAGCTTTGGGCACGGCTGATACAGCATCATGGTTATCCTGGACCTTTTCTCTGCTAGTTAAAGGTTCAGAGGATATCTGGGTTTAAACCAGGACCGTCTTGTTCGACTCCTCTTGGGAAGCAATAGCAGCAACAAGGCTGCTGTGTTACAAACCCAGAGCAAAGTGAAACGTGGGTGCTCAGCATTCAAAGCCCCAGTCCCTCCTGTCTTGCTTTCTACCCTGCCAAAATGTCTGTGGGCACCCTGGGCCTTCGAAGAAACTTCAAAAAAGGCAGCACACCCTCCTCTGTTAGCACTGAAGACTGATGAATAATAGAGTGGACCCACCCACTTGTACTTTAATCTGTCATGTTCTATGGAAATTAAGCCTTTCTCTTACAAGAAGGCAATTTGTGCTCTTGGCATCCTGGGCGAGAGAGAGCTCTCATCTCCTGCAGGATTATTGATACCTTTTGTATTAAGCAATGCAGTGCCTAATTGGGCTCTTTGCCTGTTCTGAACCACTCCCCAGACAGCGCTCAGCAGCACAGAGACCTTTTGAAAGGGTGGGAGTGGGAGCTCCCAACGCCTGTGCCGGGGCTTGCTGCTGCCTGCAGGGATGGGGTGGGCAGAGGGGAGCTGCGGGGTCTGGCCGCACATGCCCCTTGCCCTTTCCAGCTCCAGCAGCGCGGTTGAGGACAGCCTTGATGTAAAACTCTTTGAAATGCCCCTCCTGAGCTCTCCGACTTCATCTCCTGCCAGGGTGGAAAACAACCCTCGGTGCTGGGGAGCAGCAGCCTCTCTGCCACGGCCCCCCAGCGAGCTGAGGAAACACGTCCTGGATAAACAGGCGTCCGTTTGCCCGAAGGGGGCACAGGTGCGAGCCCTGCTGGCACGGGCAGGTGTGTTTGCCTTGTGCTGGAGGGGGGTTATAAACAAGCAGGGCGCCGGGGCCATCCTGCCCTGCCCCGCTGCGAGCTCAGCGGTGAGAAAGGGCTCCTTGTCTGGGGCAGGCACCCGAGCCAAGCCGGGCAGTGCTGGGCTTCATCCTCCTCGTCCTCCATGCCTTGGCTCGGGGCACAAGCAGAGCTCTGGGTGGGCACCCTGCCCGCCGGCTGTCGCATCTCCTGCCAGCCCAAACCCACTGGCTGCCTTTGAAGAGGTTGCACCTGAAAGGGGAGATGGAATTTAAGGGCAGGCAGGAGCCAGGAGGCTGCCCAGCCCCGGGGAGAGGATGGCCAGTCCCTTGCTCTGCTGTGGCTTGGGAGGAGAGCCAGGACCCTGTGGGGTACTAGGAGGACATGGAGGGGCTGGGGCTGCTCCCGTGGACCCAGGAGTTTGCTGGGTCCCTGCATACCTGATGGCCATGGCTGCTCCAGGAGGGAAACCTGTCCAGGGGTTCCACCAAAGGTGCCAGGTTGCAGCCTGGCAATGGATTTGGCATGAGGAGGCATTTGCCAGGTGGGTGCTGGGAAGAATTGCTCCTTCTTTCCCAGCCCGGGTGAGGCTAAAAGTGATGCCAGCATCTTGCATACTTTGAGGATTGAGGAGTTTCTGTGTCTCCCATGATAAATCGTGTCAGGAATGAAGGTGGGGCAGTCCAAAATCAATAAGCTGGGGAAGCCAGTGTCAGGGTCACATGGCAGTGCTGCCAGAAACCAGCTATGCTAAATGCTTAAATCCTTCCTTCCGCTGCCTTGGGACCTTCTCTGCTTCAAAGAGAGCCCTTGGAGGCCAGGGAGCTGCTGACTCTTTTTTTATACGTTTTTTTCAGTCCTTCTGGAAGGTGAGTGTGTTGAGGGCAAAGTAAAGTCCACCCCAGCCATGGGAGCCTGATGGGACCAGGCCATGTCCACATGCTTTTCTATTTTCTATCAACCACTGCCACACCTGGGCAGGTTCCTCATCTCCAGCCTGTCCTGCCTGCAAAGCCAGTCTTGAGCTGCTTCCTGTCACCCTCTCCAAAACCTGTGGGGATCCACATCTCAACACATCCCTGGTTCACAGCAGAGGGAATTCTCCATCCAGGCTGCCAAGCCACAACGCGAGCCCTGGGCTCTGCTGTGAAGCTCCAGTGGGGAGCACCTCGCCCCAGGGCAGTGCTGGATTTTGGGCTTGAGAAGAGAGAGCAAGATGAGGAGGGAGAGCACCCAGGCGACGTGGAAAGCTTGCCATAAGGCAAGGGAAGGAGGGAGTGCTGCCAAACCCATGGGCTCCTCTCCAGCTCTTCAAAGCAAGTCGTTAGAGAGAGGAGAGGAGAGGAAAAGGCAGCAAGCTGCAGTTTCCCAGAGGGTGGAGAAAGGCAAGGGAAAGAATATTATGTGAAGGAAGGGAAGCTGATGGACTGAAGTCTCCTGAATGAAAGGGAAGGAAGAAAGCAAACATGAGCAGGAAAGCATAGAAGTCATTTAATGGGAGGATCTGCAGAATCATTGAGATGCATCATTACAGTGACCAAAAACAGAAGAAAAATTCCTTACCCTAAGAGGAACTTCTCATATTCAGGGCTTTTATTTCCTATTTTGCTGGTACTGCAGGACCCAGAGAGGAGGAAGAGAAGCAGCAGTGTTTTGATGGAGAAAAACCCTGGCCAAGCCCAGCATGTGTTGTTAGAGGCTATGGTTTACATTAGAAAAGACTCTAATTCTGTGCTGTGGCTTCCAAGTGCATTTTGATGGTGATGATTATTTTCAGCTGCTCAAATGGTGTGAAATACAGGCAGGGAAATGAAAAAAAAAAGACCATTTGGCTTCAAGAAAAGAATCCAGAGCCCCTGTCAGAGGGACAGCTGATGTTCTCCTCTCTGCTCCATAACGTGCTACCCTGGTGGCTTTGCCATCCTGTGCCAGGGCTGCTGCTGCACCGCTCCTCGTCCTTTCAGCAATGATCAGGATTGCATAACCAGGACCTGATGCAGATTTGCTGTTTTCTCCTCCTCTGGCTCCAGCTCCCACAGAGGGAATTATGGCGTGTTCAAAACCTCTGAGTTCCCCCAACCCAAACCCTATCCCTGTAATCTAGTCGAGGTCTCACCGCAGCGGTTGTCACTAGAAAATTGGTTTCTATCCACAGGGTCCATGTGGCCAGAGGCAGAGAGGTGCTGGGCTCTGTGTGGGAAAAAGGAGGTCCTAGAGTGGGCAAAAGAATATGGAGGGCTGGTGGGGAGGAGGCAGGTCCTGGCAGTGCCTGGCAGAAATGCTGCTTGCCTGAAAAGCACCAGGGAGGGAAGGTGGTCCTTGGGGATACCCCTGGAGGATAAGACACTGGGGGGCAAAGAGTGCTCCTGACAGGGAGAAGTCCAGGACAGAGCCATTCACCAGGTTGAGGGCATGATGTCCAGGAGTACCTGGAGGCTCCCAAAGTCGATGGAGGGGCACTCCCCTCCAGCCCCATCCTCTCCTAGGCTTGGGACTAGCAATGCCTCCAGCTTCTTTCCTTCACCACAAATTACCTGGCCAACCCCTTCTATCAGCCTTTTCCCCCCTTTCTAGACAAAACAACCTTTTGCCATTCCTGGGACTGCTCCCTTCTTCTCCAGACTTGCCTAGGCTCTTTCATCATGCCAATAAAAGAGTAAATGCATCACACGTTGGCCAGGGAGAGTGGAAACCCTTAAACATCTAAGAGGTGAGAGCGACAAGAGGTGTTTTCTCGAGGCTCCCTGATGCCCTGTTAGGTCAAATGTCTTGCTCTGAAGCAGGAGAGAGGGGACTTATTAAAAACCTTTCATTTTTCTGACTTTTTAGGTCCTGTTTCAGCAGGCCGGAGGCCGAGGCGTGAGTGGGGCTGTCGAAGGGGAAGGGCAGCGAGCTGACAGCGTGCAAACAGATTGTGCAATATTTGCCTTGCACAGAGCTCCCATTGTAAAGCCTGGGAGTTCTGCTTCCAATAAATCCCCTGCCATAATGCCCCATTGATGGCAACAGAAAGGCAGTATTGAGGGCTGAAACAGCTACGGCCCCGGGAAGGGTTAAAAAATAAAGAGAAGGGGGGAAAAAAGTAAAAAAAAAAAAAAAAAAAAGAAAGATTTGAGGCTTAGTTTTAAACTTTGCTGTGTGGCCCTCGTGGCAGATCGCAGGCGCAGAGAAATATGTGGAGCCTGTTTGCATAACCCCATTTGCAGTGAGCTCTTTGGGAGCCAAAACGCAAGTGCGGCCGGAGCCGGGGGGCGGTGGGGAGAAAAAAGCAGGAAGGGCTGTGTTTATTTTCATTCTTGCCCCAGGCCACATAAAATTAATAATTAAAAAATAAAGAAAAAAGTAATAATTAAATATTTGGTCAGAGAACCAGCTGTGCAAATGTGAGGAGCTGTGACAGCTGCAAGGATATGGAGGGACTTGGTCCAGGCACTGGACAGGGTTTGATGCAGGTCATGTTCCTGGGCTTAAAAGCACCAAAAAAGAGCATTTTGGGCTTTGGCTGGTGACTTTACCCTGGCTGGGGTAAAGCATGGGGAGCTTGGTTCCAGCTGGAAAGGGTCTGCAGGCACCTGGAAGGGCTGGGCTGGGGTGCTGGTGGGTGATGCTCTGCCCACAGAGCTGCTGCCAGCCCCACATCCAGCACCCAGCTCACCTAATGGGCCTGCCCATCACCCTGAACTGGTCATGCCCCTGCAGACCAGGCTGGGAGGGAGATTCAGTGCCTTTCGTCACAGCAGCTGATGGGACAGGGAAGAGCAGGGCTGTCCTTGCCAGGGCAGATGCAGGACCAAAGCAGGCAGGGTCTGCTGTCTGGCTCAGCATTCGTGGCTGGGCTGGCTGCCAGGGGAAATCTCCCCATTGTGCAACATGCTGGAGCACTCCAAGGAAGCTCCTGGCTCTTTAGACATCTTTGAGTGAGGCTCGATGAGTGACTGCCTTGAATTAGGAGTGGTTGAGGGGGTGCCTGCAGGCCCTGAGTACTTTTTCCATCCCTAGACCTTGTGATGCATTAATCACTCTCAGAGCAGCTGTGCAGACAGCTTAAATCGTCCTGACCCCAAAACTCCAGACTTGTCATTTCTTCCTCCCCCTCCCTGCTAGCCAATCCCTTCTCCTGCCTCCTGTCCTGATATCCGTGGGGCTGGTTGGAGGGTCCCATTGCACCCTATTTCCTGGGATCTAGAGTGTTTTCACTGTACCCCTGGCTGCTTTTTGCCCTTTTATCATTTCTTGGAGGAGCACCCAGAAGGTGTCCATGTGCTGCTGAGACACAGCCAGCTGTCCCTGAACCTTCTGTACAAGGTCACTGCCAACAAATTCACTATTTATTCACCCTTTGGCTCTTGGAGAAGCTTCCTCGGCTGACTTAACCCTGCTGTTTCCTCCCCAGACCCAGGGCCAGCTTGGACCCATCACTGATTTAACTGAGCCGGCTACCCTGGCTGGCACAGAAGGTCCCCTCCCCGTGCCAGCATGTGCCCACGTCCCTGCTGCCACCTCCTTCCCTCTTTTCAACCCTCTGAGCTTTGGCCACTGACAGCAGCTTTAACTCAGGATGACTCTCCCAGCCTGTGCCTCCTCATCCTAAGGGTGTGAGCTGGATGTGACCCACCACACGGCTGTGGAACAGCAAATCCACACACCCAGGAGGTTCTTGGCTCTACTCTTGCTCCTCAGAGGTGGGATCCAGCCCTGCTCCTTGTAGGTGGGCTCCAGACCCACTCCTGTGGCCACACATCCCTTCTGCTGCCCCTTCCTGCACCTCCCTCCTGCTCATCCTCTGGCCCCAAGCAAGACATAGTTTATCAGTGATCTGTGTTGCCTTGAACACAGTTTCTCTGCCATGTCTCAGGCCTGACAACTTCAATTTCCTCTCTCATCTGTAACACTCACCCAAGTGGACCATTATTTATTATTTGGAAAGAGCTCTGATTACAACCCCTGGCGATAACTCTGTCTCTGCTTTGGGTGTGTACGGAGCCATGTGTACAGGAGAACACAGGACCCAGGAGACAGGGATCCCCCGCCTCCATTTCCCTTCAGTCAGGCCCAGGTTTTTCCAAGAGGAGCATATTGTTCAAAACTAAAGGTGTTGGGGAAGAAAAGGGAGGCAAGTGGTGGGAAGGAGCGAGGGAAAGGGAGAAGAGAAGCAGGCGGAAGAAATGAGAGATGAACCCCTGGGGATTAATCAAACCTCACTGAAGGGCTTAGCCCAGCCCTTCTGAGCTGTCGAGTGAGCAGGGGTTCCTGCCAGCAGGGAAAAGCACAGAACACAGTTATCCATCCCTGCCTCCTGTCCCCTGCACTCCTCCCTGTGCTCCTGCAAGCCCCTGAGCCCTGGCTGAAACTGGCTCTGTCCTGGTCCCTGTCCTTGACCCCATCCTGTCTGCCTGTGTCTGAAGCTAGGAGGGAGAAGCCCATCCTCCCTCTGCTGTTCTTGGGAGTCCCTGGAAGTGAGGAGCCTCGTGATCCCTCCTCCCCATTCTTCCATGGTGTCCCGGGTCTTAGGGAGCAGGCTGGCGTGGAGCAGGGGGGACACTTGGGGACTGGAGGGTCAGTGGAAGATAGGGAGGAGCCCAGGGAGGGGACCCAGAGGAGGGGTTCTGGGAAGGGGACATTTAGGGGTCCTGGAGCCATCTGTCTCATTTGCTCCTCCGATCCAGTTCTGAAGGCAGAGCAGAGCCCTCACAGACCCCAGTGAGACCCCCCCACAGCCCTGCAGTTGTAAAGGCAGGTGGAGGGGCTGGGCTGGGGGCTATTGGCGTGCCCAGTGTACTGGGAGCCCTCATGTCCCCATCATTTTGGGACTGCAAACAGCCACAGGACTCAGCTCCCAGCTCTCACGGGGGGGGTGAATGTGAGTGGGTTGGTGCTACTGAAATCCCCCTTCCTTGGCCATGTCCCCCTCTGGGAAAGTGAGGGGGACAAGATGGCAGGCATGAGGGCTTCCTGATGCCTTATGAATGCTGTCCCTGCAGAAGGAATTGCACAGGGCCATTGCTCCTCTCTGCCCACCCTCCCCCCAACAAAGCATCAGGGCACTGGCCCTTGGCCCAGCACCCCAAGCTCAGACCAGTACCCCTGCACTGCAGAAGTCTCTGGTTCACACCAAACCTTGCCCCTATCTGGCTGAGACAATGGCCCCTCACTGCCTCAGTTTCCCCACCTGGAAAACGTCTGCAGCAGCACCCACCCCTCTGCAGTCCCCGGGTGGTTTTATTAACACCGGGGGTGTTCAGACAAGTTTTTGCAGCTTCTCCTTGTTCAGGATTTCTTTGGATGGTGATCCTGTCAGTGTGGGCAGCTGGCCCCAGCAATCCCTCCCCGAGATCCAGCCCTTCCATCCCCCCTCCCGGGCTGGATGCTGCGGGGGGGCTTCAGCTGAGCATCCCGCCAAGGCTCCTGATCCCTGTGTCACACGCCTCGGTGCAAGCAGGGAGGGAAGCACCGGTGGCTCAGGGAATGCCACGCTTAGGACCCTGCATGCCCTGGGGCTTCCCAGCTCTTTGCTGAAGCTGCTGAGCTGGGAGGGGCCGAGCCGGCAGCTCCCCATAAACCTGGCGGCTTAGTCCAACTCCTGGACAGATGTTGGGACTCTGCCTTGGAGAGGAGGTTGGGAAAAGGAGAGGGCGGCTCTTGCCCGGAGAGTGAGGAGGAGAGCTCGGCACCCCTGGGCTTGAACTTTAGCACCCTCTTCCGCAGGAGTTTAAAGACGAGGATCGTCGTGTCCCGAGCGAGCCGTCTGGATAGCCGGGCAGGCGCAGGGCTGGAGCAGACGAGAAGCCAGCAACTTTCTCTGACGAGGATTTTGTGGAGCTCTTCGTAAAGAAATAACACCAGGCAGCCAGGAAGTGTTTCCAACGCTCGGGACGCTGGTGAGCGGCTCCGGGCCGCCGCCAGTCCCTGCGAGGAGCCCGTCCTGCCGTGCAGATGTGTGTGATTGGAGCAGCGCGAGGGTTATTTTCCTTTGACTGAAGGCAACCCAGCCCCGGCGGATTAAGCTCTTTGTGTGCACGCGAGTGTGCCTTGATGGAAGCTGCTCCCGCAAAACCAGCTGCGGGGGTTGCGAGGAGCATCCCCTAGGTCAGGGAGCCCTCCCGGAGGAGGGGAGACCTCCTGTTTTCGTGGCTGCGAGACGATGCTGGGACAGTAACTCCCTTGGCAGGCAGCACAGTGCTTCGGGATGGCCGTCTATGCCCTCACGGGTTTCTCGCTCGTCAGCCTGCTCAGCTTTGGCTATTTATCTTGGGACTGGATGAAGCCCAGCTTGGTGGCCGACGTGGCCACGGACCCCATGGAGAAATCACCGCCTCCCACCTTCACCAGGCCACCCCACATCATCTTCATCCTGACCGATGACCAGGGCTACCACGACATCGGCTATCACGGCTCCGATATCCAGACGCCGACGCTGGACAGGCTGGCAGCGGAGGGTGTGAAGCTGGAGAACTACTACATCCAGCCCATCTGCACCCCGTCCCGGAGCCAGCTGATAACTGGCAGGTAAGCCTGCTCACAACCTACTCACATGCCCCTTTGGTCCCTTCTGTAGGTCTGAGGGGCTTAACCCCAGCTTGCTGCTAGACCGACGTCCTGGTGTATTGGCAGAGGATGGAGGTCCTCCAGCACACCTGGTTTTCTCTAGAAAGCTTCCTGGGTGAACAGTTGGTTTCCACACAGGATAAATATTGGCACGTGGCAAGAGCAAAAATGTGGATGCTGCTGGGTAATTGATGTCACTTTGGGAGAGGGTGGTCTCTAGTCAGGAGGTGTTTGGTGCTGGGCAAGAAGCTGTGTCCCCAGGTAGTCCCTGACACAGTGGCCCTTGGAGATTTGCTGTGAGGCCCTTGGTCTGTGCTTTCCCTGCATGAATGTTCAGTGCTGCACTGGCCAGCACAGGCTGGATGTCCCATGGCAGCACAGTCAGCTGTCCCCTTATCCTGGGCCATTCTGCCTTCTAGGATAGGTGGGGCTTTCTCTGGAGCAGTGCTGTGTGGTCAGCACTCACTGTAGGAGGCAGATCCCAACAGACCTCCTCCTGCTGAGGAGTGGGCCCCAGGGAGATGCCTATGGATGTGGTCACCTACTGCCTGGGGTGATGTAGCCCACCAGGGTCCAAGAAAAGGCTTCTCTTCTCTCCTGATAATTCCTGAGGGGTCCCAGACATCTCTGTGATGTGCAAAGCAGGGGAGGACAGGGATGGCGGGGACATTCAAGAGGGACATTATGAATACATTTGCTGGTGCTGCCCAGCCCTGACACAGCCCAGCCACCTCCCCAGGCTGGCAGCAGTGGGGACAAATGCTGGTGGCATTTTTGTGACATGTCTGCTGAGCCTCTCTCTGTGTTCTTTGCATCTGCTTTTGGTACTTATGGATGGATGAGGAGCTCCCCGTCCCTGGCTTCATAGGTTTGGGTTTGGTGACATGGAGGTATGCGTTTGTTTTGGGTCTCTAACACATGAAGTACCATCACGTTCTCACCCAGTGCTGCTCCTCATCACCATTGCTTTCCTCTGGCTTTTCTTCCTGGCAGGTACCAGATCCACACAGGACTGCAGCACTCCATCATCCGCCCCCGGCAGCCCAACTGCCTGCCCCTCGACCAGGTCACGCTGCCGCAGAAGCTGCAGGAAGCCGGCTACTCCACACACATGGTGGGCAAGTGGCACCTTGGCTTCTACAAGAAGGAGTGCCTGCCCACTCGCCGGGGCTTCGACACCTTCCTGGGCTCCCTGACAGGCAACGTGGACTACTACACCTACGACAACTGCGACGGGCCGGGCGTCTGCGGCTACGACCTGCACGAGGGGGAGGACGTGGCGTGGGACCAGAGCGGGAAGTATTCCACCTTCCTCTATGCCCAGCGCGTCAGCAAGATCCTGGCATCCCACAGCCCCAAGGAGCCCATCTTCATCTACGTGGCCTTCCAAGCGGTCCACACGCCCCTGCAGTCCCCCAAGGAGTACATCTACCGCTACCGCTCCATGGGCAACGTTGCGCGCCGCAAGTACGCGGCCATGGTGACCTGCATGGACGAGGCAGTGAAGAACATCACCTGGGCCCTCAAGAAGTATGGCTATTATGACAACAGCGTCATCGTGTTCTCCACGGACAACGGTGGGCAGACCTTCTCCGGGGGAAGCAACTGGCCACTGCGTGGTCGCAAAGGGACGTACTGGGAAGGGGGAGTGCGTGGCATTGGTTTTGTCCACAGTCCCCTGATCAAGCGCAAGCGTCGGACAAGCTGGGCACTGGTTCACATTACAGACTGGTACCCGACCCTGGTCAGCCTGGCCAGGGGCAACCTGAGCAATGTCCAAGGCTTGGATGGCTATGATGTCTGGCCTGCTATCAGTGAGGGCAAGGAGTCGCCACGCACCGAAATCCTGCACAACATTGACCCCTTGTACAACCATGCCAAATACGGCTCCTTGGAGGACGGCTTTGGCATCTGGAACACGGCTGTGCAAGCTTCCATCCGGGTGGGGGAGTGGAAGCTCCTCACTGGCGACCCGGGGTACAGCGACTGGATACCCCCACAGACCCTGACCAACTTCCCAGGGAGTTGGTGGAACCTGGAGCGTCTCACTGACGGCCTGAGGAAGTCCGTGTGGCTCTTCAACATCACCGCCGACCCCTACGAGCGCTACGACCTCTCAGAGCAGCGCCCAGACGTGGTCAGGACTCTGCTGATGAGGTTGGTGCACTACAACCGGACGGCCATTCCGGTGCGGTACCCTGCCGAGAACCCCCGGGCTCACCCTGACTTCAACGGCGGTGCCTGGGGACCTTGGGCCAGTGAGGATGATGGGGAGGAGTGGGAAGGCGGCTGGGAGCCCCTGAAAAGCAGGAACAAGAAGAAGAAGTGCAAGATCTGCAAGCTGCGCTCCTTCTTCCGCAAGCTGAACACCAGGCTCATGTCCAACCGCATCTGATGGGACACTCCCCCAGCATCCACCCATCCTGGCCAGGGTGGAGCTCTGGACTGCAGTGCCATGGGGTGGGAGCGAGGGAGGAGGACGGGTGAGGAGGTGGCCAGTGCTCTCTGGCTCTCCTTTGTTCCAGGGTTCACTCCAAAACACTTCTCCTCCCTGGCTGGAGTAGAGTTGCTCCCAGTACGTGAGGAAGGGCGATGTGGTCTCTGCTGCGGGGCTTGGTGGTGGTGAATGACTGTGCTGATCTGGGCTGGCCCTGCACAGGTGCTTCCAAAGTGAGAGACCCTTTCCTCAAGGATTCTGCAGCCAGTCATAAGCTTTAAGTGTTGGCCATCGCAAGGGCAGGAGGAGGCATGGGGGGCTCTGACTTCACGTTAACCCTCGCCATTTCCCTCCTGGCTCTCAGCCTGCTGCCAAGCAGCTGCAACCTTTTTCTTGCTCTGGGAACTTGAGGACCTCCCCCAAACCCAAGACCACATTGATTTTTGGTGGAGGGATGGATCCCTGACCATGGATGTTAGACCTGAGATCAACGTGGCTGGACTAAGTTGTGCTGCTACAGTGACCTCCTGGGGGGCTATGGCTTCCCCTCCACTGGCTTGAGGGGCTGGGAGCAGCCCTGATGAGGAGCTGTGGCCCATGGAGATGTGGTTGGAGGCTCTAGAGGATAGCTGGTTCTCTTTGGCCCCACATATGGGAGGCAGGTTTGCCCCAGACTCTGGTGGTGGACTCCACATGGGTCAGCCACCCAGCAGACCCTTTCACCCAAAATTTGCCTGGACACCCACCTCATGTGCAAGCCTCTAGGCACCCCTGTTCCTCCCTATGAATCCTACACATCCAACCAGCCAACCACCCCTTTCTGCCCCCTCCCAGTGCTGGAGCTGTCCCTGTCCCTGTCCCCACATCCCATTGCTGAACCTAGGGCAGAGGGAAGATCTCAAGAAGGTCTCTGCAGAAGCTGATCTGCTGTTTTGTGGCTGCAGGACTTTGAAGCCAGGGTGGGGGACGGGGATGATGGGGATGTCTCCTGCCTGCCAGCACCGCGCCGCATCCCCTCGCTGCAGATGGACACTGCTCTTCCAGCAGCGCAGGCGTGGGGAGGAAAACACCTCCCCATCATCCGCTGCCGTGGGGAGCCAGCCCATCCGATCCCAGGGGCCGGGGAAGCCAGCAGAGCTCCGGGCCCCCGCGCCTCCGGCGGGGTGCGAGCGCGCGTACGTGCGCTCGCAGGAGAGCTGGCGAGGATGAAAGGGGGTAAATAGCTTTAAAATCGTTTTGGATGCATGGTGCATTTCCATTTACACAATGTGTTTTACATTTCTCCCCACAGGTTTCTCTTGGTGCAGCGTGTGTAGGCGAAGGCCCTGCTGTGAATTTTGAAAATAGTTATTTTTGTCTCTGGAAAATGAGGCCCGTTAGGACTTGTCAGCTCTTGGATGAGCAGTGTGGGCTTTCTATTTTTTTTTTTTCTTTTCCCCCCTCTCTTTCTCCCTTGCAAAATAACATTCATTTAAAATCTGTCATTGAAAGATGTGACAATTGGCAGCGTGCACACTGAATACCTTTCAGTGCTCTTTCAAGCCCTGTGTGTGAGAGAGGGATGAGGATGGGAAGAAAATGACATGTTTGTAATTTTTTTTTTCTTACTCTTAGCTGGATTATTTGGGGGTATTGGGATTTTCTATAGAAACAAAGGAAAAAACCAGCTGACAGCAAGGCAGAAGAGAGGAGGCCTCTTCTTGTAGAGCTAGGAAGGAGTTTGAAAAGCTGGAGTGTGGTGGTGTGTGCGCCAGTCCCTGCTGCTCCGTTCACACCCATCGCCGTGCCAGCCCACCCCGCTGGCTCCCTGCATCCCTGCAGCCACCTCCCAAGGACAGGTTTCACAGGGAACTCAGCTCCTCCATCAGCCCCATCTCCATCCCTGCTCCCTTAGCTTGTTGCTCCAAGAGGAATGGTCCCCATGGCATCACCTGGGTGGAGATGAGCCCAGGAGGATGCTCCACATCCTCAAACTACCTCAGATCAGCCAGCCTGGTCCCTGGGGATGTGCAGCACCACCGGGGCTGCGGCACCCGCTGCCATTTGGCAAAGGCAACCAGTTGCTGAAAATAAAGCAACAATTTGCTGAAGAAGAGGAGGCTGCTGCAGGCAGAGCCAAAGCCAGGGGAGAGCAGGGGGTGATGCTGCAGGGGCTTGGGAACAAATATTGGCTAAGGGAGGGTTGTTGCTGAAGGGAATGGAAGAGCAGGGCTGGATGTGGGGTGGTGACAAGGCTCGGGAAATGACTTTCATTTCCATATTTATATAAATGCATCCAAGTTTAGTCCTTCTTTTATTTTTTTTTTTCCTTCAAAAATGGAAATTTCCATGAAAACATGCTCGATTTTTCTCCCTTCCCTTTTACTAACATCCCCATGAAAATGTTTGTTTGGTCTCACTTCCTCTTTCCAGGTTTGGATCTGCTGGGCTGGTGCTGGGTTTGCACTCAGCCTGGCCACAGTGGTGGATCTGCTGTCATCTGTATTTTAATTAAAAAGAGTTGGATTCTGAATCTTTGCAATGACAAACAGCTGAAGGAAAATCTTAGTCCCTGAAAACAAAGAGGAGAAGTAGGCAGGAGCATCTCTGGGTGCTTGGAGAGAGCAAAGCCTCCAGCCTGAGGAGAGCAGTTGTCCTTCACCACTGATTCCAGCTGTGCTGTGTCTGAACATTGGGCAGAGAAAGGAGATGCAGCTGCTGCCACGTGTTCTCCTCATCACAGCAATGTTCATTAGTGGTCTGTGCCGGGAAAAAAGCAGCTATGTGCCAAAATCCCATGTTTTCAGAGAGCTGAAGTCTCCCGGGACTGTGTGTGCGCTCTGGCTGCCGAGGGGTTAATGCAGCTGGAGAGATGCTCAGGCGCTGGAGTTCCCTGCACACGGGAGATGTGTTTTCACAGACAGGCTGAGGCTCTCCTCCTTCCCAACCTCCCTTCAAAGCGCCTGGCAAGCCCCAGGCAGCTCCAAAGCGCGGCGGGAGCTGGGTGTGGGATGGGCCGGGGAGGGCAGGGGATGCCCGCGGGGCCAGCAGGGCTGGAGGGGTGGTGGCCGCCTCTCTGTCGGCAGGGGCTGGCTGTCTCCACCCTGGCTGCTTCCATCCTGCTGGCTGGAGCGAGTGGGAAGGGGATGGGCTGGGAATGAATGGAGTTGGGATGGGATAGAGATGGGGAGGAGGATAAGAGGAGGGTGGGACTGGGCTGGGCTGGGCTGGGAAGAGGAGGGGAGCGGGATAGGACGGGGATGGAATAGGGATGGGATGTGTCAGGCAGGACTGGGGGGACGTCAGAGCCTCTCCAGCCCCACAGGCAAGTCCCACCCGAGAGAGGGAAGAATCCCAGGATCAGGACAAGGGATGGACATCCCAGCAAACTGCCCCAGTGGGAGAGTGGCAGAGCACCCTGAGCACCTCAGAAGGTGTTCTGCACCAGGGTACTTGTGTCCTTTCTCATGGCAGTGATCTGAGGACGCGGGGTTTTGCAGGTTCTCCCCACTCAGATCCAGTGCACGATGGCTCCAGGGAACCACATGGCACCTACTGAGTGTCCCCAGGTGTCATGGACATGTCCACAGGAGGGTGGCCTATGGACCCTGCTGTCAGAGGTGGCACTGAGGACACCCTGTCTCAGCCAAAAGCAGCTTCCTGTGGTTGCAGGAGCAAGTGCTGGGCCCGTAGAGACAGGGCACGTTTGCAAACACAGCCCTAAATGTAAATCAGCTCTCCTCACTACGGTATTTATAATCTTACCTAAAAATAACCCCAAATTCAGCTTCCCAGAGGACAGCAACTGAGCATCCCCCAGACCCCAGCTTGCATGTGAAACTGTCCCAGTAATTTTGGGATCTCTGCAATATGTAATTGGCAGCCCAGCTGGCTTGGTGTGTGAGGCACTGCTGCAAGCACCATCCCCTGGGAGCAGGGGCACCTGCTGCAGCCCCCCCAGGACACGTGGATCCTCCCTGAGCTGCCCATCCAGTGTGCTTGGGGTTCATCCCACCTCGGGTGGCCCCCTGGGGTTTCTGGCCACCTTGCTGGGATGCAGAAACCAAAGCTCTGCAGGCAGAGCTGGAGCAGGGTGTGGAGAGCAGGATGCATTTTTGGAGAGGCAGCCCAGTGATGGAGAGGAGCACTGGGGATGAAGGTCTCCATCAGGTGGCCAGACCCGAGCACGGCAGCAGGAGAGCAGCATGGCTCCCAAAGCCCTGCAGGAGCAAATCTTGGGATGGCTGGGAACAGACACATCCCAAGAATATCCTGAGGCCTCTGGGAGAGGACTGCGACTACTCCCCTCTACAGAGGAGCCCCCAGCCCAGAAGTGGAATGTTCCACCCAGGGCTCCTGCTCCCCTCCAGTTATCCCCAGGAACCCAGGATTGGGACCACACAGCAGTTCCTGCTTGGGAAAACATAATCAGCAAAGCACAGCATATTCAGCACACAGAATTCTGACACCCCCTTACCCTCAGAAGGAAAAAAAAAAACTGAATAGAGAGAAGAGCAGAGAGGGAGAAACTTTTCCTGGAGAGCCGCGTGTCTGCCAGGCAGGAGAACCCTGGCGAGGGAGGCAGGGTCCTCGTGGGGGGCTTTGCCATCCCCCCCCGGCTGGGTGAGGGGTTTGGGGTGCCAGGGGTGCAGCAGGGCCCCGGGGGGAAGGAGGGGACAGATCCCTCCTCCTGGCTCCGGGAGCACGCAGAGTCACGCGTGTGGGGCTGAGCACGTGTGGCAGTGTGGGGGTGGGCACGGGGAGGGGGCAGGTCACATTGCGGAGCTCACGGGGACACGAACACCGGCGCAGGTGGGAGGGAGGTGGGAGTGAGGCAGGGGCACAGAGCTGCCCACGGGCACCCATGGGGTCTTGGGAGTGGGGGGCTCTTGCCTCTAGGGTTCCAAGGGGCTGCTGGGGGCTGGCAGCAGAACGCCGGAGGAGGAGAGCACTCCCCGAACCATCCGGATGCACCGGCCCCCACGGCAGCCCCCCGCCTCCTGGTGCAGCCCTGGGGTGGGGAATGCTCCCCTTTTTTGTGGGATCAACATGAGGAGAGTTGTGCAGATGCCTGGAGGCATTTTGGGGACCATGGTGTCCCACATGTGCATTGCCTGAGGGTGCCTGGTGTGCTCTGCCCCTGCCAGGGCATGGCCAGGGTGGGCCTGGAGGTCATCAACCCTTGGGGACTGTGACCCCTTCCCTGTGCCTGTCCATGGCTGGGAATCGGTCCCTGCTCTGCCACCAGGGTCCCCTGGAGGGGATGAGACAGGAGAGGGAGGCTGGATGCAGGGATGCAAGGTGGGGATGAAGGTGGGTAATGGTGCAATTAATGGAAAAGCCATTAGACCTTTCTCCTCCTCCCCCTCCTCTTCCTCACTCCGCCACTTGCTGTCCTCCTCCACTTCCACCTCCTTTCTTCTCTCCCTCTCTGCTCCTCCTCTCTCCCCTCTCAAAGATTTCTCCCTATTTTTGTCTGGTTAGAACCTTTTATTTTCCTTTTAACCCTTCCATGGCCGCCTGAAAGGGAACTCAATCCATCTCAGCTGCCAAAGGCAATGCCCTCCCAGCTGTCACAGGGAGTCCCTTCTTCTGTTGTGATGAGGGTCCTGCTGCTGCAAAATCGTCCAGAAACGGGACAAAAGCTTCGTAGAAAGCTCTTCTGGGGGAAGTCAGCAGGTGGAAAGTGCAAGGGGTAGTGTAGACAGAGGGGGTGGTGCTGGATCCCCAGTGAGGGCTGCTTGGGACTCAGAGGGAACCTCCTTCCCTGAGGTTTTGGACCTCACAACTCCACTTTTATTGCACTTTTTGTGCTTTCTTATGTTCAGCGCAGCAGGGAGGCGACTCGACAACAAAAAGTCCAAGGACGGGGGCCAGACCTTCCTCCTATTCCCACTTTGAAACTCCCCCCTTTCCAGCCTGGCTTGGGCACCACAGGGACACAGCCCCCCAGGGCACAGCCTTTCTGCTCCCCTCTAGCTGTGCTTCAGGCCAGGCTGCTCGCCCCTCCCTGGGGGGACCCTCAGGAGCTGCTCCACGGGACCCCCAGGGCCCTTGAGGGGACGCAGAGGCAAAGGGGGGAGTGGGAGCAGCCAGCCCTCCCCTGCAGTGTGATCGGGGCCAGCTCCTCTGGGGACCCTGGCTGAAGGCAGGGCAGTGTGGGGACCTGGGGACCTGCCATGGTTTCTCCAGCTTCTCCTGACACACTTCTGCTCCATCTGCTCCCTCCCGCGGCAGCATGTCCCCGTCCCACAGCCCCAGGGTCCCCAGGAATGCTGCTGCAGGTACAAGCAGGGCCTGTATTTTTTTTTTTTTTT
>VXBQ01002431.1:137780-151396 GCA_013400175.1 Phainopepla nitens
TGAGCCCCCAGGCTCAGGGGCTGCCTGCACTGCCCAGCACTGTGGTGTAAAACCACCTGGACAGATGCATTCTTACAGGAATAAAGGAGCAAAGCTGGCGCAGCAGCTCACCAGCCCCTGAGAGCATCGCCCCCGACCCCCCCGTTTTTGGGGGATGCAGGGGCAGCAGCCCCAGCTCAGTGCATCCCACAGCTTTTCCATCCACTCAAGAGAGCAGGTACAACAGCAGCAACGAGGTGTTCCCGAGTTAGGGGCTTCACCAGGTTAGCCAAGGTGCTGTGAGGCTGGTTGGGATTTTCCACTGGGATGGTTTCCAGCACATCCTGGCACATTCAAAAATCAGCGGTTTCCCATGGGGAAATTTCTGCTTCGTGGGCTTAGAGAAGGAAATCAGGACGAAGTGCCGCACCTCTGCTCTGCTGCGGCAGCTGCTCGCGCTGGGAAGTGTCGTTCCTCCTCCGGAGAGACGCTCCCGGTGCCAGCCGGGGTCTGTCCTGGCAGGGCTGGGCAGAACGGTTCTCCCCACACCAGACCCTGGTAGGGAGCAGCGTCCTGCAAGGATTCAGAGCGGAGAGGGTCCGTCTTGAGTTTGCTGTGCCCAGGGGACTGGGGCGGGCTGTTGTGGGGGACACGGTGCGTCCCCAGCCCGGCTGGCAGGACGGCAGGCGCGGGTGCCCGGCTGCTGCACCCACCCCGCTTCTCTGCCGTTTCCCGGCTCTCACCCGTCCTGACAGCCGGGCAGCTGGGCGTTGAGATGCCACACACCTATGGTAGCACCACGGTGGGGCTTTGGGGGCAGGCAGAGATGGGGAGGGAGATCTGCAGAGTCTGCCCTGCGAGGCACAAGCCCTTGGCACACCCCTGCACCTCCCAAGCATTGGGAGGACATCCGTCCCGAGCGGGGGACACGGAGCTGGGGAAAACCCACTCCTGCGGCAGCCCCCGCAAAGCTGAGCGAGTGAAGGGCTGCTCCGATCCCCCACGCCTGCAGGAGGGAATCAGGCGGAGGGCGGGGGGCAGCGGGGGGCACAGGGAGAGGATCCTGCCCACGGCCCCCCGGAGTAGGACAAACATGAAGTGCAGCTCCATCGGCGCCTCCAAATCCGCCCCCGCAGCAGGTTCAGGGAGAGGCTGGAGACAATTACCGTGCCGAGCCTAGGATCAGCCCCTCCGCTCCCGGAGCTGCAGGAGAGGGGGCTTATTAAAAAGGAAAAAAAAAATATGGAGGAACAAAAAATCCCCAGCCCACACTCTTCTCTCTAGAAAAGAGATAAAATGCCTCGGAGGAGGAGGAGGTGTTGAAGAGAGGGAGGGCGGCAGCAGCACAGCCGGGCGCTGGCAGGGAAGGTGTGAAAAAGGGAGAAGCGGAGCAGCCTGGTGGCAGAGCCACTGCTTGAGCTGGTGGGGAAGGCCGTGGCGACAAGGCATGGGGTCATGCCTGGCCTAGGGACCGAGTGACAGAGGCTGCAGGGCTGGGGCTCAGCAGTGCCAGGGCTCGGGGCTGCAGGGACAGGGCTTGTGCTGGGTCCCACAACACCCTGTGCTGGCAGCCAGCCCGGTGACAAGGACACGGTCTGTACCCGTGGTCCTGCAGGTGACGCATCTGTCCTCTGCTCAGACTGGGACATGCTGTCTCATCCAAGCCAGGCAGAGATTGGGGTCCTCATCTCCCACCAGGGTTGGGGGGATCCCCATCCAAAGACCCAGAGCCCTGGGAGCAAAGGGAACGCTGCTGTCCATGGCCAGGGAACAGGACATTGATTCCTTCCTTCCAGAGGGGTTTCTTGCAGCTCAGGGGGGCTGAGCTCCCTGCCTGGCACCCCCAGCACTGCCTGCAGTGCTCCCTGAGCCCCTGGTGTGGAAGGGAATGCTGCCTTTGCCATGAGAGATGCTGTATTTAGATGGAGCAAAGCGGGGCTTTTCCCTAGGCTGGAAAAATCCTACGTGGGACTGAGTAGCAAGCGCGAGTACTCCCTGTGCAAGTAGCCTGGCACAGGGAGTAGAGCCTGGCTGGGGGTCAAATACCCAATGTGGAGGGTTCCTGGCCAATGCAGATGCGCTGAAAGACCCAACTAGAACAAGGATGGGGCTATGGCAAGCATGCAGTACCCCTGGGTATCCTGCACCTGCATCCAGTGTTCCATGTTCCACCCACCCTCCAGGCACACGGCGTTTTGCTTATGCTTTACGGACCACAAATAGACATCTGGTTTCTGTTAGGAAGGTCTGGAGGAGCCAAAAGCCAGGAATGCAGTTGGAGGAGTGAAACAGCCGCTTCCCATGGCTCCCCCTATTTCGCTGTTCAGTTCAAATAAATAGATGAGCAAGTGGCTGTGGACACTGGGACCAGGAGTGACCATCGATCCCCAGCCTCCAGTGCATCTGGGACACCTACACCCTTCCAGCCTCATGCTGGGTTCTGCAGTGGAACCCCGAGCTGGGGCAGAGGGACATCCCTGCTTGCTGCACTCTCCGCTGCAGACTGTCCTGCCACTGCAGAAACATCACATATGTCTTTAGGGAAAAAAAATAGAGGAGTCCCAGAGATCCCCAGGAGCCCACAAACCCTTCACAGTGTGGGGTTCCCAGCAGGATGAAGAGAGCGAGACCACAGGACTGCCAATAGCTCTGGTCTGCCTACCTACGGCAAGCTGGCTACGAAGCATTTCGCCCACCCTTTCCAGTTAATTCTTCCCCAGGATTCAGGGATATTAACAGCTCAGCTCTTTCAGCAGCCAGGATTAAATGGCAGGACGGGGAAGCTGGGAAGCACCAGGATGTTTTCCCCCAACTCCTGCCTGGCACGTGCCGTGAGCGATGCTCTGCGCGGCAGCACTGGGCGCGTGGGCTGCCAGCTCTGCTGGGGCTCCATCCCCATCCCTCCACACCCGCTGCTCGCCTGCTCTCCTAAAAATCGCATTCAAACCCAAATTGCCCGTCTCCACCCGCCCCCGCCGCTAAAATCAATTATCCGCCGCTCTCGCCAGCCCGCGGCCTTTTGTTCCTCGGCAGGGAGTTGGTGTGGGGTGAAGGGGAGTGGGGGAAGGTGGGGCAGGAGGTGGGATTGCTTTTGATAGTTGTTATTTTAGCGATTGGAGAGGTTTGGCAGGAAGAGGAACCTGGCACAAAGGTTGTGCTCAGCAGGGCTGGAGCGTGCATGTGTGTGTGATTGCAGTGCCGCAGCTCCCAGCACCGCGCCGGCACTGGCAGTGCCACGGGCTGGCAGGACCTGGGGAATGGGGTACCAGGGCAGACAGGAGTCTTTGGAGTGTCCCAAGCACTCGTGCTCGCTCACCTGCCAGACCCCAGGAGAGATTTGCACGTTGGCTTGTGCATGTGCAAGGTGCAGCAGCATCCATCCCTGGGCTTCATCCTCGTAGGGTCCCCTGGGCTGTCCCTACCTGGGTGACAGTTTTGCAGTGGGGGGGATCTGGCACTGGTTACAGCTGCCAAGTCCTGCTGTGACTCAAAGGTCTAGATCAGGCAGAGCCACACAGGCCGAAGTGGCCGAGAGCTACGTGGCAGCTGCAGCCATCACTGTTTCCCTTGGGAACGAGCACTCCCGGTAAATCACCGCCCCTTCCCTCGTGGTAACAGGTAGGGCAAAGCCAGGAGGAAGAGGAGGAAAAGTGCACGGTGACTGGGGCATCCCAGAGGAGCATGGAGGGGAGAAATGCACATTAATCTCTAGGTCTGCATGTGCCTCCTCCCACCATTCCTCAAGGACAGTGGTGCAGGGAAGCCGGCTGAGATCCCTCCATGTTTTGCCCAAGTCCCTGCCTCTGTCAGCACCTATCCCCATCCTCATCCCTGTCCCCATGCCTGTGGCTGCCCCTGGCCCCACATGAGGGCTGAGCTGTGCCTGTTCCCACACCAAGCCCTTCACCTCCGGCTTCTTCTGTTCCCAGGGGCGCTTTCTCCATTGTCCGGAGATGTGTCAAGGTGTTGGCAGGACAAGAATATGCGGCCAAGATCATCAATACCAAGAAGCTCTCTGCTCGAGGTGAGCACTGAGGGTGTTTTGGGGAAGGCAGGAGGTGAGCAGGGCTCATGTACTGGGGAATTTGTCCCCTCTGCATGGTGCTGGGATGATGCCTTTGATGTGCATTGAGGTGAGGGGTCTTTGATTGCGATGGGGATCCCCTCATCCCACCCTGTCCCCTCTGCAGTACACACTGAGCTCCTTGATGGATGGGTGAACATCCTGGTGAGGTGTCCTGGTGGCTGCTTGTCACACCCCATCTGATCACAGGCATGCATCTGCAGTCTGGCTGTGCCAGGGCTCAGGGGAACTCACAGACCCCCATCTGCCTCAGGAGCCAGAGGACCCCATTTTTGTCCCTGAGACCACCCCCCCCACCCTGCACACACATTGCAGCAAAATGATGGTTGCAGCCTTGCAACAAGTCAGACCACTGCCAGCTTTGGGCACAGGGCAGCACAGTTATTTTGGGACATAACCTCCTGAGAGGGCCCCACTGACACCCCATCCCTGCTCTGGGATGTGTAAGTTTTCTTACTCATATACTTACATCAATGAAAGGGGAACATCCCTTCAGGTGGGGGTTTGACTTCATTTCTACCTGGAAATGGGCCCTCACTCCTCGCTGCCATCTGCTCTGGTGGAGCACGTGTGCTGTTTGCTGCTGGAAGAGGTGCTGGCAGCTCTGTCCTGGTGGGTCTATCCCAGCTGCTCCTCAGAGTGAGGCTGAGATGAGCCAGCACAGAAATCATCAACCAGCCCTTGCCCCAAGCCAGGGCCCCCTCTGCCCCCCAGGCACCTGGCAGAGGAGCCGTGATGGGGTGGATTGAAAGGAAGAGGCAGCAGATGTGTCCCTGCTCCGGCTCCTCCCTGGCTGTCGGGAGTGCGGGACGTGTGCTGGGAGGAAGCACCCTGCCAGAAGGGTTTAATTAACCTCCCTCGGTGTCTCTCCCAGTTCCACTGCTGACCTCCGAAGGCAGAACTGAAGTGCAGAAAAGAGTGACAAGCTCCTTTCTGACCTGGAATTCAAGCAGTGTGTCGCAGTATCCCTCCCACAGTGCTGCCGAAGCCGCACAGCACCGGCACTGAGCCCCTCAGGTCCTCCAGCACTGACCCTGCCCCTCTTCAGGAATGCAGTTCATTTTCTTCCTTCAAAGCCAAAGGCTGGGCTCTGGGCAGGGTGTGCAGGGCTGGGCTCAGCCCCTGGCTTCTGCCCGTGTACCCCAGCTGGCAAACGCCTCCCAGTTTCCAGGGCTGCCTGGAGCAGCAGATTGAGCCGCCCTCCCTTTGCTCCCTCCTGCCTCCGCTTGCCTCCTACAGCAGTTTGCCCCTCTCTGTTCTCTCCTGGGGTTTGTGCTGTCCCTGCAGTGCCCAGCAGTCCCTTGGAGAAGCTTCACTGGGGTTATTTTCCCTGCTCTGCCAGCTGGAATCACCAGCGACTTTGGCTACTGGTCTGGAACCCCCCATTTCTGCCGTGCTGGCAGGGAGGATGGCACTTCCCCAGATACAAAGAGCAGGAAGGATAGAAGTAGGGAGAAGGTGAGAGAAGCTGCAAAACATCCCCAGTCATGGTTTGTTTCTTTAGAACTGCCAACACAGAGGGCCCAGGAGGAGAGAAGGTGGAGATTTTGGAGGAAAAAAGGGGTTTGGGTGTGTGCAGGAGCTGGGTTTGTGGGGTAGGAGAGGCTGTAACCCACCTCCCCAGAGAAGTGCTTGCCCCACTGGTCACACTGTCCCTCCATCCCAACTCCATCATCCACCCCACAATGGATTTTAGTTGTGAGAACAGCCTGAACTCCAACCTCTCCTTGCCACCTAGTCCCACCCTGGGAAGATTGTCACCCATCAGGGGAAACAATGTGAGGAGCTGAATGAGGCCACCAAGGTTATCTCAGCCTTCAGCTCACAGACTCCAGCACAGGCTGCAAAACCCACCCCAAGCCCCAGGGTGCCTCTGGTACAGGATACTGGGCCCTGGGGAAGGCTGCAGCCCCACACAGGAGCGGCTGCGTCGCTTTCATGTCTCAGCGGTCGGAGACGCCCAGGTTTGGTTTGATGCAGAGCGAGACTCTGGGGTGTGAACCTGCAAGGTAGCAGTGATCGCACTGAGAGACAGCAGCCCTAATTATATCCTCGCTTGTCCTGGCTGCTGAGTTCCTGCACAAAATGCCTCCAGTCAGGCACCTCCATGCAGGGTGGCTGGGTCAGGTGTGAGCAAGGAGAAAAAGGAAGAGGAAGAAAAAAATTATTTGCGGATTCATTCGGAGCTGTCCCAGGGTGGAGGATTTTTTGGCTCAGCTCAACTTGCTTTGCCCAGAGCTCTGCTGTCTCAGATCCCCAAGCCTGTCAATAGCTGGGGAGTGGGACCTGTGCTTCCTGTTTGGAGACAGGCACCGGTTCTGAGACAGGATTCTGCAGGGTAGGAGAGCAAAGCCCTGGTGTGGAATGGCTGCTGGTGGCAAGGGGGAGTGAAGCCCATAGACTCATTTCATCCTGACACCTTTCACTGGTTCACTCTGCGTTCAATTGCTCGACTTGTACCATGCGGGGCTGGAAATGTCCTGGCTGATTGCCTGTGCCTGGATGAATAGGAGAAAAAGGAACAGTGCTGCCAGCAAGGACAATCCAGACAAACCCAGGGTGTTTGGGAGGGGATTGGAGATTGTTCAGCAAAGAGAAGGGAGAAGGGAGAGCAAGGGATAATTCCCATGACAGCATTGCCTGAAGGGCTTAGCCAGGGACTGCATCTGTTCTGGGATAGTGCCCATTGGGCCCTCATGATGAACTTACCCCAAAATCCATAACTCTTTAGAAAAAAAAAAAAAAAAAGCTGCTCTGTCCCCCCAGGTTTCCTGTACCAGCNCATAATAAACCTACCCCAAAACCCAAAACTCTTAAAAAAAAAAAAAAAAAAAAAGCTGCTCTGTCCCCCCAGGTTTCCTGTACCAGCACCTCCTCTGAGAGCCACTGATTCCCTTCCTCAGATCCTAATTCAGAGCTGTTGCCTCTTCCAGATCACCAGAAGCTGGAACGAGAAGCCCGGATCTGCCGTCTCCTGAAGCATCCCAACATTGGTAAGTGCACCCTGCAGCCCTGTGGCTGGTGCTCCATGCCTGGCTCTGCTGCCCACTTGCCCTCCCATGTCCCAGCCAGGGTTAGGGGGGGTCTCCATCCATAATGCAGCCCTGTCTGCAGCAGCACGGACTGTTTGTCCCGGAGGCTGAGAAGGGCTCGGTGTCGTCCGGCCCGGCTGATCTGCAGAGCCATCCCTCCTCTTCCTCAGGGGAAACACCATCCTCAAACGGGGTCATGGGAAAAACGGCCTCCACCGGGCATAGAGGGACCGAAGTAGGTCCGGACTAACCCACTTGGCCATAGCTCCCTCAGGGAGAAGCGGAGCCCCAGGAGGCTGCAAGAGGTTATTTTTACTGCTCTCCCCCCGCGCGGTGCCGTATTCCTCTGCATGCTCCAAAAAGCGGCTGCAGCTCGGAGCAGCAGCAGCGGCAGCGCGGGGCGTGTAGGAGGAGCGATGGCGGGGGGAAGCGAAGACTTTCCCACCGACCGTCCATCTGAAAGTAGCCTCCTTCGGAAAAGCTGTTTCAGGAAAACTCCTGAGCCCCTGCAAAAGACAAAAATAGGCCAGAAGGAGAGAGAGAGAGAGAGAGAGAGAGAGAGAGAGAGAGAGAGAGAGAGGAGGAGAAAAAACTGCAGTAAAAAAAAAAATCCCAAACTCCATCCTGGAAGTGATGCTGATGCAGGCTCTTGATCCCTGTGGACGGTCTGGATAAAACCCCTCGTGCCTCTGCTGCACCCCAGGATGTACCAAACCCAGTGAGATCCTGCAGCTTTTGGGAAAGCATTTGGTGGTTTCTGCAGCCCTCTGCACCCACAGACGGGAGCCGGGAGGGTTCCCCTGTGGCTGAGCTCCTCCCTGGCCCCCTCGCTGCTCTGGTGACCTGGATCCGTCCTTCCCCAGGAGCTGCTGCAGCAGATCCAGGGAGCTAGATCCAGGGCCACTGGGACGAGCCATGTGGCTCCTGTCCCATAAATATTTCAGTTCCAAAAAAGACTGTCAGCTTCCATCTGTCTCGGGCACACGGACCCTGCAGCGTTCCCCAGCCTCTGCTCCAGGAGGACCGGGAGCTGTCCTGCAGGGGTCCCTCCGGGGCGATCAGCCTCCTCTTTGCACCGAAATACATGCGAGGATTGCCGAGAACTGAAGGAAATACACTGCAAAGTGTGTGAATAGGAAGAAATACTAAACCCGGAGGAACTCATCGCATGAGACCTGCGGGATGGCACCTGCAGGTTCCCAGGTTCCCCAGGTTCCCAGCTTGGCCACAGCTCTTTCTCACCGCTGTCTTCCACCCTTCCCTCTCCATCACCTTCCCGTGGGGCTGGCAAGGTCTCTGAGGACCAAAACAGCTCACCTGTCCCTGTCCTCGTCCCCCATCCCTACACTATCCCTCGCTGTTTGGCTGTGACCTGGCAGGTTCAGCGCTGCAAAGACTGGAATGGGTTAACAGCATGAGATGCTAACAAACCCAATCTGCTGCTATTTATACCCAGGAGGCTCTTCTCCACCCCCCACCCCACACCCTCTTTCCTTTCACCCCCCTCCACTGCTCCTGCTGCCTGGAAACTTGGGCTTGCAGCTTCCCTTCCGTGCAGCAAAGGCGGCTCGTTACCCACACAGGAGCTGGAGCGAGCGGTGCCACTGCAGAGCAGCCTGGCGTGAGGAAGAGGAGGCACTGCTGCTGGAGGAGGCAAAACAGCCCTGTCCAGCCCTTCCTGGGGAGAAACATCCCAGCTGCCAAGGGGCTTTGCTGTCCTCTTACTTGTTCCCTGCAGCGAGGTGGGGTCCTTGCATCTCCCATGAGAGTGCCGTGCTGCAGTTCCTGGAGGAACCAACCTGTGCTCTGCACCGTGCCATGGAAAGCTGTGCACGGGCAGTCAAGGGCAGGCCCAGGTCCCCAGGACCCCACAGCACATCCACAGCTCTGGGTGATGTTCTAGAGAGAGCTGTTGCCATTCAGGGAAGTCTTGCTTTATTGGGAAAACTTTGGCTGCACCCAGCCCTGGAGTTTGAACTCCAGGTACTTGTTCTCTGACTCTCATTCCTGAAGCCATGTCCTGCTCCTGCCTTGGCTCTCAGCTCTGAGCTGGAGTGGTTTGGCCAGCGTGGCTCTCTCTGACTATGGTCAGTAACAGATACTTGCAGGAGCAGGCTATATTTAGAGCAGCTGCTCCCTCTTATACCTTCTTGGCTCCTGGCAGCCACAGGCTTTGGGACTCCCCCAAGCAGGGAACGTATCTGGACCATATGCTTATGGTTATGCTGGCCCTATCTACACCAAACTAACCTAATCCCCCTGAGAATACTTTGGCTTCTCTGGGATCCCAGGCCTGATACCCCTAAATCCTTCCCAGGCGAGATGAAATGGGAGGAAATATGTTTCTTCCAGCAGAGGAGGCAGAAAAGCTGGGCTTGTATGTTGGAGAAAAACAGAGCAGACACAGATGTTGGAGCACAGGGGATGTCTGCAGGGGCCAGCAGTGGGGAAGGATAATGAGGGAATAAGATGAGCAAGTTGTGTCAGTGTCAAGACCACAAGAGAGACAGACAGAAAAGATGTTGACCAGCCCATCAGACCTCGTTTGCTCTGTGCCCTGGCCAGGTGAGGTGACGCTGCTGGCAACATGCTCTTGGCAGCCACTGGATTTGCCCATGGAGCTTGGAGACAGGAAAGGGACTGGCAAAGTGGTGTTTGCTGGCCTAGCAGATAAGAGTGACACAGTGCTGGGGTTGTTATCTCCCCTGGCTCACACTGAGTCTGGAGGATGTTTCCATGTAGGGCTCAGCTGATTTAGATGCAGTAAGAGGGGCTAGGAGTAAAAACTCCCACAAAATCTCTCACCCAAATGTTTCTTTTTTTCCTCCCTGATTCCCAGCATTCTCAAATATGTTGAAAGTTGTATCAGGCTGAAACCAGGTGAGAGAGAGGAAGCATTAAATATTCATAGCCTCAAGGGAATCAAGCAAAATATGAGGTGGGGGACAGAGGATGTTGGACAAGTCTCTGTTTATCCACCCTAGCTGTTTCTGTGCCTGGACCCTTGCTGCACACCTGCCTGCTAAGTGTGAGCAGGGATCTGAGCCTGCATAACCAGCATGCAGCTGCAGGGTGACAGGTTTGTACCTGGCTGTACCTGGCTGTACCTGGCAAGGGATGTGCCCAAGTGGAGAGGATGCCAGGAGATGGGGAAAATTATCCCATGGAGATTCCCAAGGAGAAAAGGAAAGTCATGAGCAGAAAATAAAAAAGCTCCGTGGGTGCCAGAGCTGTCAGCTCAGCTCCCTGCTGAGCTCTCTCTCTGCTTGGGCACCTCTCCTGACGGGGCTGGGGACACCCATGCCTGCAGCCTGCCCAGTGCCCAAGATAGCCCAGCAGCTGCCTGGAACCCTGGCCAGGCGCTGCCCTGGGGCAGTCCCCGATTTGGACGTGATCTTTGAGCCTTGCACCACGGCCCCAGGCTGGGGCCATGGCTGGGGTGGGCAGGGACCCTCACCCAGCCAGTGGCAATAGCAAGAGGAACAACCTTGCTGTGCCCTTCCCCAGCTCCTGCTTGTGCCCAAAGGGGAGCAAAGCCATTCCCAGGGAGTGGGGTGGGAGCCAGGTGTACCCCATAACCCTTCTGTCTCTGCTGCAGTGAGGCTCCACGACAGCATCTCCGAGGAGGGCCACCACTACCTGATATTTGACCTGTGAGTAAAGGTTCACCGCATCCCCTAAGCCACGGGCAGCTCCGTGCCTGCCCCGGGGTGACGTGGCCTCCCCCTCACCCGAGCCCTTCCCACGGGCTGGGTTTGAACCCAGCTCGGGTCCCCCAGGCCGGGCAGAGGGCAGGTCCCTGTGCTGCACCCCGCCTCTGCCCCATGCACGGTGCCGTGACATTTTTGGGGGGCTTGCCAGGCCGAGTGTGCTGCCAGTCAGTGCAGCTCCCCCCGTTCTCTCGCAGGGTCACCGGCGGGGAGCTGTTTGAGGACATTGTGGCCAGGGAGTACTACAGCGAAGCGGATGCCAGGTGAGCCAGGCCGTGGAGGGGACAGCAGGTGATCCCTTCCCCCACGTCTGCTCCCTCCCAGGGTCCTACATGACTGGCTTTCTGCAGCACCAGCTTCATTCTGTACTGGGAGGTGTTTTACAGCCACTCTGCAACACATACTCATAGACCAGAACTGTGGTGCAAAAAAAAAAAAAAAACCCACCCAAAATGCTCTTTCTATCTCACTCAACTCCTGTGCCAAGAAGTGCGTGTGCTGCCTCAGAACTGGTTTCCACTTTGAATCAGATGGCTCCCAGCCATTACCCACAGCATCCTCATTCCCCAGGATGTTGGGATGGCCAACATCTGACCTCACTGTAAATGAGCAGGGTGTTGGGGGCTCCCTGGTGTGGGGGCATCAGGAGTGCCTGGTCTGGGGGCACCAGGGCTCCCCAGGCTGCAGGGAGGAAACCCTGCACCAGGCTGCTGGCCAGCCAGGGCCATGATAGCACAGACACCCTGCAGATGTCACTCCTTCCCCTTGGAGCTGCATTCCAGCCGTCTGCGAGTGTTTCTCTGACATTTGCCACTTGAAAGCACTGAGGAGGAGCAGTCAAGACATCCTGTGCTGGAGCTCTGTTCCCTCCCACACTCCCACTGGCACTTTCCAGGTACCTTCTGCAGAGCCATTTCAGCCACCCTTTGGTCCCTGCAGCTCATCCAGAGGACAGTATTAGTCTCATTCTTTTGAGGGGACACGATCTGGCCCTCTCCAATCTCTAGATATCACTGTGCCTCTTGGCTTTGCCCACAGGCTAAGCAGAGCTTGTCTGCATGTCCAGTGGGGTGGTAAACTCCACATTACCTCTCTGCACGGAAATATCCTTTATTTCTAGGCAGAAAACAATCTCATTTAATGGGCTGCCTGCACTGAATCCACTTACAGCCCATCCACTTATTAGTGTCATACAAATAAAATAAAATACATGTAAATAAAGACCTTCTGCCTTGCACACAAGCTGTTTTGGAGCAGAAGCAATCAGTGCCTCTGTCTTTTTCCCTTCCTGTCTCACGCACACAGCAGAGCTGGAATGTAATGAACTAGATATAAAGCAAGCAGACACAGCAGAGCCACCTGCATTAGAGGAAAGCAGGGAAATGGGGCTGGAGCAAGGCTTGCACAGAGCACATCTGCTCTGCCTGGGTTTGAGACCAAATCTTTGCTGGTATTGTGGTTCCACTGTTGGTCTCCAGCTCCCACCTCCAGTGCTGCTCTTATGGGGTCCCCACGGGCTCAGCTCTGTCCCCATAGCTCCTGCTCACCATTACTTGGTGTCCAATAGCTCTGTTGGGTTCTTACTGGGTTAGAACTGCTCCCCACAGGTGTGTGGGTTTCGGTGGAGGGGGATGCTGAGCCCTGCTGCAGGGCTGCTGATGGGAAGCCTGATGGGGAGAGGGGTGAAATGCAGCAGAATAGAAGCATCTGACAAAACTCTGCCTCACCGGCCACTTGTATGAGCTTTCTCCTCTCTCCCACAGCCACTGCATCCAGCAGATCCTGGAGGCCGTCCTGCACTGCCACCAGATGGGGGTGGTTCACCGGGATCTGAAGGTAGGAGCTGCAGGGAGAGTGCCTGTGGGAGGACAGGGGACCCCATCTGTGAAGCAAAGCGCTGTGGAACAATGCCCAGAGCCTTCAGGGCTGCTGAAACAGCAGGGAGGAACACGTGTAGGGCTGCAGGAAACCCACAGAGCAAAGACCAGCTCCAGAGTGAAATGACATCAGGGAGATGGGCCAGGGAGGATCTGCAGTCTATGATCCCCTATGGATCCAGGGACACCAGGATAAAGAGCAGGACAGAGCACTTAGGGAGCACATGCAGAGCTTCCTCTCTGCTTGCTGGGAAGCTCCCCCTGCCAATAGCAGAGCACCTGAGGGATTTTCACTCCTCTCCAACCCCTGTCTCCTTCTGCAGCCTGAGAACCTGCTGTTGGCATCCAAGCTGAAGGGTGCTGCCGTCAAGCTGGCTGACTTTGGCCTTGCCATCGAGGTGGAGGGGGACCAGCAAGCGTGGTTTGGTGAGTAGGACTGGCCTGAAGTGGGATCTCCTCCAGCCCTCCTTGGCATGTTAGTTCAGGGGAGCTCCAGGATCCCAAGCCCAGGGTTATGGGAGAGTGCCAGCAGCAGCAGCCCAGGAAGCACTGGGTGAGCAGGCTGGTGTGGAGCAAAGAGCTCCACAGGGACTCTGAGTCACCGAGGTGTCCTGGCGAGATGGACAAGCTGGCAGCAGGGGCAGAAAGGTGGGGGGAAAGCCTCTTCCAAGCGCTGGAAGTGCACAGCAGAGCCCTCCAGCCTTAGGCACCATCCGGGGTTTGGCAGTGGCAGAAAACCACAGTTTGCTCTGCTCTCGGGAGTCACAGAGGGTTCTGGAAGGAGGGTGTCTGTCCTACCGGGTCGGGATGTGCCGCACGCTCGGCTCTCGCTGTGCCTGGAGCAGCCCCTGCTGCTGAGCTGTGCGGGGCGGGGGCTGCCTGACGGCGGCCGTGACGGGCTGTCTGTCCCAGGTTTCGCCGGCACCCCGGGATA
>VXBQ01002431.1:151421-170016 GCA_013400175.1 Phainopepla nitens
TGGGCTGGGCTGGGCTGGGCGGGATGAGGCAGGGTGTTCATCCAGCGTGTCCCGAGCTGCAGTTGCCAGTCACATCTCAGGGAAGTCAGGGTGGAGGATTTACCCAGGAGGTGGCACATTACCCTCTCTCCTGATCCAGTGGCACCCTTCTCTGAAGGATCACCCCCCTGTTAAGAACCCAAAGCTCCCAGTCAGGTGAGATGTGCCTCGTTTCCCTGCACTGCTGGTGCAGTTAGGCAATGCCCCCGTGCAGTTGCAGCCACTGGGGAGCCTTTTCCCATCCAGGATGGGGAGGAGGCATCACCCACCCCTGCCAGGCACCCTCTTTGAGCTCTGTATGGTGGCTGCCAGAGCCTTGAACCTCCCCAGGTGCTGACCTGGACCCACCAACAAGCCTTTTGCTCTTTAAACAGTGAGCAAATCTTCATGTTTCCCTAATTTCTGTTTCTCTGCTCGAGTTTGCCGAGTCCCCAGGCTGTGTGTGCTCCTGCCTCCAGCAATGAATTCTCTCCCACTGATCCCCTCTCCTCTCCTGGGCAGGTGTCATCCTCTACATCCTGCTGGTTGGGTACCCACCCTTTTGGGATGAAGACCAACACCGACTCTACCAGCAGATCAAGGCTGGGGCTTACGATGTGAGTGGGTTTGTCTTGCTGCCCCCTTTCACAGTCTCCTCTCTCCTGCTGTCCCTGCCTCGCAGCCTGCTGCTCTAGAAGAGCAACCAAGACAAATTCAGACAGATGGGAACAGGTACTTTCCTCTGCCCCAGTCACAGAGCGTTGGCCTCATTGCCATGCCCAGGTGCACTTCAGGGCCACTCTGTGGGAGAGACAGGTCTTGTCCCAAGCCTTCCAAGTTTCTTCTACTCTTGCTTTTCGGTTTTCTACCTGGCAGCTCTTTCCAGTGGCTACCATTCTCCAACCTGTCCCAAGTTGCAGGAGAAGCAACCCAAGTGCAGAGGGGCTCTGTGCCATCTCTCACCCTCGTCCCTTTGCTTTGGCAGTTCCCCTCCCCTGAATGGGACACAGTCACGCCTGAAGCTAAAGATCTCATCAACAAGATGTTGACCATAAACCCATCCAAGCGCATCACGGCAGCCGAGGCTCTGAAGCACCCCTGGATATCGGTGAGTTGGGGCTGAAGGTAGAGAGATGTGAGAGATGTGAGATGGGGAACATCTCATTGGGGATCACTTGTTATCAAACATGCTGCCAGCTCTCTTCTCCATCCTGGAAAGATAGTTTTCTGGCATGGTTTCTCTCAGTGCTCTCACAGCAGCATTTCCCCTGAGGTTTTACAACAGAAAAAAGCTTGTGAATGCAAACAGCATGTTCCTGGGGGACCTGGTGATGGGAGGGACACACATGCTCCCTGCCCTGGTGGGGACAGGCTGATTTCTCAGTGTCATGCTGTGCTGGGGGGTCTTTCTTCAGAGGCAATGGGAGTGTTTATCCATCCATCCATCCATCCATCCATCCATCCATCCATCCATCCATCCATCCATCCATCCATCCATCCATCCATCCATCCATCCATCCATCCATCCTCCATCCATCCCTCCATCCATCCACCCCAGCAGCAATCCCTCCACCCTTCACTGCATCTCGCTGTTTCAGCACTGGTTCTCACTCTGAATCAGATCCTAAAGGCAGGAGGAGACTGTGGGCTTAACCACACACGTGCAAACCCTGAGCTAAACATGGTTTGCTAAGCATGGCTGGTCAGTCAAGGGGTTAACTCAGGGGCAGCCAGTTCTCCACACACCCCCACCACCAGAGCAGATCCCGCTGACTCCAAAGCTTCGATCTCCCACTGCCCATTAAACTTTCATCTGCTGCTGCTGCTGCAGGCAGCTCTGGCCCATGCCTTGGCCATGGGAGATCATACACGTGTGTGGGCACGTGAGAGCTGGGCTGGGGAGCCCCTTCCCCCAGCACTGCTCTGAGCCAGGTCTCTCTCCCCCCAGCACCGTGCCACCGTGGCGTCATGCATGCACAGGCAGGAGACGGTGGACTGTCTGAAGAAGTTCAATGCCCGGAGGAAGCTGAAGGTAACTCTGTCCAAGCTGGCTGCTAAATGCACGATCAGGTCATTGGTGGGCTTGTTCCCTGAGTGGGAAACTGTCCAGAGCAGTGGTGTGGGGGTGATGGGCATTTGAGGACCCCCATTGTGAAGAAGGGGAAAGAGACTGAGCGGGGTGACAGCTTCATCTGGCTGGGGTTCCCAACTGCTCAAAGAAAGCCATGGTGAAGGAAAGCACTGAGTCACATTGGACACTGGGGTGAGGACTTTTGCACTGGAGCTAGTGTCAAGACAGCTTCTCTTTGGGGCTGGACATGGGCCTGAGAAGCACAGCGAGACCATTTGCCTGATAGCCAAAACACTTTGCAGCCAAGAAATAAAGTGATCTGCACACAGACCAAAAACTCACTCACCCCAGCAGCCCCACAGCCTTTCCCTTCTCGGATGCTGCCATGTGCCACAGCCTGGACCCCTCTGAAATAGCCATCGCCAGCTTGAGCGCCTCCCTGAGGCACCCCAGCATCTCCCTGGTGCTGCTCAGCCCCAGCTGAAAGCACGGCGCTGGGAACGGGCTCTGGAAATCACAACTCCTCCTGCAGGGCGGGGTGAGGCTGGGCCGTGCCACAGCCGGAGCCATCGGTGCTCCAGGCCTGAACACAGCATGGCACAGAGCAGTACAGCTGCAGGCTACTAACAAGATTATCAAGCAAAGAAACTGGCTATAAACTATTATTACTTTTCAGCTAGACAAGTAATCAAATTAGTTCAGGCATATGCTTCAAAATAGTAATCCATTACTGTAAGCAATTAGTCCAAAGTAATCTCATTATGCACTTAGCAACTAGTTAGTAAACTCAGATGGAAAAGCGGAAGGATTTTTACAAAGGTTGTTTTGCGGTGGTGATCTTTGCATGGCTCCCATGAGCAATCCCTGCCCTGCTGCTCTGAGCTGGCACAGCTTTAATCACAATTAAATCCAGTTCCCCTCCCAGTGGGTCCCCTTGTTGCCAGCCACTGGTCCCAGTCAGTGGGGTTGTGCTTCATCTAGGACAGGGTAGTCTGAGACTCAAAAGAGCCCCGTAGATATTTAATATCCCTTTAATCTCGGAGGGAAGGCAGTTTTGGAGAATGCAACCCAATGCCATGGTGCTGGGGGATATGGAGTCAGGTATTGAGAGCTGCTTTTGATGGCAGGAGGAGAATATCAGTCCGTGGGCCAGTTTCCTTCCTTCCAGGAGACAGGTGCTGAGCAGGGCTTTCCTCCCCCAGGGATGGGGGGAGCAGCAGGGTGCAGGGGGTCAGGGTCCAGCACACCCTTTCCTTCTGCCTTCCTTGTCTTTCAGGGAGCCATCCTCACCACCATGCTGGCCACCAGGAACTTCTCCGGTAGGTGCTGTCTCTGGGACTCATCTCCTTGTCTTACAGGATACCCAGGGCAAATCTGTGCGGTCCCTGGAGAGCTGGCTTTGCCTCATGTGTCACAGAGAGGCTGAGGCTGCAGCCTTGTGCCTCTGGGGATGTGTGGCTTTGGGTGCTCCTCCAGGAGAGGTTACCTGGCACCTCCAGGCTGGCTGCTGGCTTGGGATGCAAGAGAAAAAGTGTGTGGTTGAGCAGTGATCCACAGTGCTTTAGGGGTTTGGGGTTTGTATGCACCCAACCATCTGGCTTGTGCAGGGATAGAGACGTGGTTGCTGGGGGCAGCCAGAGCTCAAGCAGCTGGTTTTGTGTCCTCCTGGAGATGTTTGTGGCTCAGGGAGAGCACCCTCTGCATCGGGAGTAGGGAAAGGCCTCTGGTGCCACTGCAGGCAGATGGCAGCAGGATCTCGCGGGTCTCTCCCCGGGCGGGCGGATGCTACTCCTGCAGGATTCCCCACTCTATTCCTGCCTCCCTACACCCCGAGGGCTGCCATGGCGACAGGACCGAGCACGGCAGCCCAGCCTGTGCACTGGAGAGGTCTGAGTGCAGCCAGAAGCTCCAGTGCCCTCCCCGAGAGCTGTTCCCTCTGGGGACGCCTCGCTGCGCTGGGATTTCGCAGGCGATTCCCCAGGCACGGAACCGAAGGGAGCCATGTGACCGCAGATCTCCTCCACCCGCTGTCCCCTCCAGCCCTCCCCAGTGCTGGGGATGGCCCTGCAGCGATGCCACAGGGCTGGGACACTCCAGCCAAGCCCTGCACGCTGCTGAGCTGGCTGGTGGCAGCCGTTTGGGGTTAGTTGGGTGTTTCAGGGTGCTTTGCTGAGGCTCTCCGAGCGTCAGGTGTAGCAGGTGGGCAGGGGTGCCAGGGCAGAGGGCTGTGGCCAGGGCTGGTATCTGCATTTGTCGTGGGGGGATCGTGCTGACACATTTAGCACTTGTGGCGGGCGCTGGAGGAGTCCAGCAGCTGGAGGGATCCGATGTCAGGCCCCAGCCGGGAGAGGCGGACAGGAAGCACCAAAAGGCAGGAAGTTCAAAAGCATCTCTCCCAGTGCTGCCAGTCCCACGCACGGCCGGGGGGACGTGCCCAGTGTCCCCTGCCCGGGAGCACGGCAGGGNGAGCTGGCTGGTGGCAGCCGTTTGGGGTTAGTTGGGTGTTTCAGGGTGCTTTGCTGAGGCTCTCCGAGCGTCAGGTGTAGCAGGTGGGCAGGGGTGCCAGGGCAGAGGGCTGTGGCCAGGGCTGGTATCTGCATTTGTCGTGGGGGGATCGTGCTGACACATTTAGCACTTGTGGCGGGCGCTGGAGGAGTCCAGCAGCTGGAGGGATCCGATGTCAGGCCCCAGCCGGGAGAGGCGGACAGGAAGCACCAAAAGGCAGGNGGCAGCATGGGGCTAAAATTAGAGGGCGGCAGGCGGGCAGCCCATTCCTCCACACTGCACCACGCCGGGTCAACAGCACCGCCCGGGCAGAGCCCGCCTCTGCCGGGCAGCCCTGCCGGCCCCCTCCAGCCGCCCCAGGGACTTGGCGTGACGTTAGGACACGGGTCATGCCCCTGGCCAAGAGCCACTGGGGGAGGACAGGACAGTGCTGGCAAGGTCGCCCCTGAGCTCCCACGGGTCGCACCGGTGATCGCTGGAGAGAAGACGAACCCCACCAGCCGGGCCTGGGGGTCCTGCCGCTCTGGCACCCGGCACCATGCTGCTGATCCTCGCCCTCCTGGTCTTGGTGCCCTGCCTGGCTCTGCTAATCTCCTTCCTCCTCTCTCCAGGAGGCAAAAGTGGTGGCAACAAGAAGAATGACGGCGTGAAGGTAAGCGCAGCCCCGGTGCCCTCTGCTGCCTGCCCCTGCGCTGCCGGGGCGGTGCTGGGGTCTCTGTGCCGTGCCGGCGGTGAGCGTTTCCATGCCCTGCTGCCCGTGGCGTCCCCGCGCGGTGCCCGTGGTGTCCGCGCCACGCCGGCAGTCCCTGTGACACCCTGCACTTTAAAGGGCAGCTGTTGGCTCGGCTGGTCCGGTGTGTCCCCGTGCCACCGGCTGGGCTCCTGCCAGGACAGGCAGTGCACAGGGGGCTTTGCAGCGCAGCGGGCGAGGGGAGTGGGCTGGTGCTGGAGGGTGCACTGCGGGAATTCGCTGCTGTTTCATTGCCGGCAATGTGTGCTTGTCCCTCGCTACCCCCAGGGAGGGGGAGAGGCAGGGGCTGGACCAGGACAGGGGACAGGAGGAGGCAGCTTTGCAGCCCAGAACCATGGCTCCAGCAGCAGCTGTCTAGCGGGATGGGTGGCCTCATCTCCTGCTCGCTCAGCATGGGGGTCCTGCTGCAGCTGGTGAGACTGGTCCCAGTTCCTGTCCCATCCTGTCCCAAGGGCTGGTGTGCTGCTGGGTGACACATGGGTGCTTTTAACCCTTGGCAGTGCTGCTTGTCCCCTGTGCCCAGTGCAGACAGCAAAGAAATGTGATGATGCTTTGACAGAGTAAATGGCTTGCTGATGCTCTAATAACAAGCTGGTGCTTGGTGGATCTTGTTTCTTGGGCTGCAGAGCCTGCAGGTTCATCAGCTCCTCCGAGGTGGGGCTGCAGCTCTGCTCCAGGACAAGGTGGCTCCAGGAGGCAGCAAAATTCTGCTGTTTCTGGTGACATGGAGATGTGGTGGATAGCAGTGGTTATTGAGCTCTGTCACACTCCTCCTGCAGGAAGGAATGGTCCATGCGAGGGTCTTTCTCTCCTTACCTGTTCCCTTCATGAATACAATGGATCACTCAGCAAGGGAGAGCTGGCTTGGTGACGTCCTCCGTCGTGGTGACATCCTCCATCGCCAGGCAGAGCTTTGGGAGCTCGACTGCAGTGTGGCCACTCTCCTTCCTCCATAGGGGCCCTTTGTTGGGAGAACCTACAGAACCTTCTCCCACCCTTTTGCAGGGACCCAACTGTTGGTCTGTGACGGGTGCAGGGTTTTGGAAGAGCAGAGCCCTCAGCTCCTTCCTTCCTCGGTACGAAGGGCTGGTGAAGGCAGAGGTCTAGGGATGGCATCTGTTTCTCTCAGTCTGCCCAGACCCAGCAGCTGGGACAGGAGAAGCCTGCAAGGACTGAGACTGTGCCCAACTCTCTGAACCTGGGCTCAGCTCCACAAGAGGCCATTCTGGGCATGCAGTGTTGTCCTGCAGCATGAAGCTGATGGCCTGGATGGCTCTGAGAGGACGTTACTTTGGGCTGTCAGGATATCATGAGACTCCCAGGACAGAATTAATAGGGCTGGTGCTGGCAGATCCCATGGTAGTCACAACAACCCATGTGCCAGCCACTGCTGGCCAGTCCTGTGCTGCTCTGAGGTCTCGGTTGCTTCTGAGAGTCACCTAAGATGTGACACCACAGGAAGAGCTGATTCGGTACAAGCTGCTGGAGCATGGGTGAGACCAAACAGAAGATGCATTTTTAAGCTATTAAAAGAGAGGTTGCTGAATGAAGAGGCTTCATCAGGCACAGTTTGGAATCTAATTTTCCAGCAGAAAGGGACAGCTTTGAATTTCTATGTTGTAGTAGACAACCATTTGCCAGCCCAACTTGCTAATGATGCTCCTTGTTGGACTTCAAAGGAGCTTTGAGGGCAGATATTATCCTGGGAAAAGAGGCAGTTTCTATTGCAGCAAAATAGCTTGTTGGGTGAAGAGCCTTCTGGCTCTTCTCTGAAACTCAGTGAGGAGAGCCTGGTTGCAGAGCGGGGTCAGAGAGGCTGGTTTGAATCCCCAGCCCTCAGCCCTTGCTGGCGAGGAGGGAGCAGATCATGAGGCTTCATTCCAAGTGCAAACTACCCACAAGCACTCATCTGAAGAGTGTGGACAAGCTCTGAGAATGAATTTGCTTTTTTATTGCTGCCTTTTCAACAAGTAAAGGGGAGACAGCTTGGCTAGATGGCCAGGAAGGTGCAGGAGGAGAAGACAAGGTAGAGATAACTTCACTCCCAACAGCTTCCTTGCATTATCCACCTTCAGCATAACCATCCCCACCTCTCATTCCCATGCTCAGCCTGGGGGGACCTGCAGCATAGCTCATTCAGAGGGGCACGGGGAGGCTGGGTGTTGTGGGTGAAGCTCTAATGGCCCACTGGGCAACCAGCAGATGTCAGGACACTGCTGAGCAGTGTTAACTTCTTTAACTGGCTGGAAAAGCGAGGTAGGAACCTGGAAGCCTGCCTTGAGTGGTTGGCACGGTGGGAAGGGAATGGTCCTGCCTGCTCAGAGCGGGGCCATGTGGTGTGGGTCACTGTCAGAAGAGTGTGTCCCCACTTGGAGTAACGTACTGGACTGGCCATTGCCACGAGAGCAGGCAGGTCCCAGGCAGCCACCCCTGCCTTTCCTGCCCAAAGCTATGCTGGTGGGCCACAGGCAGCTGGAGCTGCCCTCTGGCCTGTCTGCACAGCCCTCCAACACCAGCACAGTGCCAGCCCAGGCTCAGAGGGCTTGAAACTCACCTTCCTGAGGAGGTTCCTCCCCTACTAAAAGCATTCCTGGGACCAGAAACTCCCCTTGAGCCCTGCTCTGGGATCCGTGGGAGGTCCTCTGCTCCCAGCAGCTATGATACTTTCACTGCCCTGTGTAGTGTCACATCTCGTCCCATTGTAAACTGGTGGAATCACTGCCCCGTGTCGCATCCTGTCCCGTCCTGACCCGATGAGCTCGCTGCTCGTGTTGCATCCTGTTACTGTATGTCAGACTCGACGCGGTCACTGCTTTGTGTTGCATCTGTTGCGTCTGAAATTTCTGCAGTTTGCTGCCCCGTCTCATGTCCCTGGGTAGCAGAAGCTGTCAGTCCTTCCTGCAACAGCCCAGCTCTAGTGGCTCCCTTTCTCCAGGAGGTTCCTGATGAAATACCACAGCTCACTCTGCCCTTTAGGACATTTTTTTTTTTTTGGTGAAGGAAGGGCAAGAGTTGACAGGTGGCTCAGTGCCTAAAGGGATTACAAGAGTGCTGGAGAGGGACTTTAGACAAGGGCATGGCTCCTTTGGACAAGGGAGAATGGCTTCACACAGATAGAGGGCAGGTTTAGATTTGGTATAAGGAAGAAATTATTTATTGTGAGAGTGTTGAGGCACTGGAACAAATTGCTCAAAGAAGTTGTGGGTGCCTCTATTGCTGGAAGTGTTCAAGGCCAGGTTAGATGAGGCTCTGAGCAACTTGGTCTAGGAACTGGATGATCTTTAAGCTCCCTTGCTGTCCAAACCATTTTGTGATTCCACAATTCAAGACCTAGCGAGGGAGGGGAGAGCAGCAGTAGTAGAGGAGGAAACTCACTGAGAATGCTGGTGGGAGACAGAATGTGAAAGGAGCAGTGGAGGGGAATGGATATCATCAGTTTTTATGCTGTAGCCCACCCACGCACCCTAATGGGTCACTTCATGGACTTTTCCAAGAGATTTGCACAATGTGTGCTGCTTTACCCTCTGCAGGGCAGGCACAGCTGGTGCCTTGTTAAATATGCTGGTGCAGCACTTTGTTATTTGGCACTGCAGATTCTGATTTCTGCACGTTGGTATTCCCTGACGCACGTTGTGATTCATTCCCTGGGAGCCAGAGGTGCAGACGGGGTATGAGGTCAGCATGCATGTCCCCCTGTCTCCTGGCTAAATTAAAGATGGAGATGGGGAGCAGAGCACAGTGAGGAAGGAGAGTCCAGAAGCAGTTTGGGATTGCAAGCAAAAGAGTGGATATGGGATCATCCAACCCAAAAACCTTAAAGCTTAGTGGTAGTGGTCAAGGATGGAGATAAATGTGCAGGCCTTCTCTTTGGAGTCCTGGTTTAAAGCACTGGAGCTGTGCTCAGGACTGCTTCCCACTCTGTGGGCCTGCCTTGAGGCCTTAACACCTTGCTGGCCTTAAACCAGCCAGCACTGGTCTAGTTTCAAAGCTAAAGGAGTGTCTCCACTCCAGTCAGTGCCATCAGCAGGTGCACCCAGAGCAAATCTAAAGACAGTACATTATTCACACTGGGCACAGGGCTGTGGTGAAGCTGCCTTAGCTTTTCAGTATCCCCCTTCTGTTCCTGTGAGCTTGTCAGCCTGGTCACAGGCCACCAGGTCATTGACTCCTAGGGGATTCCCTTTTGGACTAGCCAGGTCCTTGGGATGAGCAACCTCAGAGATTGTGGCAGGTCAGGAGAGAAAAGTGCTGGCAGGAATGTGGGGAGGGCAAGTCACCACCAACACTGCAGCCAGCGGCACATCCCCTCCAGGAGCAACGAGTCCCTCTGCGCCTTTCGTTTGCCCATGAGGACCAAGAAGGGTGGCTCAGGAGCTGCTGCCTTTCGTGTGCTGCTCTCAGCCTTTCTCACTCTGTGTCTCTTCCTGTTCCATCTCTTCTCCTTGTTTTTCCAGAAAAGAAAGTCCAGTTCCAGCGTTCAGTTAATGGTGAGTGTCCTTCGTCTTCCTAAATGCCGATATTGCTGGGCCTCTCCACATGTTCCAGCTTCCCCCGTTTTTGGAAGTTACCTCGGGGTAGGGAAGAAGGGACAGCGGGGTTGGAGGGAACATCCTCAAAGCCGTATCACCCACAAACCCCATTAACAGGGTTGGTGCAGGCACTTGCTGGCCACCAGCTGGTGGGACGCCAGCCCTGGTTCTTGCTGATGGGTTCTCATGCCGTTTCTCCCAGTTCTCCTGACTCAGGTCTGCAGGCTGCATCGGTCCAAGGAGCCTTGGAGAAACACCTTCCATGCCTCTGCGGGGACTGTATGGTCATGGGACACCTTGCCAACCTACATCGGGGTCTTCTGGGTAATACACAAGCAAGGCTCTGCTGGGAAGAGCTAGCAGAGCCATTGCTCTAGCTCCGCTAGCAGAGTTGCCTTGATGAGGCTCCTGGAGAGAGACGGGGGGTCAGTACCCCTCTCCCCCCAAATCTGTCTAGTGCTCAGCTGTTTCTTGAAAGAGCTGTGTCTCAGCCTTCAGTGGTCCATGTGGGTCTTGGAAGCACTGTTTTATTGTACATTTCTCTCCCTACTCTGCGGTCAGTGTGGTCTCTCTCACTCCTGCACAGTCCCCTCTTTCTCATCCCAGCTCCTCCTCGCTGTTAATTTGTACATCTCTCTCTTTATTGTACAGTCAACATGGTGTCTTCCACCCCTGCACAGTCCCTCTCCCTGCCCCTCCGGCAACGCTCCTAGGAACCCACCACATGGCCCCTGGACCTGCCCCCATCTCTGTCCCCACAGGTGTCGGTAGGAAAGGCAGCGCCGTTCCTACGAGACCCTCCACAGCCCACCTCTTGTGCCCTTGGCGACAAGGAGTGGAGGTCAGGGAGGGCTCTGCCAGTGCTGCCCTAGAGCTGTGGTTGAGGACAGGTTGGACCTGCTGGCGTTTTCCTTGGTTTCTGTCTGTTGGCACAGTTGAGCGCTGTGGGGTCAGACTCGGGGGGCTGTCGAACACACGAGCACCATCTGTCACGGGGAGAAGACTCTGCTCACCACCCCGTGTCTCCTTTATGTTCTTTGCTCAGGAATCGTCGGAGAGCACCAACACCACCATTGAGGATGAAGACACCAAAGGTACCAGTGGGGCCAAGTGGGAAGGGGGGCAGGTTGTTTTGGAGGGGTACCCATGGGTCTGGCCACCCCTCACGAGATATTTGCCACAGCAAAACCCACCAACACCAAGCTGCCTCAGGGCCCATCAGAAGTTGCTTTGACTCCTTAGGTGGTTTCACTGCTGGGTTGCTGACACGAGCAGCTGGGGCACTGCTGGTAAGGAGCGAGGTGCTCCCATGAACAGGGATGTTCCCTGAAAGCAGGTGTGGAAGTGGCAGAAATCCGCAGGGATAGCAGCCTGGCTGCTCTTTTAAAATAGCCATCCCTTTGGGAAAAGCCTCCAAGGGAAATCCCTGTCTGCCGCCCGCCTGTCTGCCAGAGGCAGCTTTCTAAGAATAACCCAGGGAATAATTTATCGGTGTTAATTTGTAAAGTCTCTCGATGAAGTGATCTCGGCACAAAGCAAGATGGACACTGGCCTGACATGAGAGCTGAGGGGACAACTTCTCCTAGAGAGAGGCTCCTCGAGCCTGGATGTGGAGGCAGGTGGTGCTCAGGAAGTGATGGGATTCCCTCACCTTTCTGAACAACTCCTAGGAACATGCTCCCTCTCCTTTCATTAGTCACAATGTAAAGGAAAAAAAAGTCAAGCACAATGCCAATTTGCATTTGAAGCAGAGCCTTGTTAATAAGCCCAGGGTTACCTCTGGGAGCTCCTCCTGCATCCCTGAGAGCCCCAAAGCTGCAGTTGCAGCCCATCCCTTCCCAGATGAACCGGCTGTGCCTGGAATCTCTGGCAGCAGCTGCACAGTTCTGTGCCCTTTGCAGGGTCCCTTCTTATATCTCCTGGGGTGGCTGCACATGTCACTCACCTGTTTTCCCTTCTGAGACTCTCTCCTCCCATTTGAGAGGGAGGTGAGAGCATCCTTGGTCCAGCTTGCCCTAGCTGGCCTCAGCTGTGAGTTAATGGGGTAGAAGGTTCCAGCTTAGCAAGGCTTTTCATCCAAAACCAACCTGTCCCAGCTTTTGGGTTGAGGGTAGCTTCCCACTTGGTGATTAACCTTTTGACTCTTTAGGAAATTACAGGTATTTTCAGGTTTACTCTGACTTTGAAAATCTGGAGATGAAGAGCCCTTCTCCACCTCTTTCTCCCCAGTCACTCTCTTGCTTTTTCCAAGGTCCCCCCACATCCTGTGGTCTGTTTCTGATGAGATAAAGATCTCTCACCAACATGGTAACACCAGCATGTACTTCTGGTTTGTTTTATCCTTTTATTTCCCTTTTTCTTTAAACCAACAGTACGGAAGCAAGAAATCATTAAAGTCACAGAGCAGCTGATTGAAGCAATAAGCAATGGCGACTTCGAGTCCTACACGTGAGTATGCCCAGTGCAGATTTGGTCTGGGCAAGGGCTCAGCCTCCCAGACCAGGGTCTCTCACTCTTACACGGTTGCCCAGGAGATTTTACTGCTGCTCAGGGCAGGGTGACCAGGTTGATGTGGTGGGGGAGAGTGGAGACCATCCAAGAGAAGAAGGAGACATCAGTTTCCAAGGCCGATGCTGCTCTTGTGCTCAGCTGACCACAGTTCTCTGGTCTCACTGTCAAGGATGAGCCTAATTTTTGGTTTGCAGAAAGAGGAATAATTGTAAACATGACTTATGGTGAAGGAAGCATTTGTATCCATGGAATTCATTATATTCAGATTGCCACAGGCTGCTCTGAAGCGTAGATGATTTCTGCTTGCTGAGCTGATGCTGTTCAGAGTACACCTCTTCTGTGTCCAAGGCTGATTTAATTAGTGATGTCTGAGTGAGTGCAGGTCATCATCCCTGCCTCAGAGGATCGCAGCAGGAGTATTTTGACACAGAGCAGATAATATGAGTTTTTTCCCTAATGTCTTCCTTTCTTGCAAAGAACATGACAATGTTTGAGGAGGTTTAATTGCAGAGTGACTGATGGAGAAGGCACCCCACTTTGGTTGGGTCTTGGCTACAGTGAGCGGGCAGGAGGGGAGGTGGGTTGGGCAGAATGCAGGGTTGAGGTCAGATTTTTGCAAGAATTACACGCTGGTGCAGACACTGCTCAGCCTCAAGCTGAGGGAGCCATCCCAAGCAGGAGGCATTTGGATTCTTCAGCGTCTCATGCCAGAAGTGGTGAGATAACCTCTCCCTTTTCTCTCCCCATCCTGGCTCCCCAGGAAGATGTGTGACCCTGGAATGACTGCTTTTGAGCCTGAGGCTCTGGGAAACCTTGTGGAAGGCCTGGATTTCCACCGATTCTACTTTGAAAACCGTAAGCAGCTCACTTGCTTTCTGAGGGACTCCTCCCACCTCCCACGTGCCTGTCTTGACCTCCACCAGTTTGCTGGACAGAGGGTTAGAGTTGCTGTGGGAACATCTCTGGCCGATCTGGAAGATCCCAGGAGGTGTTAGGTCAGCTGGAGCCAGGTGTCTGCAGAGGAGTGGTTGGGTTAGCTGTTTTCTAGGTGGACCCATCCTGAATCCACTGTACAGCATTTACTCAGCCTCATCAAGCAGAGAGCTTAACACAAGTGTCTCCCCTTCCCACACTGCTGCCACCCTGAGCAAGAGCCACCCAAACTCCTTCCCCTGCCTAAATCCAGTTGTGCTTGTCCCCTCTCCAGTGTGGTCCCGGAACAGCAAGCCCGTGCACACGACGATCCTGAACCCCCACATCCACCTGATGGGAGACGAGTCTGCCTGCATTGCCTACATCCGCATCACGCAGTACGTGGACTCTGGAGGGATCCCCCGCACTGCCCAGTCCGAGGAGACCCGCATCTGGCACCGCCGGGATGGCAAGTGGCAGATTGTTCACTTCCACAGATCTGGCGCGCCCTCGGTCCTACCGCAGTAAGCCCTGTGAGCATCCAGGGGCGGGGCACGGGGGACAGGGAGGGCTGGGGGAGGGCTCGCTGCAGCCTTGAGGCTCACAGGACGTGGGACCCTGTCCGGAGGGTCTGTGGTGGGGAGATGGCTGATTGCTGAGAGACAGCAATGGGGAGAGGGGTGTCTGCCAAAGGGATGGTCAAAGCAAAGTCCGGCTCTTCCCGGTTTGTGTTTCGCAGCTGAAGCGTGGCCCTGCCCGTGTTGGGTTTGTCACTGACTGACTACCAAGGGGAGACCCCCTCCGACGTGTTCACCTACGGGACTTTGGCTGTTGGCTCTGCTGCTTGGTTCCCGCTGGAATAACCCCTCGCTTCTCACCGCACACACACGACAGCCCTGCCAGTGCAGCACAAGCATCCCATCAACCCCCCCACCCTGCTGGGGTCATGACGCTGGGCCCCCTTCCTCTGCATGAACCAGAAAAAGAGAAACCATGAACTTAAACCCAAGCTTCTGGCCAGTGTACAGGTCCCCTTCATTGGCTGCATAGCGTCGGTGAGCCACCTCACTACCCAGCACATCTCCTGAACTGGGCTCAGGCTCATCATCCACCTCCATCCCCACCTCTGCTGGAAGCCCTCTGAGGAAGAGGGGGGCAGTTTTGAGCTGCTCTCTGCTGCATCCTCCCTGCGTGCTGGTGGATTTTGCTTTGCTGCTCTCAAGGTCCCCGTCTGCTGCCATGACTCCCGCCTGCTCCCAGCCTGAGTTCCTGCTTCCCAGCAGCCTCATCCGGAGAACTGCAATTCAGTCCATTTGCCAAGTCCATTTTTCATGCGTACCTGTGCAAGGAAGGCTGTGTTTGGATGGGTGAGTAAAGACTATCTGTTCATTTTCCCTTCCCAGCGCAGGCTGGCTCCTTCCCGGGAGAGCACGTAGGCTTGCACCCTGGCTCCAGGCAACTGCTGTGCCAAGAAGGATGTTCTCCCTCCCTCCTCCCTTCTCCCTTTGGAGCAGAGACTGGCGATGCTGGGAGAAGAGAGGAGGAGAATGACGACTGCTCCCCAGTACCACCTCAGCTCAGACGAGAGCTGGGGCTCTCCCATCCATGTCTGGGTGGTAGCATCGCCCCTACACCCTCCTCCTCACCCACCACTCAGCCCGGATCCTTTACCCCAGCACCCACCCCTGCCCCTCACATACAGCACTGGCGTTCCCTTGCTCCCGGCTCCCAGGATGGGATGGGGGCAGCCCAGCTGGCTGCTGGCTCGGGGCACAAACCATGGCCCACGTGACTCCTTCCAGCGACAACAAGGAATGCAAGCTTTAGTGACAAACTGCAGAATCTGATTGTGCTTCAACAAAAACAAACAAGCCTTTCGCTGTCTTCTCCTTTGAGCGCATGCCTTTTTATAGGGAAAAGAAACCGACCTACCGTGTATTTCGTAACTTGATTTTGAGTATTTGCTGAAATGGATCTTTATGTAATAACTAGAAACATTCAACTGTTTAAGTGGGGAGGGAGGGGGGATTTTCGAGGGTTGCTGTTTTTCATTGCGTTTACATTTGAAGTGGGGTTGTTCTGCCACGATGCTCCTGCCAGAGGTCCCACAGCTGCCAGCCCCCTCCTCACACCGTGGTGGCTTGTCCCATTCTGTCCTGCAGCGTTGGGTGGCAGAGGCACCCATCTCTAGGGGCACCCACCTCCAGGGGCACCCACATCGCCTTCCTGCACCCCATGGATCTTCCTGCAGGGCTCTGGGAGTGCCACCAGCATGTGGCTTTCAGGACAGAAGATGTGGCTGGGAAGGGGAACGTTGGTCTCGCCTCTTTGCCATCAGGTAGAGGTCCGAGGGCGGGTGTTTTTCCGGCAATTCGTCCATTTCACATTCTCTTTTCTCCAACTGGAGCCTCTTCGCTCAGTGATGTGAGGCTTCTGCAGCACTGCTGCCCCGGGATACTTTCTAGCTCCACTCTCTTCGTCTGCATGGTGTTTAACTTTCTAGACGGTGCGTGTGTTGAAAAACAAAGAAATGAACAAAACCTGCTTGTTTTGGACCTAAAAAAAAAAAAAAAAAAAGGAAAAAAAAAAAAAAAAGGAAAAAAAAAGAGGAGATATTTCCTCCATGTAAATTCTGAGCGTGTATTTTGCCTTTTCTGTGGTTTTGAGTGCTTTGCTCTCTGTTGAGGCAGGGACAGCCACCATGCCAAATGCAGCTGCATCCTTGCAGGCTGCAAAAATATTTTCCCACTGGATGGAGGGGAAGAAATCTAAACTGCTGGGGCGTGGACAAGCCCTGAGAAGTGTTTTGGTGTGTTCCTCTGTGCCAGCAGTGCGATGGCTGCTGGTGATATATGTAGGAGATGCCATTTTGGGGGCAAATCCCAGAGTTGATCCATGGGTGTCCATGGGATTCACCATGCCTTTGGTGGACCTGTGCACCATAGGCTTGCAAGAGTTCCCCAAAGCAGGGAAATCCATGCAGGGAAAGGATTAGCTTTTAAGCTAGAGTTTGGGTGTTTTTACAGATCTGTTTTTCTTCCTGTAGTTGTGTAGTGCTGAAGTATTTTTTAATTTTTAAAGGAAGGACTCAGCTCTTTCACAGTTCTCTCTCTCCCTCTCCAGAGCTGGCTCTGAAGCCAGCTGTGGCCAGTGTCATCCAGCTTCTGATGTCCAAGCTCTCCAGCTGTCAAGAGGATTTTTGGGAACTGGTATAAGGTGGATGATGATGGAGAACATCATATCAGGGCTCTGCATGGGGGCTGAAGGGCAGATGCCCTCTCAGCCTGGTTTTGAAGCTGCTGCTAGCTGTGGACCTTGGACCCTGTGAGGGTGAAGCTGCTCCAGCAGCTGCTACTGGAGAAAGGACTGGGACTGGGGGTCTGGTGGGATTCGCTGGGAATAACAGATGAGATGTTGGGGTAGATATAATCTCCTTTCACTGAGGACCCAGAGTCACTTCTAGGGAGTAGAATCTTGGCTCCTAGGCAGGCTTTGAGGTGTCTTCTTGGAGGGAGTTTCTCCTCCTTGAGGTTTCCGTAAGGTCTTCTCCTCAGGAGGCAGCTGGATGTCCTTGCAACACTCCTTTCCAAGGGAAGCAGAGTCTGAAGTTTAAACTCATTCTAGTCTTCCAGTCAGGCTGCAGCCTGACCAAGGAAGACTCAACTTCCCAACATGCCCACGCTGGCAGCATTAAGCACCTGCACTTTAGGGGTCTGTTCTGCCTGGTGTCTCTGCCCCACCTTGCCCTGCTTCTCCAGAGTGGGTTCTGTATCATCTCCAGAGCATCTCAGCAAGCACTGATGGATCACCACCTTTTCTTTCAGTATCCAAGGAAAATATCTGTTTCTGTCTTCCATTGCATTTGCTGATTTCTCCTAAACTTGCAGGAAAGCTATATAAATAAGCTTCCACCATCCTTCTTTGGCTGGAAGAGCCAGGGATGCTGCTGTTACATCTCTACCTTTAAGCTGTTGACGCTGTCCCTGACACGTGCAAATGGGCATTGCCCCAACAATCCCCCCGTGGTTCTGGGAATGTCAATGTCCAAGGGTGTTCCTAATTAGCAGCATGGACAAGGCCACCTTGTTGGGATAGAGTTTAGCACCATGGACCTCCTGTCCCATTGGCCTCAAGGCTGGAGATCAGGCTATGGCACATTTAATTTCCTGGCATAGACAGAACTCCTCTTCTCTGGTCTCCAGGTGCCTGGGTCAAACCAAACTTGGAAGTTCTCCAAACTCATCCTCTCTTCCACCTCTCCCAGACCACAGGGGATATCTGAACTGGAAGCACTTGCTGTAGTGGTGTCAAGCTCCCAGCTCCACAGGTGGGCTTGGGAGCTGCCTGTTTTCCTTTCCTGGCTGCCAAGGTCCACTGGCAACATGATAATTTCTCACATCTTGCTGATGCATCCCCTCTGGAAGACCAAGAGGCCACTCCTGGGCCTCTGCTCTTTGCTGGAGGAGCAGGCACCCTCCTCCTCACCCCAGCCAGGCACAGCTGGGAGAGTTGTCTTTCCCCCTCAAACCTGCATGAAATGCCCCTTCTGCCAGGCACTGAATCCTTGTCTGACCCCAAACCTGCCTCTCCTCCTGTGGCTGCCCCCATGGATCCCCCGAGGCTGGATCAGGCAGCAGTCATCTGCTCCCACTTGGAACCCCTGGTGGGCTCTGCAGCCCGTGGTGGGATGGCAGTGCCGTGTGAGAGGGCAGCCACACAGCCCCATGGACCAAGAGGTGTCTGCCAGAGATCACTTATCCTCCTCTGACCACCCCAGGAGACAGACTGACCCTTCTTCCCCACCACAGGATGGGTTATGGTGTACCCCACGCTCTTGATGCTGCACAGATCCTCCAGCCAGCAGAGACCTTGCCCTTGCCCGTGTCCCAGGGTGCAGGTCCCATCCGTGTCAGACAGGGAAACCCAGACGTGAGCAGGCTGTGGGGACACCAGAGCAAGGGCTGGTGGCTGCTCTGCCACCAGATTAATCTGAATCCCCTTCCCTCCTGCAGGTCATCAACAGGGAGTGGGAGAGAGGGAGCAGTGGAGGGGACTGTATCGAGTGGCTCCTTCCTTCTTTGGATTGTCGTCCCTTTTTTCTAACTGTTGCACAACTTTAGGGCTTTTGTAACATTTTTTGGACAAGCAGGGAAAATATGTTAACAGTGGTTTAAGGAAAAAAACCGAGATCTATCTCTCTCTCTTATATATTATATATATATAAAAAAATATATATACTTACAGGAAATCTCTATGGAAATATTTATTTAAGATGATTGCAAAAAATATATTATAATT
>VXBQ01002431.1:170084-185573 GCA_013400175.1 Phainopepla nitens
GGTTGGGGGAGGATTGGTTTTGTTTCCTTTTCCTTTGTCTTTTTTGAACCTGCGGCTGTGAACAGAATGATCACTGCTCAAATCGGATGCTCTGTTTGGGGAGAGCGGTGGCGGGGGGGATGGGGAGCAGGGTGGGTGTGGGAGGGAGGGCGAGTGTCAGTTTTATTCTTGGTGTTCAAGTGCAATAAATAGCTACCAACTTCTGAGCATGGAAACGGATGATTCTCCATCACTGCAGTGACTCAGACCGTCTGCCACCCCCCTGTCCCTCCATCACCGCACTCCTGTCCTCGAAAGCATCACGGCTGGGAACAGGCCTGGGGCAGGGGCTGCAGGTTTCCTGCTGCCTGCAGGATGCTGGTACTCTGGACACTGCCCACCCCTGCTCTCCAGCATCTCTGGGGTTTCAGGGAGCTCCACGTCATGCCCAGACCCAGCTCATTGCAGTCCAGCCCTTTTCCCAGGGACAAGGCTCTGGGGGCTGCAGCTCCCAGCAGATGTTCAAGCTTGATGGGGGGTGGGGGTGCCCACTGGGCAGTTTGGGGGAGTTTAGAGGAAGCTGGTGCTACAGGGTGAGGGGCACAGGACCTCCAGCCAACTCCAGGCAGGGTTTGGGGGGCTCCCGGGGGAACCTGCTGGGCTTTGCTCATGCAGGTGGGCTGGTACCTCAGGGGAACTGGAGTCAGGCTGCCACATTCCCTGTTCCTGCTCCACCCCAGGCCCCGGGGTGCCCCTTTGGCCCCCTCTCCCTGCCATCTGCCCCGGCCCCGGCAGGTGTCAGCACTGGAATGCTCCCGCTGCTGCGTCCCCCCCAGCCCTGGGCAGCCACGCATGGCACAGGACACGTGTCCTCCGGATGTGCCACTGCCCCACTGCCTTTTGCCCTTGGTGTCCTCCCTCACTGCCAGCTTTGCCTCCCAGCCACATCCTGGCACAGCCTCGGCCCCATCGCTCTGCAGCACAGTGCTGGCTGATGGCAGCTACCAAAGGAGAGCCCCGAGGATCCCAGGATCGCAGTGGGGATTTGGGGAAGATGCTAGGACCCCATGCAGGTAGGAAAAGCTGGGAAACACAGAGGCTGGACCATCTTGGTCATCCCAGAGCAGCTTCAACTCCATGCTCTGGGAAGGCATCAGATTCTCCTGGTTCTTCTGCTACTTTGTGGCTGGCAGCAACATCATGAAACACAGGAGTGCATCACCCCACACAGATCCCTGTGTGTGCCCCTCCCAGGGCCAGCCCAGCCCGGGCTCCCTGGCCAGCACCCACAGCGATGGCCGGGCAGCACCGTGACCTCCTGAGGCCTCCTGCTCAGTAAATAGTGTCAAGGTTAGAGCGAGGGATTTATTGGGGCCATAAATGTTTATGGCAGGCCCTCCCCGCTCCCCAGCCGCCATGGCCTGAACTTTCCATCAGCCAGGCTGCTATGGCCGGACTCTAATGATTAACCCAGGGCCAGCAGCCGAAGGCACCTCATGGTTGTGCTGCTGGAGCCCCACACAGGCAGAGGAGCTGAGCTGGGGGACCCCCACTGCCACCACGGGCTGCAGACATGGTGGGCTATGGTGAGGAGGATGGGGAAAGCCATCAGTGGTCCTGCAGGAGAAAAGAAGGGCACAGCCATCTGGAAATGAGCTCAGCATCCCTGGACAAGAGGAAGTGAGCAGGCAGGAGGACAAGGTGTAGGAGCCAATCCTACACTCTTGGGCAAAGGCAGTAATTAAATCTCCTATACTGTAGGGAAAGAGGAGGATGTAGTCTCCTGCTAGAATTCACCCTGGAGGCTCAGGCCACAACACTAGACCCAATGCACCAGGAGCACATCCACAATCCAGACACAGACTCTAATTTTTCTGTTTGTCCCACAGTTTTGTCTTTTACCAGGAAAAAGATTTGCAGAAAAAAGACCAGGAGGAGCTGTGCCGCTCTAGATGTGCATGGGAAGCCCTGGAAACTCCTCTAGATGTGCCTTTCTTCCATGCTGAAGACCCCCCCAAATAACCCAGGCAGGGGCTGTGTCACACAGCACTGTTACTGGTGAGCTGATGGCCCATGGCAGAAGACACACATGACACTGGGATGATTGGGACTGGCAGCATCAGGTCCAAACAGCCCCATCCAGGAGGTCACCAAGACCCTCAGGCCAGCAGTGTTGGCAGGAGGTGGGACATGGGCTGATCTACCCCAAAATCACACACGGACACTGAAACCCAGCCCTTCTCCTTTCACTGGGAAAAGCAGCACTCAGGGCTGGGGCCACACCTTGGATCACCCTTGGCTATAGACACAGGTCCTCCTTGGACACTGGGTGCAGCTGAAACCTGTCCCTGACCTCCTGCACACATGAGGGACAGGTTACACCATCTGTTCCCTTCCTTCAAGGCACCCCAACACTGCCAGGCAGCACAGGGCAAAGCTACTCTGACCCACCAAGGTCCTTGGGGGATCTACAGCCTGGTTTGTTTATAAAGCCTTTTCTTTTATTTTTCCACTTGTTTTTAACTGCTCATTTATTAAGTCAAATTGCTTTAGGAGGACACTGATTTGCGCTGGTTTTGCTGGAATACCTCTGTGGGATCAGAGCACTCTGGCACACACTGTCCTCAGGGCATGGAGGCTGTTACAGATTCTCTCACACGTGTTTATGGGTTATTGGAATCAAATACAGACAAACAGAGAACAGATCAACACACAGGAGCTCCTTCTCATCCTCCCCACCTCCTGCAGCCTGGACGTCCCTGAGAGGGGACAGCAGGGCTGGGGCTGCAGGTGGGAGATGGACAGCCCTGACACTTCAACTAGACACTGTCACATAAACACATGGACTCATCACAAAGCTTGCCACACTGAACACAAACACGTCGGGGAGGCAGGGCCAGGCTGGTGATGAGGAACCTGGCAGGGTCAGCAGCTCCTGACTACTCCTTGAAAGACTCCCCAAGCTGTCATGAAGTGCTGCAGTGCAACCTGTGCAAAATGAGAGGTGAGCTCCCACCCAGCCTGTGGGACACGGGGTCCCCTCATATCATGGACTCCTCCTCGTCCTCCTCCTCCATCTCCCGGTCCACCTCGATGGCCGTGTTCTCGTAGCTGGTGATGCCCCCGTATTTCCGCATGTGCACCATCAGGGGTTTGGGGGACTGGCTGCCAGCCAGGCTCGCCACGTACACGCCGGTGCGGTTCTCCTCCAGGGACGGGCCCCAGTCCATGGCCGGCCGGCTGGCTTGCTGCACTCGCTGTGAGGGGACAGGCAGAGGGAGGAGCACGGCCACCCTGCACCGTGCCCTCCCCAGGCAGCACCCCAGCCCGCAGCCCACCCACCGCTCCCAGTGCCCTGCTGGCCCCCAGGGACTGAAAGAGCCCCCAGTGAGGACAGGATGGGGTCAAAAGCTCATCCTGAAACCTTTTAGGAAGGTGGTTCTGTCTAAGTGTCTTGCTGTGGGCCGGGGAGGTGTCATGGGCTGTAGGTGCTGGTGGTGAGGGCTTGCAGGAGTGAGGGGCTATTGCAGGGCTACAGCCCTGGGCTGTGGGGTTAGAGCCACTCAGACAAGGGGTTAGCCTTGGCCAAGGTGGCTCCTGGCCATGTCACAGTGCCCATGGCTCTGTCAAGCCAGGTTACAGCCAACAAGTGCTCCAGCAGGGGATTGCTACCTGGGGAGGGCATCAAGCTCTGCTCCTCAGCTTTTAACAGCCTGGCGAGAGCAGTGAAGGGCTGGGAAAGCTGTGAGCAGCCAGCAGCTCTGTAACCTGCTCCTGAGAGAAGCCTTTCAGTGCATGGATCCCATCTGGGCTGCTTGCACAGTCTGGCAGCTGCCCGCTTTGCTGTGTCATTGCTCTTGCCAAGTGGGTGCAAAGTCCCAGGTGCCCACGGCCACCCCACGCTGGGGACAATGTGCTTCCTCACAGGGCATAGCAGGCTTGTTTTGGAGTGGGAAGGCACACTGGGCTGCCCCTTGGGCAGCAGTTTTACTCAGTACCTGTTTGGCATCATGGGAAGCAGCGCTGCTGGAAATGCTTTGGGAGGTGCCATCCCTTACACGCCATGGGCGCCAAGGGGGTATGGGGAACAGACTTCCAGGAGAGAGGGAACAGAAACTTCCAGGGGATACTGACAGGGCAGGGGCTTGTGCTCACTGCTGCGTATTTTTAGGGTGCTCCCCAGCAGTGTCAGGTCCCAGTACCTCCTACCTCCCACAGTGTCCCTTCTTCTTGGAGCACAGCCACCACCATGCCCATGGGAATCATCAGGCAGGAGAGGACTCCCATGAGGATGCCCAAGACCTCTGCCCAGGTGGGGAAGCGGTAGTTGCCATACTCAGAAGGCTGGTATTTGATAATGTTATACACCAGCAGAGCCTGTGGGATGGGAAGAAAGTGAGGTCATCCCAGAAGTCTCATACTCAAAAAAGGCCCAGAGGTGATGGACACCTTGCAGCAGAAGGATGGTCTCTGGGGCAGGAGATGCCAGCAGAGTAATTTATCACACTGGGAGGTCACCCAGGGATACTGGCACCACCATGGTTTTCCAGCACCATCCAGCAGCTCAGGCTGAGCATTTACCATCATTGTTGCCGGGGACAGGACCATCCAGCAAGCTCTGAAGTAAGGCCCTGGTTTGAATCCCAGCATCATGTGGATATCTCGGCAGAACCTCTTCATGCCTGCAGGAGGGAGAGGGACTCAGAAGCTTTGATGCCTCCCCCAGAGCCTTGTGTCTGTACCAGGCTGCCCTGCACTGATCACAAGCAGCAGTTTGTATCCCCTACAGCAGCCTCCCCCCACCCATCTGGGAGATGCAGGAGGGGGGCCCAACTGGTGCCACCTGAAGGACCAGGCTCAGCACCACAGGTATCTTTGGAGAGGTGAATCAAGTGATAGCCAAGAAGAAACAGGTTGTGGAAGTGGATTCTCATGCTGCACTGTGAGGCTGTTTCCCTACTGCTCCCTCTAAATTCCCCTCTTCATACAGACACCACATCCTTCCCTGTGCCCCTGGGGGGACAGGCACCCTTACCATAGACACGTGTCACCACAAGGCAGGTAGTGATCACCACCACCATGAGACCAAAGCCAGCACTGTAGTCATCCAGTAGGACCAGCCAGTACATCCCACCCTGTGGAGACAAAGCACAGAGGCCAGCATCTCCAGGACCATCGTCCCAATAAACCTCCACCCATGCCCTCTGACTTTTGGGGACCCTGAGTAGGACAGCAGTCAGCAGCCTCATGAGACATCAGTGTCCTTATGGGGTTGGTGTAGGGATGAGAATAACACTGTGCCACTCCCCTCGGACCTCACACCTTCTGGAAGCCCAGGCTCGTCTCTTTCACCTGGTTATCTGATCACATGTCTGAAATCTTGGCCCCTGACATAAATTCTCCCTAAAATGAGTCCCTAGTTGGTCCCCACAATGGATCCATCCCCACAGCCATACCTCTGTTGTGAGGATGAGCCCCATCAGGAAGAGGGCAATGCAGATGACAGCTGAGAAGGAAGCTTTCTTTGGCCGCAGGTAGTAGGGGAATTCATCTGTCACTGCCGTAACGATGGTCTCCATAAATGCAAACTGCAGGCACAGGAGGAGAGGGTCCCCTGAGCCCTCAGGCTGCCTGGAGTCCACGGCTGTCTCCGTGGGCTCTGTCCTTACCTGGCTGTCCAGGCCCAAGGTTAACAGCATGAAGAAGAACAGGAATGACCAGAATGGAGAAAGGGGGAGCATTGTCATGGCCTGGGGGTACACCACAAATGCCAGACCAGGACCTAGGGGAGGCAAAGGACAGCAGGGTGAAACGGGGGTGACACAGCTGGGCATGGGGGGATGCAGGAGAGGAGAGCTCAGCAGAGCAGCACTGTGGCAGAGACTTGCCAGGACTCCAAGATGGGCAGGAAGGGTCCTGTGGCAGAGGGTGGAGAAACAGCTTGCTCCTCGCTCAGACATCATTAGACATCATTTGTTACTCAATATTTACACCACAGGAACTTGTCTGCCCCCTTCCCTCCCCCTGGCCAGCTGAGCATCCACCTTTATCCCTCATGCTGACACCCTCAGGTGCCTTCCATCCTGGAAGGGGTGCTCCTCAGCACACCCAGGCAGAGAGGGAAGGGGAAAACATCTCTGTTTGGCCTCACCTGCTTTTGCCACCTGGTTAACAGGGACCCCAAGCTCCTGGGACATGTATCCCAAAACGGAGAAGATGGCAAACCCTGCCAGGATGCTGGTGATGGCATTGCCCAGGGTCACTATGAAGGTGTCCCTACAGAGAAGGAAGGAGATGCTCTGAGCCTGTTCACTCCTTCCCACCCCACACCAGTGCACGGTGGCATTGCCAGCCCCAGGTGCCACAGTCAGGTGACCCAGTGACTGTCCTTCAGGGCCTCTCATGGCAAGTGCTTTCCAGGGTCAAAAGATCAAAAGGAGTATATATTTAATGGATAATACTGTGGAGTTCCTCCAAAGCTTTCTGTCCCCTGTGGATGGGATCAGACCAAACATCCAACACCCATCTCTTTCAGAGAACTACACTGGATGCTGGGGACAGGGCACCCATGCACGACTCCAGCCTCAAAAATCCTTGGCTTTCAGCATCTATAGCCCAAAACTTCTGAGCTGGGTGCTCTGCCCTGGTGCTTAGGAGAATTTTTTCCCACAGATCTCTCTGTTCCTCTCAAGCCTGTACAAACTGCAAGGTATCCCCTCAGTGCAAGGAGCAGAGCAAGGTGACTTTGCTGCACCATGTGCTTCTGCTGGCTCTGAACCCACCAACTCAGGTTTTCATGGCTCCCCCCAACCCATAATTTTTACAAGACAGCAGCTGACTCCCACCTGTAGATATTCTGATGGAAGGTGTTGTACGAGGCGAAGGTGAGGAGGCCCCCAAAGCCCACCCCAAGGGAGTAGAAAATCTGCAGGGCTGCCTCGATCCACACCTGGGGGAAGGAAGCAGTTCTGAGGAGAGCAGGGGTTTGGAAACCTCCACATGAGGAAGATAGCACTAGAAATCTGCCTGTCCAGAGCCCTGGGCACATCTTCCCCAGCAATCCAAGCATGCACAGCCTATTGGATATTTGTCTTTCCCTGTTAACACTCACCACTCATAGTGGATCAGGTGGCTAATGGAAGGGCTGGCTAATAAGAACATTTTAGGGCCAGCCCATTGTGGCATTAAATGCCCTTGTAAAACTGGGTGGTCTCTTGTTGACCACCACTGCTGACCTCTGCTCCACATGCTGGGATTTCTTGAGAACAACAAGGAGTCAAATCTACCATGGGCAGCCATCAGCCCATCACAGGGGCTGGGATGATCCTGCCCATGGTTCTGGTACTCAGGGGAGTCTTGGTTCCATCCCATCCATGCAGAGCCATAAACACATGCATAGGGTGGGGACACATGGGAATAGTGGCCCAGACAAGGTGTGGGACAAAGATTTTTGGTCTAGAAGCAACCAAGAGAGCTTTAGGTCAGGGTGTGGCCAGAGAAGACACCTGAGTAAGGGAACTGCCTCTGTTGCATTCAGGAGGTAGCAGGAGAAGGTTCATGTTTGTGTCTTGAACAAATTGCACAACATCCTACTCACCTTGGAAGACAGCAAGTGATCAAACTGGGGTGTGAGGTAAAACTGGATCCCCTTCCAGGCCCCATCCAGGGTCACACCACGAATGAGCAGCATCACCAGGATGAGGTACGGGAAGGTGGCAGTGAAGTACACGACCTGTGGGAAAGCAGAATCAGCTGGGAGAGCTGGGAATGAGAGCACGGTGTGAGTGCTGCCCCCATCCCTGTCACTAGGGTGGGACACATGACCCTGGGGTCCTTGGGCTGCAGCAGGGCTGGTGTGCCAGCCCTGCTGGTGTCTGGGTGTGCAAGGCATGCCAAAATATCTTATACCCAGCGGATGCTGTGTGTGGGTCTCACTTTCCCAGAGGTGCAGAGCTGCACACACTGGTGAGCATCGCTGTAGGTCCCCCCCCAGAGGAGACCAGCCAGCTCTTACCTTGCCAGAGGATTTGACTCCCTTAAGGATGCACAGATAAACAATAGTCCAAGAAAGGAGCAGGCACAGACACAAGTTCCAGCGGATCCTCCCAGGATCCCCAATCCCCGAGCTTCCTTGGATGTGCAGGACATACCGGCTAGGGAGGAAGGAGAGCTGCTAGTGAGCAGCCATGGGCTGCCTTCTTCCAGAGGCCCTCTGACCCTAGAAATGCCTCTGCTGCTAAATAACCTTGCCAACAATCATAGGCACTGTCAGCTCCTTGCCAAGCAAACAGGAACAGTTGGAGTGATTTCTCCACCACATATTAAAGAGCCACGAAGGGATGCCTGGAATCTTGAGAGCAAATTCCCAGCCATTCCAGACGTGGGATGCATTTTAGTCTAGCATATCTCCAGGCCAACAAAGCAGTGCTAGAACATGGACACCTCCCACATCCCAGTGGCTAAACCGAGTTGTCACCCACAGCTGAGCACACGAGCCCATCGCTGCACCCACACCATCAACCATGAGTGAGACCTGCAGCATCTGTGCTGTGAGACGTGCAGATCCTTCACCCCTCATCCCATCCCTGTCCTCTCTCTGGCTAGATACCAACCACGTCCCCACGTCCGGCTCGGGCTGACCTCGTTACCTCCAGTACTCCTCGCTGGGGCTGACGGTGTTGCTGATGTTGACGGGGAGGGTGCTGTTCCCCGCCTTGATGACGTGGTGGTCCAGGCACAGGTCAGTGTTCCACCAGTTGCCACAGTGCTGCCAGGGCAAGTCACTTGTGAGGGATGCAAAGAGGTAGAAGAGAACGTAAGCAATGATCATATTGTAGTAAATGGCCACCAAGGAGACGATGAGGATCGTGCCCATGCCAACGCCTGAAGGAAGGAGAGGGTAAAGAAGGAGTGAGCTGGAGCAGGGCAAAGCACATCCAAAAGCAGGGTCAGACACTGCAACTCAGCAGCCAAATGATCAACCAGTCCAAGGTTCACCTGCTGGGGGAGCCTCTTATTGCCATTATAACATCTGGCCATGCCTTCTCTGTGTTGATGATCTATTGCCTCATACAAAAAACTTTACACCAGCTTAAGGTTGAGAAGAAAGTATTTGATTTGAACTTCTTTTACAAATGCTTTATTCTTACCTTTGTTTTTAACAGGCATTGCTTAGTTTTCATGCTCTAATTGTACAATAGCTGGCTTAATAATCTTCACATCATTTCTAGAGCTGGTCATGCCATTCAGAGACTGACAAATTGCATGCATATCTTGCAATTGCTAAAACAGCTAACTCAAAATTCCAGCCTACCCCACCTTCTCCCAGGTTCTTTTGATTCTGACAAGAGCTTTGAGGACCATGGGATGCTGTTGCTGGTGCATGCTCTCATCAAAAAGCTCTTGCAGAGGTCCCTCAGAGGCTCTGGATTTCACTCACGCACCTTTAAAGAGAGGGCTTATCTTCCAGACAGCAAGTGGCCCTAGACTGGAGAACTGGCCAAGTGACAGCTCCATGAAGAAGATGGGGATCCCACAGATGGCTAGCATGATGAAGTAAGGAACCAAGAAAGCTCCTACAAGAAGCAAAGAAAAAAAATCCTGAAAGTAATACAGAACAAACACCTGAAAGCCCAACTGTAACAGGGAATAATTCTCATTCAATATGTGTGCCTCTGAGGGATCTACATCAAAATCAGGAAGACAGGGAAGAGCAAGAACTCACTGTTAGTGCAGGAGAAAGGGGCTGTGATTCACCTGGTGCTGTGCTTCCCCTCTGCTCCCAACTCTCTTTTCTCTTTGAATCTTTCACAAACACCATCAAATTCTCCACTTATTATTTCTCTGGGAGGAGTTGAACCAACAGTTCACACCATTACCCAGGGCTCCTGCATTGCAAAAGGTTCACTCCCTCCTTTCATAGCTGGGAAGTGTTTGCTGACCCCGCTGAGTCCTGGAGGACACCAGACCAAGAAGCTCCTGGACACCAGGAGAGTTGGTGTTTGGCTCAGCATGGAGACAGGGGTCTGTCCACACCTGGGTACAGTCCCCTCCACACATGGATAGCAGTGGTTAAAGCCCTAAACAAGCAAGGGGAGGGCAGGAGGAGGCTTCACCCTGCTGCAAGTGCTACTTTCCAGCCCCAGGAAGGGGAAGGGATGTTTCTTCAGGGATATTCTACCAGCCCAGGTCAGTGGGTGGGACAATGACTGCTCCAAAGGATGCCAGGTACCTCCTCCATTGGTGTAAGCCCTGTAGGGAAACCTCCAGACGTTTCCAAGGCCCACGCAGTATCCGATGCAGGAGAGGAGGAAATCCAGCCGCCCTGTCCAGTTCCCTCTGTCTTCTGGGCCCTCGGAGCCCAGGTCCCCATCCTGGCTGCTGGGGCTTACCAGGAGATCTGGTGTCACTGGCTGAGGGACCAGGGTATGGGAGAGGGCAGACAGGGGTTGAGCAAGGAATAAAAACAGAGAATGAAGAATGGGAGAGAGGGAAGAAGTGCCAAGAACTCGCGAGTGAATTTGGGACCCCAAGCCACAGGACTGACACTTGTCCCTTGGGAACACCTTGTCCCAGCAGCTCTCTGTTCCCCACCTCAGCCAATGCCCTGCTCTGCCACTGAGCAAACAAAAGGGATAAAAGTGATCCCACATGGCCAGAGCTCCCGTGGGAAAGGTAGGATTGTCCCAGTTCATTCTGGGAAGGTTCACCAGGATCCAAGTCGCCACCCCAGGTTCCAAAGACATCCTTTCAGGGGGCCACAATAAACTTTGTGCTTCTCCAGCAGAATACGAGCATGAGGACAGCGGGAGAACCACTGTGGTGTGCCAGGGAGCGTGACACCCAGCCCCATGTGTGCTGCCACGCCAGGCACTCGGCTGGCTGCCATTAATTACTCTGTGCATTTTTCACACTTTTCCAACTGCCAAAAGCCTGCACTCTGGGAATTTAGTGATATTCCCAGTTGTCCCCTGCTGAGAGATGAGAGACCTCCTTCCAGAATTCCTAATGTGCTCTGGAACAATGCAACACAGGCAGGGCATTAACCCATTGCCTTCCTCCTCACTGCCTCTGCCCTGCAAGTGGAAGTGCAAATCCTGCAATCCATTTGAGTTGGGGTGATGCACCAGGAGGGCACCACTGTGTTTGTATGGGTGTACATCAGGTTTGCAGCGAGGTGCTCAGTCTGAACTCCCCCAATTTCCTGACCTCAGGAGAGCAGGGAAAGCATCCCCACTGACTCCAGAGCTGAAAGCCTGAGCCAGCAGCTGTCAGATGAGATCCCATCACAGATACACCCACAGCAAACCAGGCAGCACAAAGGGGTGGAATGAGGATCCTGTCCCTGTGCCACCATCTGTTGCTGTACCCTGGCATGGAAGTGTATCATGTTTGTATTGAGCCACAGGAGGATTCTGGTGTCCCTGCTGACAAGGTACCAGGACCAGGGCAGGAGAAGCCTATTTGGGAACCTTCTCTTCTTGGGCTCTCTGAAGGAAAAAAGCAGCCATGTCCCTGTCCTCGTTCATAATCGTAGGGAACAAATGCACAGGATGTGGTTGAGGGAGAGGGACCTGGGTTTGGAGGGATCAGCCAGGAGGAGTTACAGGTCTCCTGTACCAGTGTGCACTGGTGCTCAGAGCCTGCAGCAGACCCCAGCCGCCAGGAGGCCAGAGCTGCTGGTGATCAGAGCTCAGTGCTGCCCTTTCACGGCCTCAGGGGAGGTGGCAGCCACCTCCTCTCCTCCTCCTCCTCCTCTCCAGCTGGACTGGACTGGAGGATGCTCCTGCTGCTGGTTCCCATGGAGACACTGAGCCACGATGCTGAAGGAGAGGGCTGCCAGCTCCCACCCTGTGCAGGGAGCCCCCCAAACCCCCAGCTGCTGGCACTGCAGACATGCTGCTTGCAGCCCAAAGGCACCAAACACAGAGGCAAACTCCTCCTCATCCCCACCTGGCACACAAACACCTCAAGGGACAGGACAAGGGCAAAAATTTTCCTAGAGCCAATCTGAAAGGTACAGCTCCAGCAAAGCTATTACACAAGAATCCTCTGTAAAAAGCCCATCTCTGCTGGATGCCACCATCAGAAGGCAAGGGGCAGAAGAAAAAGTTGCAAAAGCACAGGCTGAAAAGTCAAAATATGACCCAAATGTAGTACTATTGCTATAAAACCATCACTACCTGGCCACCCTCCTGCAGTTGTTCAACACATCTCTGTGGTTTAGCAACACCTCCGAGCCATGGCCCTGCCTGTTAATGACCCACAGCTGTCTGTGCTTGCAGGGGATGGGATCTGAACTCCCTCCCAAAGATTTCAGCAGCTAAAACCTGTATTCACAAACATCCCTGCTAGGTAGGGGCCACCACAGTTGGGTCTTCCCCCTGCAAAATAGTGCTTCCAAGTCCATCACACTAGCTGGGGAGCTCTTGTTTTCCAGGTTTGAATCACAGAAAACCAGCAAGCAGAGATGCTGGGAGATCATTAAATCCTGTTGCCTAATTCCTGCATCTCTCTCTGAATCCTAAACACCTGCAGGAGGGCACAGGTAGAGCTGCAAGATCTCATTACATGCAGGTGCCTGTCCATGAGATGTAGCACAGAAATCAATGCAGAAGCAACAACAGGAAATGAAAGGAACCAATGGGATCTTTTCCAAACTGTCAATGGCCTGGTCCCCATCTCAGTCACCATTTCAAGGGCCATGGGATGTAGTTTGTCAGTTCTGCTTTAATAATGACTGCCCTTCTTGTTAATATCTTTATCTGGAGCTCTGCAGCTCAAATTTAGGACCCTAGAGCAGAAAGCAGAGACCACTCAGGTGTCAGATAAACCCAAAGGACAATGACAGTTGTCCCCAGTGGGCAAGCTGAGGTGACACAGGTCAGGGATGCTGATGGAAAACACACACAAAGGCAGCTCCCTGACTGCAGTGCTCAAAATTCCCCCCAAATCCCAGCCTTTCCACAGAAAGCACAGAAAAACTGGCCTATTTTCCTGACTTGAAATGAATTACAAAGTGTAATATTTAAATCTTCCAGCCCATCTTTGTCCCAAATTGCAGAGAGAAGCACACCTCCCTTCATCTGACTGCTGGAAATCTCACACACCAGCTTGACTCTAGAGCTTTACTTTTAAGGATTAATGCTCTCTTTCAGCCTCTGTCATAACAGGAATTCTCCTTTTCAGCAGCAGCTGAAGTGCTCCAGTGCTACAGTATTGCTCCAGTGCTTTCCACCGTCAGCTGCCATCCTTCAAGCTGGGCTCCCGTCTCGCAGTTATAAACAGACAGGGACTAACAGCTCCCTTGGCAACCACGGCCTCTTTGAACACAGCATCACTTTCCATTATTCACCAAAAGGTGCTCCCAAAGAAGTCAGCCAAGCAAAGGTCACCGAGAAGAAAAAGCACTTTAGTCTCTGCCAACATAAGAGCTCACGTCTGTAAGGAAATGGCTCTGTGCTAATTATTTTCTCTAAACCAATTTACTTAAACCAAAACTCAGCTGTATCTGAGTGAAAAAACTCCAGCCAGATCAAAGGTATGTTTTCATCCTATTTTGTCTCCCTTCAAGCTGGCATTGTGGGGTTATTTTTTCAGTGTTTTGTGCGTGGATCACAGCCTTTGAGCAAGAGAAATGCCACCCAGCACCAGATTTCTCCCCTGCGGATCTGAGCACAGCGAGTCTCTAAAGTGTGAGTCACTTCAGATTAGTTTGAATTGCTTGTTAATCTCTGAGAGAAAAAAAAAACTTAAAAAGGCATAAAAATTAATTCAGATGTAATATCACTTTGAAAGCAAAGTAGATAAAGCACTGCTGTGGTGAGGAAGAGCCCCTCAAAGGGCTGCAGTGACCCTGGGTGACCCCAGCCCGGGATCACAGCCCATGCCATGAGAGGGAGCAAGTGATGGTGGAGCCAGCACAGGGAGGTTGGAGATGGCTGAGGCTGAAGCAAACTCATTACAGCAATGCCCAAAGTGTATGGAGTAAGCACAGATACAAATGTTTGTGGTTTTCCATCTGAAAACCCTGGGGAGGTGTCGAGGCAGTTTGTGGCGGGCAGAGTGGGGCAGTGGCTCATGTAGGAGGATGCTGCTCAGCAGCCTGGCCAGGTATGGGAAGGGGCAGCAGGAACTATGACTTCCACCACTGGATCCAGTGGGATTTAGTCCGTTTCTACCAAATAAACCCCCCAAAAAAATCAAATAAATGAAAACAATCACTCAGCTCTTCTGGAAATACTATTATGCAAAAAACAACTGGAAATCCTTAGAGCCTGAGAAAGGTCTTCTCTAATCAAGAGGTATTTCCATGTGTCTAAAATATGTCTGGTAAGGAGGTTTAAAGCTCCAGCTCACCAATGAGATCATAGTGAGAGGAAGAGGAGGCTGTCAGGGTCCTGGGTGGGTGCTGCAGTGAGGAATGGGCACATCTCTTCATCAGCCACCACCAGCTCCAGGCAAGCCCAAAGTCAGCACTGGACACAGTGGTCCCAAGGTGGCTGTGAGTACCAGGTCCTCCATCTGGAGCTCAGCAACAGTATTTTTGGGTAATGAAGGACAGAGAGCTCTGAGCAGCACTGAGAATGGGGAAAATAACTCCAGAGACATCTGGTTTCCATCCCAACTGATCACCATGGGACTAAATGAATTCCTGAATAAATTCTAAAGAGGGTCACCAGCATCAAGTAACTCAGAAAGGCATTGGAAGGGGCAAAGACCCCTTTTAATGGATCCTGCAGTCACAAAGCCATCTGGAAAAGCAATTTGTAGGAAGAAGGAAGAAAGAGAAGAGCCAAACGATGCCTCCAAACAAGAGTGGAGAAATAGGTTGTCAGGGCCTGCTGACTGTCACCAGGATACTGCTGAGTTTTTTTACGTCATTTCCCAATATCCTAGGAATTTCCTGGCAGGGATGAAACTCTCCTGGGTTTTCATTCATCTCAACAGAGTCAACCTGCCCTGTTCAATGGGCATGGTTTGGCACAGAGTGTAGCTGAAGAGGCTCCCAGCCCTGGGTCACTGCCCGGGATGCTCCAGGAAGGGCTGACCCATTCCACAGCAGCACATCCCCACGACAGAGTTGTGGCTGACACCATCTCTGCCACCCAGCTCCAGCACGTCCCCAGAGAAAGGACTCAGTCCNGCCCACCTCACCCACACCCCTTGAAATCCTGCGGAGGAGGATGAGGAGGCAATCCGAGCTGCAGGTGGGAAAGGCTCTGCCCAGCCGCCTGTGCTCATCCCGCGGGAGGGACCCCGAGCCCGGGCAGCCCCGGGGCTGCTGGGTGCAGCGTCCCCGGGCTGCCAGGCTGCGGGGAGCCAGCTCTGCCCCCGGTGCCACCCACGGCGCCCGGCCAGACACAACATGAGTCACCCACCGCCGGCAGCACCTGCTGGCAGGGCAGGGGAGGGCAGGGGAGGGGGGGCAGCGATGCCTCCCGCTCAGGAGGGGCGGGGGGCACGAAATGCCCCGTCCCGCTGCCCACGCTCTCGCGTCCGCCCCGCGCA
>VXBQ01002431.1:185601-287151 GCA_013400175.1 Phainopepla nitens
ACCGGTAAGAAGCAAAGTGACAGTGGAGGGGAGCCTAGGGTGGGAAAGCCTGACAATTGGCTGACAATTCCAGCAGGATGCAAAAAGGGTTTGTAGCTCTGCCAGCTCTGCCCTGAACCCAGAGTTCAGTGTTCAGCTGAGCCCACCTCACCCACACCCCTTGAAATCCTGCGGANGGGGGCAGCGATGCCTCCCGCTCAGGAGGGGCGGTGGGCACGAAATGCCCCGTCCCGCTGCCCACGATCTCGCTTCGGCCCCGCGCACGAACACTATTCCCTAATATCCCACTAATCCCTGCCGGCTGCCCACGGAGGCTCCCGAGGACGGGATGCGGGGCCATGGGCATGACTCCCCCGCTCCCAGCCCGGGGTTTTCCTTGCTGCCTCTCCCAGCCCTGCGGCTGTCACCTGCCGGGGGTACCCCTAGTCCCCTGCTCCTAGCCCTGGGGCATGCCCGCTGCCGACTCTCACCTTCCGGAGATGCTGCTGCCGAACCTGCTTCATCCCAGACCCTGTTGCTATGCACTCCCCGCTCCGACACTTTTCGTCTCGCTCTCTCCGGCGCTGGGGAGGGCGAAGGGGGAGCGAGGAAACGATGGCCGGCACGGAGGGTGGGCACCCACCTGCTGCCGGGGAGAGCTGGGGACGTGAGGAGCGAGGCTGAAGGAAAGGTTTGCCTTGAGTGGAGGATGGCTGCGTGCGGAGCAGGGAGGGAGGAGGGAGGTCTGTCTGTCAAAAGCACTCCTGACGGGGAAACGGGGGCTCCGGGACCTCAGCCCCTCACCCGGGCAGCGAGGGGGAACGGCTGCTGCTTCACCAACGCCACGAATGCATCGGGTGTCCCTAGAGAAGGACCTGACTTTGGGGTCACTCTGTCACTGAGCACCCCATGTCGTGATGGCAGCAGATGCCAGAAGCTCACAGCACCTTCCTATCTGGCTCTGAGATGATTTTCCCGTGGCAGGACACAGCTGGGGCTTGAGCAGGTCAGAAGTGATTGTTCCCCATGCTGCCTGAGCCCAGCCCTCAGTCCAGAGGAGGGGGATGCTCCACAGCCACCAGTCCCTTTGGGTGGGACCAACACATCCCACCACACTGAGGGCAAGAGCAATCCTTGGGCAGTCCCCAGGGTGAGCATCTGAGCCCAGCCTATCATGGCCCCAGTGCTGGAGCACAGGTCACTTCTCCAGGGTCCAGATGTCCCTGTCTGAGTCAGCAGTGGGATACTGGAGCCCCAATGCCCAGGGAGAGGCCAGCTTTTCACCCTCATACTCCATCAAATTCCCAATGAGGTGGCAGAGCTGGTCTGTGCCTTCTCCTCCCGCTTTCATGGTGGAAATGTCTCCTGTGGGTCTGGGAGAAATGACAACCCCAGATGCTCCAGGGTCACTGTGGGACCAGGACAGCTCTGGACTCACAGTGGTACCTCTTTCCCATGACAATATCCACTTGTCCTGGACTGTGCCCAGTGCTCTGACCCTGGATGTGTCCCTTTTCCTTGCAAGCGCCCTACAGGCTCCAGCCTGAGCCAAATCTCTGCCCAGATGCTTCACTGAGGTTTAAGGGCAGCACTGGGCATGAGGAGGACAATGGCAGGGCTGGAACAGAGAGAACTCAGCCTGCCTGATGTAAAAGCAAATCTCCAGGACATCTAATGGCAGTTGTGCTCCTACAGCCCTCTAAGCGCTTCTGAAAATTTTCCCTGAAAGTAAAGCTATCCTCAGCATAAAGACACATTTCTGCAGGAGTCCAAAATGATGAAGTGGCTCAGCATTTCCACAATGGGTCTTTCAGAACTAATATTTACCTGGATTTCCCAGGGAAAGGAGGAAAGAGCAAAACTGCATAACCAAAAAAACATCTCTTTTCACACACTCACAGCTTCCTCAAAAATAAAAGTATCTTTAGGACTTCACCCAGGCTGGTTTTATCTGCCTTGGACTTGCCCACCACTTCTCCCTCTCCCAGATGCTGGCTGGGAATGCTGAGCCTGGAGCTGGCCAGGCTTGTGGCCAGGGGCTGCATCAAGCACTGTTCCTACCTCAGCCTTCATGCAGGGCAGGGATGCTTTGTTTGCTTTTCATGCCAGTGCAATCTGAATCAGCCATTTTAGACTTTTTCCCTGGGGATCCACCTGAAGAGAGATGTCCCATGGCCACCTCCATGTCATGGGAGGGGAGACCCTGGTGCCACCTGGTGTCCCAGCCCCATGTCACCAGCACAGACTGATCTCCACACAAACCATTCAGCATTCCTGGGCAGACTTCATGGCCTCATCTTCTTGTGTTCAGGGCAGTATTTTTCATTACAGACACCCAGGGCTGATGGTGCCCTGAAATGTCCATGTTGATACCACTTTTTCTGGGATGCTCTGTACCTGGAACTTGCTTTTCTAGTTTGTCTGGTGCTGCTCTGGTAGCACCAGCAACTCTTCATTGCCTGGGATCACCAGAGAGTAGATGTCCCACCCCAGGCACCTGGGATATTCCAGCTTAGCATTGCAGGGCTGAACCAAGTCTTGCATTGCCCTGGAGCTGGCAAGAAATGCCCTTCATGGAACAGCACACACCAGAGGCAGTAATAGCCAGAAGGAACAGTGCAATCTGGGGACCCCAAACACCCCAGGAAAGGACAGGGGTGTGCACAACTGTCCCCGTGCCCCAATCCCCAAGGGACTGGCACTAGGTAGCACACACAGGGCTTGCAAGCATTTTCTAGCAAGTTTTCTTTTCTCCCACTCCACCTCTGAGCCACCCTCTGGGACAGCAAGCAAACCTTTCCCTCCTCGTGAGCCAAAGCACAGCACACATCCTCCACCCCAGTGCAACCAACAGACACTGGCACTGCCTGCTCTTTGTGACACTGGAGGGCAAGGAGAGGGCAGAACGCAGGCTGGGGAAACACCCTTGCCCACGCTGCCTGGGCAGCCCACACACATCCGGGTGGCAGCCGCCTGGGGAGAGGTGAGAAGGTGGCTGGCAGCAGGATGGGACCGTGCCCAGATCTGTGCTGCAGACACGAGGAAGGCGACAAGGCAGCAGTGCTCTGGTTAGTCACTGCTGGGAAGTGTGCCATGCTGGAGGCTTCTGGCAGGACGGGTGTGCTCGGCCACCTGCTGTGCGTGGCCTTATTTTGATGATGGTTTCAAGATTTCTCCAAGGAGGGGTAAAGCTGGGCAGTGGGAGCTGATGGAAAGTGCAGAGGGAGGAGCAGAGAGAAACTGTGGGAACTTTTAGCCCCCAGGGTCTCCTGGCTATCAGGGCAGGCTGTCCCCATAAAGGCCAGGTTCCATGTGGGACATGTGGCTCAGGAGGCAGCTGCTGCAGGTGCTAAAACCAGGTGTTCATCACCTGCTGGGGTGAAACCGTCAAGGCAACACGTTGGAGGTTGGAACCAAAGGTTCCAAAGCTGGTGGGGACATGGTGTCCACCAGCCCCTTTCCTGGCACAGGGAGGGCCCTGCATGGTTCACCCATCCCTGCCCGAACGGCAGATGCAGGGCGCAGGGGAGGGCATGGGAGGGGGAACTGAGCAGATGCATTTCGTCACCCGGTCAAGGGGCGTGTGTGTGTGTAGGGGGAAGGGGTGGCTGGGTGTGTGGGTGCATTTATTGCCTCTTCCCGCCAGCGCCGGCTCCCTGTGCACACACGGGTGGCAGGGACCCAAGGGCACAGCCCACAGCTCCCTGGACTTTTACCCTGCTGTGCAAACAGGCAGGCGCCAGATTAGGGTATCAGTTGGAATTTCATCCTGTCAACAGCACCCGCAGCCTCTCTGGGCGGGCAGTGGAGCATCTTCCCTCTGTCCAAGCCCCTCGTGTCCCTGCAGGCCACCCAACAGCACAGGTGAATTTGGGAGATGCACATTTCACCCCCAGCAGGACTCTGTTCTCCCCCTGGCAGTCAATAGTGATGCCCTGTGCTGGGCTGCCATCACCCCATCCCCTGCTGGGGCAGGATCCCATTGCTGGCCTCCACGTGGCAGTGGCAAAATTGGACATTAAAGGCAGCCAAAGTGAGGGAGGATGAATGTGGGGGAGCCAGCCCCCACCATGGGGACATGGCTGGAGTCTGCACATGGAAGCAGCTCCAGTTTCCCCAGCCCAGCCCAGCTCTTAAGCAGGTGGCTGATTCAGTCTCGTCCCTTTCCTCTATGGCACCAGCTCCATTGCATTTGCATCCCCCTGCCTGTTTAAGTTCCTGATTCCCCAGTTTCCTTGCAGGGGTGCATGAGGTGGTTCTCCTGTGCCACGGGCAGCCTGGCACCATGCTGGTGACTGCAGGTCACCAGGGTGCAGCAGTAGGTGCAGCCTCTGTTGCAATTGCAGGAACACTTCCCTCTGTCCCTCTCTCAGCAGTGCCACCTCAACCTGTTCCCACTCCTCCATCTCCTCCACCCACGAGGACTTCATCCTGCCTCAGGTGTCCCTCCACAGCCAGCTGCCGTGCCCTGGTACCTCAACACACCCCACACAACACTGGGCACTGGGAAGAGTTTTGGGGCTGGAGGAGCTATTTGGGGCAGAGATTTGAAGGCAGCCCCTTGCTCAGTGCTCTGCTAGATGAGGGCAACACTGATGGGATGGAGAGGGGAGAGTGTCAGGCACCAATGCCAGCTGTCCCAGGCACTATCTCACATCCTCATTCTCTGTTTATTCATCTTGGACAAGGAGTATATTCAGCCCATCGACAGCCATAAAATGAGATTAGAGACCAGGAGGCGCCAATGGGAGGCGGCCACATCCATGGGCAGCTGGCCTTGTTCTTTGGCCTCTGCCAGCCCAGCAATGGCCTCACCCTCTCCCCTCTGCAGCCATCGGCAGTTTGCAGCCATCGTGTCACCCAGCACTGCCATCCCTCTTGGTGCCAAAGGAATGAGATGTGGCAGTGCCATGAGCTGTGCAACTGCCAGCAGTGTCCCTGTGGGACAGGTACACCCTGTGCTGCAGGGACAAGGCTGCTGCCTCACGACACCCTTCCCAACCTGGCTGTGCCCAGGAGCATCGGTGCCAGTGCGATCCCGAAGCCAGCATCCTCCCCTGCCACAGCACCACGGGCCAGGAATGACAGCAACAAACCTGTGCCACACAGGATCCCTGCTTCTTTTTATTTTCACTGATGCCTAAAAAATAAAAAGGAAAACCAATTCTGCCTTATATACACAAAAACTGAGCTGAAGTCCTGAGTCGATGCAAACATTTGTCCTCATCACCGAGCGCACCTGGTAACAGTGGCCGTGGGAAGTGTCACTGGCAGGAGGGAGACCCAAAGCCTTTGAGGGCTCGAGCGGAGCAGTGGACACAGTGGGATAATAGGGACCCATCTGTAAAAGCCACAGCACATCTGGGGACTTTGTGTTCTGGGGACTGGGAGCGGTGGGGGCTGGCAGGGGACAGCGTGGCCAAGGGACGCAAGGGACAAGCAGGATGTCAGGATGCCAGGTAGGATGTGAGGGTGGTCTTCAGGCAATAGGGACATATCTACTGCTCCATCCTCCCAGAGCTTGGAGAGAAAATGCTGACAAATGTCACACAAGCCAGCATGCAAGGCTCATGCTCCCTCATCCCTGTCTTGGTCTTCAGAACTGCAGCTGAGGAGCACGTGGTGCAGCCCTGAGAAGGAGCCCAGACCCTCCTGTGTCCAGCTGTGCCCCAGCTGTGCCCCTCTGGCCTTTGGGGTTGCTGGAACTGGGCTGTACATTAATCTGGGCCTATACAACGGTCAAGACTCAGCAGGGTAAAAGGACTTCTCAGCTACAGTTCACCAGTAGGAATGGATGGGGTTTTGCTAACTGGACTAGGGAACACAGTGGGTGAGAGGGAGTGCTGTGCATGGAGGAGCAGGGAAACAGGGAGGACAAAATCTGTAGTCCTGTCACCTGCAGTACTACAGAAGATAGGGAAAGAAATGCTTCTCTGTCTTTCTGAAAACCACCTCTCCATCACCTAACACCAGGGCCCATGCCAGTCATTTCTTGCATGCCTGAGGAGGCCCCTGCCCACCTGGCAGCACCTCCTGGTGCCTGCAGTTACTGTTCTCCCTTGGACCAGCACCCAAAGCTCTCCCAGTACTGGCCCTTCTGGGCAGCCTGGGGCTGGTTCTTGGACCCTGTCCCGATGGCACACCTTCTGTTCTCCTTCCCTTCTCTGTGGAAGGGCTCAGCAGGGTGGTCTGCCCCAAATGTGCCTGTGCCAGGCTCCCTTCTATCCTCTGCCTGTGCTGCAGGTGGAGGATGGCTACAGTGCCACCTTGCCATGGCACTGCCAGGGGCACCAAGGCTGCTGGGGATGCCTCCAATGGCTCTGTGTGGCGGCAGGGACAGGGCTGGGCATGCAGGGTTGGGCACTGCCAGAGTCACTGGGGACAAGGGCAGGGACGTCCTTGTCAAGGACGTTCTCTTGTCAAGGATGTGCTCCAGCTGGCCACCATCACTGTGGTGTGAAGAGCTCCCACGTCACGTCCTACAGCCGAGGGTCTTGCCTGGTTCCCAGAACCCGATTTGCTCAGCCCTCCTCACCTCACTTCCCGAGAGACCAACTCAGCAGAAATTCATTTTGCCTTGAGTCCAGCCAGGTCTTTTTTCAATTTCAGTCTTGTTCAAACTGCCCAAAAGCACCAGGCAGCTGGATTGCCAGGAACACCAAAGGAAGCATCTGGAGCACCATAGGAAAGCCCTCCTCCACTATCACCCCCTTCCTTCTGCTGACATCAGCACCTTGCCATGGGCTACAAAGACCAGAGACCAAACCAGCATGTGGTTCCTATGGGAGAGCAGTACCTAACCCATGTTTGTTACACAGGGGAGAGCCCAGCAGTCCCTCGGGAAAGCCCCAGTGCCACCTGGCCCAGCCTCGCTGTCTGCATGATCAGTTCAGCCAGGGACAGTCATGTCTTTGGGAAGGGGCTGTCACCCTTCAGAGCACGTGGGCTGGCAGGGCTCTGCTGCATAGTGCTTTTCTCTTGGGGTCTGTAGCTGGTGGAGGGGGTTAAGGCATGAATTCTTCCTTGATCGTCAGCGGAGATGAGGAGACGAGGTTGGGGGCATTGCTGCTGCAGAGGCCTCCGATGGGTCCCAGGGTGCTGACAGCCGGTGGGGTCGGCGTGGTGGTGCTGGTGGGCTGGCTCTGCTGCTGCAGCTTCTTTTTGTTCACCTTCCTCTCCTTCGCCCTCCGATTCTGAAACCAGATTTTCACCTGCAGGAAGGAAAAGGTGGCGATGAAGAGATAAGGATGGACGCAGGCGAGGATGACAACCTCCAGTCTCCGTGGGGCTGGGAGGGTATCCCAAAGTTTGGAAAGGAAGGGATGTCTGTGGAGCAAGGTGGGGCCTCCTCTAACTGCTTGGGCTGAAGCCCTCGCCCTTCCCCATCCCCGTCTCCGCCCGGGCCGTGGTTTCCTGGACCCTGCAGCACTGACCTGCCGTTCGGTCAGCCCCAGGGCCGCGGCCAGCTCGGCCTTGCGGCGGATGGTGATGTAGCGGCTGTAGTGGAACTCCTTCTCCAGCTCCAGGCGCTGGTGGTCCGTGTACACCACCCGGTACTTGTCTTTTGTCCTGGTCTTGCCTGGCAGAGAGAGCAGAGTGGGGGGTGAGCCAGCAGGGGAAGAAGGGGAGCAGTGGGATGGGAGGAGCATCCCCAAGGGTGTGGAGGAGACGCACAGCTACCTGTGGAGGGTTCAGGAGAAACATGGCAGTGCTCTGGGGACCAGTGGGAAAGAGAGTCAGGAGGCTCCTACTGGCTTTAACATCCCTCCTGCTTCAGACCAGAGTGTTTCTCCTTGTTGGGAAGTACCTGGGCTTCGGTGGAAAGAGCAGGAGGGATTCGGAGGTGCCCCAGGAAGATGGACCATAAATCCTCTGTGTCGTGACACATGGTCCCTGAGAGGAGCAGAGCTGCAGGTCCTGTGGTGAGCTGAGGAGAGGCTTCCTGGCAGGGCTGAGGAAAGCCCAGCTCTTTTTCTAGGAAGCCCCAAACCAAGGTGCCATCACTGGAATGAGCATGGATCAGAACAGGGGAAGGACAGAAAACCCTAGAATGGCCACATTTCTCTGCCACCCAGAGGGTTACTCTCCTCCCTGTACCGAGCTAAGGCAGAGGGCAGTGCTTTAGGTGCAGTCTTTAAAGATGCACTGGAGAAAGCCCACATGATGCCAAAGCACTCCTGGGGACTGGCTCCAAGGGCCAGGGTGTTTGGACAAAGCCAGCCTGAATCTCTCCTTGGTCCTCCCAGATATGGACAGAGCTTGGGGCCATCAGGATCCACCTGTGTGTGCACATGGATGCACATCCCATGGGTCTGCAAACAGCACCTGCTGCTTTCTAGCAGAAAAACACAGTCAAAGGTAGCCTGGCTGTCTCTTCCTAAGTTCCTTTGTTATTCCACAGGCACACAGGGTGAGCTGTGGAACTGTGCCTGGGCGGTGGGGGCAGGTGGCACTCTGAGGGAGGACACCCATGCCTGGCAGTTTGCTGACGAGTTCCTGGTGTTTTCCTCTGCAGAAGAGCCCATAGGCAGGGAATAAACACAGCTGTGAATATTTGCTTCTCCACCCAAAATTACAAAATCCTGTTCCAGGGAGTCGGGAGGGATGATGCCTGGCCATTTGTTTGCCTGGCAGATGTGTTTGCCCATCTTCTCCTGAATTTCTGATGCTGAGAGCAGTGCTGCAGTGGGAAGGAGTGGGAGCACACCCAGAACAGCTCCATGGATTTCCCTGGGGCTGCCCTGGGTCTATCAGCATGGACGAGATTCTGCAGACCACTGCTGCAGAGGTGCAGAAAGGGATTTCTAGTGACCCAGAACCTATATAACCATGCTTGCAGCCTGGTCCTGCCAGGAAAAGGGGTCTTTGTGTGCCTGCCATCCTGTTCATCTGTTCTCCCTAACGAGTCCTTTGCACATCCACCCATTTGGGCCAAATCAGTTGGACACTGGGCAGTCTCAGCAATACAATTGAATTCTGACACCATCTGAGTGGAAGCAGGAGTTTACGTGGTGCAGAGAAAAACTGGGCTCTAAACGCCCTAATAAGACATCAGAGAATAACCACAGAGGAAAATCCCAACCTCCAGGCTGCAAATCTGTTTGTCAACCAGCTCAGTTTTATTTTTGACAGTATCTCTCTCTTGGTCTCCCATTGCAAGGAGATGGAGACATTCCTAAGACACTTCTTATGCTGAAACTTAAAAGAGTTCAAGACAGGACAACCCGTGGCCACAGCATACTGCAGGTGGGAGAGGGGCTCCCTTGCAGCACCACATGGGAGGGAAGAAAGCAGCTAGTTTTCTACTGAATGAGCAGGAGCCACAAGGATCCAGCTCAAGGCATTGACCTCTGAGCAAACCAAGTGTGGAAGCGCGAGCGGGAGCAAGCAGGACCTGGGATGGGCATGGAAGGCAGCTCACCCTGCTGGGACTTGATGCTGGCACTCCCAGGTACACAGGCAGCAGTCACTCAATTCAAGTTAGCACCCAGTTTCCACGACTAGGCCACTGTCTGTGTCCTCCTGCCATTGCTGCTGGTGGTGCTGGCACAGGCTCAGCACAGCGTGAGCAGGGCGATGGCTGAGGGTCCCAGCACAGTGCCCAAGATGCACTGAAGCTCTCCAGTGATCCATGGAAGAGGGAAGGAGCCCAGCAAGGCTGCAATATGACCAGGAATAGAACCAGAGTTCCAGGACCAGGGCAGGACTTCAGCTACTCGTATTTGAGGGATGTGATGAGTTCAGTGAATGTTTCAGCGTGGGGAGCCCAGCCCATCCCAGGGCTGGTCAATAGCAAACACCGAATCCCTCCTCATCACCATCAGGTCAAACCTGTGCATACCACACAGGGTGACTCTGTGGGTTAAAAAAAGGGTAAAAAAGGTTAATTTGATTGGACAAGGTGTTCACAGAATGTCTGCAGAGACAGGACTGAAACACAGAGATTCCATGTGCGAGGGGTGTGTGGCAGCTTTGTCAGGCACCTTTCTCCTCTCTGGCACACATCAGCAGTGACAGCTCCAAACAAAACTGCCCACGGGAGACTCTGCTGGGCTGGAGTGATGCTGGGGGCACCCAGCCCACGCAGGATCTGCACCCTGCCCTCGCCACAGGGCCCCTCTCCATCCCAGGGGTCACTGCTGCCTCTCACCACCCTGCAGGGGAAGGGTTCACCGGCATCCAAAGAACTTCTGCACCCCAGCCCAGGAGGGACCCATGCTGAATCTGCAAACACAGCAATTCCCAAGAAGTTACAGAATAAACCAGATGCTCTGGTGGAGATTTATGTGAGGTTTAGCAGCTCTGTGAGAAACTGGGCTCCCTCTGGCTGATCCAGGCTCAGGGGCTCCTGCAAGAATTTTCTTTCTCATAGATTTATCTTATTTTTTTTTCATTTGAAAGCAAAAGCCTCTCTAAAGAGATAATAACTTTAAAATGGTGTTACTTGCAATGTTTTTATTTGAATAACAGTGTTTGGAAAAAAGGAACACCTGGAAAGTGAAGGAGTTGACAGATAGAGTAAAAAAAAAATTAAAGAGTAAAGAAATAAGGCGGTTTGTGAATATCACATATGCCATGAATTTCAGTAGGAATTATTATTTCCTGCTGCAGCTGTAAATAGATCCATCACAGCCTGTTCTTTGTTATTCCTTCTTCATCCTTCATCCTGGATGGAGGCTGGGCTTTGCCTCAGGGTTGGCAGAGCCATCACAGGGTGAGCTAGGCACCAGGCTCAGTATCAGTATCAATATCATCACTTGCTGCTCAATATCAGGTAGAAGAGACTCAAAACAGGGGGCTGACGACCAAGCCAGAGATGGAAAGTTATTCACCTCCACTAATTGCTGGTTTCGGATGTTTGCTGAATTCAGGGATGTACTGTGGGTGATTCACAAGGAAAAGAAAAGGATTTGCAAGAAATACTATTGACAATGAATAATTCAACTACCTTGAATATGAATGCTGGGTTACACTTAACTCTCTCCTGGAGACTTTTTATGGCTCTGTGAAAAGAAAGAGGAAATTTGGGACAAGCCAATCCGGTTCCTTACGGGGAGCCCTCATGCCTATGGCCAAACAGAGGGATGGAACTGCTCCTGCAATTCCAGCCAAGCCTGGCAAAGCTGAAACAGGCTGTCCCATGGCTGGGATAACCTGGAGCTGGGGGTGCTGCCCCAGGAGGGAGTGGGGATGGGGTGCAGAGGGGGTGCCATGATGTCTCTCAGCACAGTTGTTAGCCCTTTCCAACCCTGCTATGCATTTACAGCCCCCCCGGCTTGTCCCTGAAAGAGCAGGCAAAGGAGCTGCAGGACAGGCAAATGCAGCCATCCGTGGGGCCAGCAGGAATGGTTTCGGCTTTGGGATCAAGGCAGGGCCAATGACAGCGTGGGGAGAGGGTATCGTTAGCACTGTTAATGTATAACCCTAATAGCACTCACCTGAGCCACGATTAGATAAGGGAATAGCTTTAATGTGCTGTGCAAACCCCAGGGGACGCGCTCCCGAGTGTGCACGCACACACACGGGGGATGGAGTCCTGACCCCAGCCTGGATTCACTCGCCGCAGCAACCCTGCCCCAAGACAGGGATACCAGAGCTCCTGCCCCAGGCTGCACCAGGAGCCTGGCAGCGTAAGGGAAATTCAAAGAAGATCCTGTGCCCACCATCCCGAGCTCTCTCCCCTCATAGCCACGCTGGAGGCTGCCAGGAAGGGGATATTTCACCATCCCCAGTCCTAGCCTGCCTGAAGGACGGCTTTAAGCAGAAAACTGTGCCCCGAAATCCCTAACAGACTGAGAATATGGACATTGTGAGACTGGTGCTGGGCAGCTCTAGGAACAGCTGGGAAGGGGCTGGTTCAGACCAGGGAGGAAAGAGACTGTGGGGTGGCAGTGGCACCCTGGGTGGAGGTGAAGGAAAAGCTGGCATGTTATGAGGGAATCAGCCCAGCCCCAAATGGAGGATCCCCATGGGTGGGACACATTTCTCCCAGCCACAGCAGGAGCAGCACAGCTGCCAGGAACATAAACTGCAGTGCTTTTCTAAAAGTCTCTATTTCACAGGTCAAAGCAGCTCAAAAATACCATAACCACAAATTCTGGCTCTGTGGGAAGCTGCTGTGCAGCCATCAGGGCTCTGGTCAGGGAAGCCGGGTATGGCAGCCCCGAACCACTGGCTGGAGCCCCTGAGATGAGAGCCCATGGTAGTGACAGCTGTTGCACCCCCAGCAGAGGTCCCCAAGGCCTGGGGACACTTCGGATGTTGCTCTGTAGAGGAGGTGCTGGCAGAGGGGATGGAGGCCTTGCTGCCAGGCTGCCTCAGCAGCTCTCATGCCTTGCTCTGTGCTGGCTCCTTGTGCTCCCAGAGCCATGCTGCCTGATCCCTTCTTCCTGGCCATGATGAAGCCCACACTGGCTCCATCTGTACAGCCTTGTCTGCCCATCTGTCTGTACTGGGGGCCTGGCCCCACACTATCTGATGGCATTACAATATTATAATGCTGAAAGACATCAGGTGTAAAAGTCCTGTCACCATGGAGCCCCTGGGAAAGAACTGGTCCACACTGGAGGTAAAGTGCAGTGAGACAGGACACAAGGCTGTCCCCTCCATGTGGGGGCTTCCTCTCCACGATAAAGCTGCTCCATTCTGAATGAGCAGCATCTACTTGCAAAGAGGATAAAATCCTCCCATTCCAGAGGAATCAGGGCTCTATCAGGATCTGGCATTTCTCCCCAGGAAAGGACCGAGGAGAACTTCCCTCACCCCTGACAGAGCTTAGGCAATGCAACAGCTGGAGAAACTGAGGCACACAGTCCCAGGGTCAGAGCCATGAGATTCCCTGGACAGCTTAATCCTCAGTCCTTCTGCAGCTCCATGGGGGGAAATCCCCCTCACAACCCCAAAAAACTGAGGACAGCCAGCAGAGAAATGCCCCATGACAGAGACCCCAGGCCCAGGAAAGGGCTGATGTCAGCTCCTAAAGCTCAGGAGCCTCCAGGCTGGCTGGAGCCACCCTCATCTGGCAGCCAGATGTGCTCCAGCTGCCTGTGTGCAGAGGGGTCGATGCTCCCTCTGCCGAGCAGCGTTGCTGGGTGCCGCACTGCACAGAGCTGATGCTGAGGCTCGGCACAGACAGCCCAGCTCATTTCACCGTCCCTGAACCGGCCGGAAACGGGAACCCCAAAGTGCACTGGTGGTGGCAAGGGCCGAGCCTCTGATGCCCTCCCTGTTCACTCCCTCCCCACACTCATTTTTTCCCCTCCAGCTCCAGCAGCCACTCCAAAACACCCACGCTCCTCTGTGGCCGGGGAGGGGGGGATAAACCCGAGCCCCTCACACCCCCTGAGTGCTGGGAACCAGCAGCTCACGGTTTTCACAAGCCTTCCCCTTCCCTTGCATACTTCAACATCCTCAGCTATTTTTCCTCTGCCGCAGGAAGCAGTGATGGATGGGACGACCGACATGGGGCGAAGGACCAGAGCCATGTGGCTTGTTTCATCACAGCCAGGGAGAAACGACCCCCTCTGTAGGGCAATCCTTCCCGAGATCCCTGCCTGACATCATTCCTCTGCCAGAATGCATTGCATTTAGACAACGGCTGGGTGTCAAAAACTGCGTGAGAGGAGCCACACATCCTCTCTGTACATATTTAAAGTCTCAGTGCTGTGGAGGGAGGGAATGCTAGATGAATCTTCACTGAATAGAGTCCACCAAAGCTCTCCCATCTCTGCTCTGGGTTGGAAAAATGGGCACTTGAGACATCAGGGTCGAGGCAGGACTCGTCTTGGAGTCTGAGGGCCCTCCAAGGAGCCATGCAATGCTCCTGCACCCAGGGTAGCTCTCTCCATGGTGGTTCACCTCACACAACCTGAATATTTCTTCCTGGTGCCAAAGGCTTCAGAGCAAACTGCAATTCTCCCATGTGCACCAGGTAGCAATAAAACCTGGTTCAGCTTGATATGGTGAGCACCGGAAACATTTCACTTGCCAAACTGCATCGTTTGACCCAACGGCTTTCTGGTCCCCTGCTCACTGAGGGTCAGGCTCTGTGCTCCCTAAAATGCTTTGCTCTGAGTGTGAGTGTGTGGCTGGGGAATGCATGCCTGGGGGTCGTGGCCCTGGCAGAGCTCGAGGCAGAGCCCACGCTTGGTGCACGGCACAGTCAGCCAGGGCAGCCCTGCTGCCAGAAAAGGGCAGAAACACCCGGGCAAAGAGCTGGATTTGGAGAGTGCAGAGCGGTGCACAGGAGCACAGGCTGGCCCTGGCTGGGTTTTGCACAGCCAGCACCTTGGGACAGGGACAGAGCTGCACCCACATCCACACCCTCTGGTGAGGACACCCCTCCTGCAAGCCTCATCCTTCTCCCAGGAGGTGCAAAGCCCAAGGGGATGAAGAGCAGATGCCTGGTGTTTGCAGCAAGCTGGAGATTCCCCATCACAACCCCAAGCTCTTGGACATGGACAACACAACCAGAGGCCCTTCACCCCAGGGGCAGCAGCCCGAAGCTGGGTGTTGGGGCAAGTCTTTACCAGCCCTGCAGTGAGTCAATCCTTTATTTTGGCAACTGGCAAATTCCTGCAGTTGTTCCCATGTTTTATGAGCACTGAGCTGAGTGCAGCCAGCCTGGCTCCTGTGCTGGGTCAAAGACCACACCAGCACGGGAGGATGGCGAGCGCCAGTGACACACGGGCTGCTGGCACACGTGGGGAGGGCACAGCCCCATTCAGAACATCACCTCACTCCAGCCCTGAGCCACCTCATCCCAATCTGCCACCTGGCTGGATGTGGCTCATCTGCAGTGGGAGGAGGAGGACAGCAAGGCAGTCCTCCCATAGGTGTTCCTCTCCCCCTTTGCAGCCCCATAGGATGTGGCCCATCCTTGCCATGGGGCAGTGTGGGGGAAGGATCCAGCCCCTTATCCAAGCAATCATAAAGCTAACAGGACTGGAGTGGGTGTCCTTGAAAGGTCCCTATAGGAAACATCTGTCATTGGCCAGAGGTTTAACATGTCCCTCTGCTAATCCCGGGGTATTAGCCAGCCAAGCCCATCACGTAGGTACTGCCAGTACTCCAGGGAAGCCCTTTTTGTTCAAGAAAAGTCAATTCTAGGAAAGTTTGAGAGGCTGTACCTTGGCCAGCAGGCTAAGCAGTCAACAAACCCCAGCTGGGGCCAGGAGAAGGTTGTGGGTTAATAATTCAAGGGGAGAAGACTGATGGGGCCCGACACACACCCCCGAGTGTCCCAGTGAAGGAAAGGTCTCACAGGGAATGAACATGTCCTAAAGAGAGGCTCCCCATGCAGGGACTGACCAGGGAAATGCACTGTCCTCCAGCCAGAACCATCATCCCAAAACAAACCAAGCACGGCATGAATCCCAGCAGTCCAGGGGAAATGTTTCTGTCTCGTTATTGGGATTTTTACTCTTTCCCCCACTGTTCACAGGCCCCACTAGGAAAATAAACAGAGCTGGAAAACTGACCTAGAAATAATAAAACTGAGATGAAAAACTGCACACCCAGCAAATCATCATGTGCTCAGAGCATCGCTGTTTGCTCTCCATGACCCCAAAACCTGCGTGGGCACCATGGACATTGGTACCACACCAAGCCCTGAGCACATTTGCCTCTGCAAGGGGTGCTCCAACTGCACTTTCACTTGCAATATTTAGCACTGCAGCCCCTGCTCAATTAGTGACCTAAAAGCCAGACCCGAGGCAGTATCTGAGGATTTGCATGACTAACAAGCAGAGGGTGAATTTCAAAGTTCAGCCAGCCTCACTTCCAGCCACCTTCCTGAGCTTTTTATAAACCCTGGGTGCAATTCACAGGGAAGTTTGCAAATAATTGTGAATAAGGAGGAAGCATGAGGCTCTGACATGCTGCTAGTGAAGATTTTATGAGCAGAAAAGGAGGTGACATTGGAGAGAGAAATGAAGCCTGGGGACATCTTCCAGCTCAGTTCCTTGTAACTCCCAATTCCCAGGGACTGGCGTCACAATCCCTTCTGCTGCTGGGTTATCTCAGCTCAGCCAGGTGAAGCACGCGTGAATGTAGCAACAGGTACAGAAAATCATCCCCCTGTAAAGTCTGACTCTGCAGTGAGTCACTAGGAGATTTCTCACTGATTTTCCTCAAGCTCTGGATCACATTTGCAGAAGTGCCCAACACACTTATATTCCCTGCATAGCATTTTATTTTACTATCACGCAGCTCTTCCGCAACCATGGCCAGGAGCTGTTCATATGAGCCAAAACAGAAAGGGAATTTACAACCCTCTGAAGTATTATGATTTATAGCATTCAGAATGAGACTGTTGATATTTATAGCAAAAAACTCCATGTATTCATTTCCTATTCCCACTGCAGTGAGATGAGGAGTTTATCAATCCAGACTGATTAAAGTCCAGTTCATTGATTTCAATAAAATGATTCATCTAAGAACTTCACCCTTATCTATGTCCAACTCCCTTTCAAGCTTAATAAAGACTTTTATTTAAAGGGCAGCACTGGAAAACACCAACTGCATCTCACCATCTCTCAGCTCATGGTGCCACCACGGCCAAGCCCTACAGTTGCTTGGCAGCAGCAGCTTTGCGCTCGGATCCAGCAGAGGTGCAAGGACAGGTCCTTAATCTGTGGGTGCCTTAGAAAAGGAGCTTACTGGTCATCCATCCTAAGGAAACCACCCCAAGAAAGGGCCTTTCACCCCTGCATCGCTGTGGTGAGGCTGGGGCAGCTCCTCTGTGTGTGAGAGGAACAAGGCTGGTTTATTTGTTCCTTTGTATGTACTTGATCTAAGAGATACAAACTAAGCAACTAATGATATTTTTTCAGAATTCAATCAACTCAATTGTCGTCTAACTCAATCAGAGGCACTTTCAAGCTCCTGTTTTATCTTGGCCCCACTGCTGGGTGTAAACCCATGGCCTTGATCCAGAGGAGAGGTGTGCTGATCGCTTTCCTTCCCCATTCATTTTCCCTCCCACCTCTCTTCTCAGAAGAAACCAAGATGCTAAGACCTACAAAACCTGCAGAAGTGGCAGGATCCCTGCTGCAGGGGAGAGCTGCACATCACATTTCCCTTTCCACCCTGGGCAGGGGGAAGCCCTCAGCCCTGGCATGCCTGTGGGTCTCCATCATTGCATCTGGGGGGAAGCATTTTTCCTAAATAGTTACATTCAGTGCTTAAAATGGGACAGGAAATACCAGCCTGCCTCTCCCTCCTCTTTCCAGACTGAGGCTGGGTTTTTTTCCATTTATCAAGATGTTCTGCCTGCTCAATTGCAGACACTGATCCCCACTGATCCCCATCCCTGCCACACAGATTCTGGGAATATGAGTAGGTATTTTCCATTCTGGAAGACCCCAGGCACATCTGCAGAAGACCCTTACATGGCCCTTGGCCACTGGGAATAGTGCAGAGCCAAAACCAAGTAAAAAACTGAAGGCACTTTGCTAACAGGGAGCCCAGGCCCTGGTTCCAGGGATATGGGGCAGCAGCAACTCAAAGCAAACTCGCCTCTGAAAGATGCCTACAGCCATTCCTGTAGTGAGTTTGGCCCCAGCTGTGCTCTGAGGAGCTCACGGCCAGCACAGGAGAGGGAGAGGGGTGGCAGGTTCAGGCAAGCCCCATGGGTCCTGCTGGGAAGAGTCCAGGCTGGGAAGATGAAAGGCTGAGGGTAGGTCAGGACAAAGGGCCCGCACCTCACCTCACTGCCAAAGGAGCCAGCCACCATCTCCATGACAAAGAGAAGTCCTTGTCAATTTGGGCTGGCCCCAAGGGGGTTCTGCCCACCGCCTTTGAAGTGGGCAGCAGGGCGGGTAGGGGCTGGGGTCACCCAGACGCTTCCCTCAGGTCAGGAGTTCAGTGGGGACAGGACCCTGGGGACAGCATGACCACTTGGTGCCCAGGCCAGAGGTAGTCACAGGAGCCAGGGCACCCTTTCCTGCAGAGCTGGGCACCCACCAGCCGTGCACCTGCAGCACCCACAGCCACCCTCCACGTGGCACTGTCCCCAACACACACAGTGTCCCCCACACACGACACCGTCCTCACAGCACCCTGCACACACACACTGAGCACGTCAGCTCCCCCAGACACACCTGGCGGCCCTGCCTGCACACACACACACACTCCTCATGGTGCCCTGCACACTCACACAGAGCCTGCAGCCCCTCACTGAATCCACCTTATGCACATGCACACACACAGCACGGACATACACACAGCTCCTTCCCTGCACACGCACACAGCTGTGGGCACCTTGCACACACACACGTGCACACTCACCACACACAGGCTCTCACACCGCCAGATCACACTCTCATGTACAGCCACAGCCCCACACCCTCACCCTTGTGCTTTTGAGAACCCCCATCCAACACTCCCCCAGGGTCCTGGCGGTCTCTGGCTCTGCCCATCCTACCCGGTGGCCACAGGCAATGGCACCAGTTGGGGAAAAGGATTTTCCAGCCATATAAGCCCAGCTGCCAGTGTGGAAGGACAGCAACCTCCCCTCCCATCCTCAGCCCCTGCCACCTCAGAGCTCCCCAGCTCTTTGAGAACTTGTTGTGCCAAGGGCAAGCCAAGCTTGCTGTCCCCCTGGCAGTGCTCATGCAGGGAGAGCCACAGAGCAGGATCCGGCCCTGCAGATCTCCAAGCCCAGGGATCCTCTGCTCTGGGGATGGTGCAGGGGTGCAGGACTGGGGCTTTCCTTACCATTGTTGCTGGTGCTGGGAATGCTGCGCCTCATCCACTCATACGGGGTGCGTCTCTGGGCGTTGGGGGAGAGTTGGGGGACCGAGCTGCTGATGGGTGGAGGCAGGAGTCCGGAGCCCGGAGGCTGAATGGGGTTAAAATCTGGGGGGCTGAATCCAAACTGCCCCGGGCTGGCGGTGGAAGGCGTCGCAGCGGTCCCATAGGAATGCCAGTCCTCCTTGGCAGGGGTGTAGGGAGAGCCCCAGGCAGCCGCCGGCTGCCCGTGGTGCAGGTCGTTGTTAATCCCCGGCACATGGTGGTAGCTGGCGAAGTCCGAGTACTGCGGTGGCCCCGGCACGTAGTTCTGGGGGTTGAGGTTGAGGCTGGGGTGCCGGACCGGGCTGGGATACATGTTGGTGTCCTTATCCACAAGATATCCCACATACATCTTCCCGGGCCGTCCCCGCGCTCATGCTGCGCTGCCGAGCCGCGGCTGCGGCCGGTTGGGTTTGGCGGGGAGGCGGCCGCCCCTCCTTCGCCACCGCTCACCTGGGCGCCTTGGGGAGCCTCTCCTGGGGCCAGGCACCTCCCTGCCCACAGGCTTTTATTGGGCCCAACCTCTCGCAGCATTTGCATTGAAAGGCAGGTTTGCATTTCAAAGTGCAGAAACCCCAGCGGGTGAGGGGGACGAGTTCAAACTTCCCACTCTGACTGCAAGGAGGATGAGGTAGGGGGTGACCCCAGGGAGCCCCGAGCACCCCAGCCCCTCTGCCACTACCCCACAACTGTGCCCATGCTGCCGGATGTGGTCCCTCTGTAGCAGCTGGCTTTGGGGACGTCAGGGTGCCGCAGGAGTCCCATGAGGATGGGACCCCACCACCATCCGTACCCCAGGAACAGGGTGCCTTGGGATGAACCCCTGTATTAAAAGCCAGCTCAACGCAGGGGACAAGCTGGCCTGTGTGTGTCTGTCACTTTCCCTGTCCCCATGTTGGGGGACACCAAACTCTCGCTCTGAATGGCATTTTCCTGTGCTCAGCAGCAGCACTGCCTCTTTGGAAAAGAGGGGCTGGTGGATGCTCTGGGTCTGCATTTCCTTCATCCCAGGGCAAACCCACCCCTCCAATCCTGACAGCAAAGCTCAGCCCGGCCTCAGAGAGCAGCACAGATGGGCAGACTCAGTGTGCAGGGAGAATGCCCCCACCATGGACACTGCTGGGAGCACCCGGGCTTATACATCTCCAAGGGGCCCATGGCCTTGCAGCAAGAGGAGCTTCTCACCTGTTTTCTCTCTTAAGAAAGCAAAGCCATCCCCATATGTTGGTGATAGGGAAAATCAAGCAGAAAGGGGACACTTGTGAAGCCCTGTCTGCCTGCAAGGTGGGAGGTGCCAGCCACAAACACCCCAGCAGAGATCACCCACTCATCACCTGTCAGGTCAGGCACTCCTGCACTCCAGAGGGGGACAAGGGACCGAATGACACACTGCCCAGAAACCCCCACCACTGGCAGCCAGGAACCTCGGCCCCACTGATGTCCCCCTCCCCACCAGTGTCACACTCCAGCTGCACTGGCCACCACTGCAGCCACAGTTGTCATTTGCAGGCTGGCTTTTTCTCTTCAGTCAGAAGCAGAGTCCACAGAGGCTCCAGGAGGGTGTTTTGCCACTTCCTCAAGGCCGTTTCTGTCCTTTTCCCTACACCAGCCTCTTTCCCTCCTAGAAATGTGAGCAGGGTAAGGACAATCCTCACCCTCTTGGGACCATAACAGCCTGGAATTTGACAATAGGAAACAGGGAAAAAAAAATAAAAAGAGATTAAGGATGACACCGAGAGGAGAGGATAAACCACTGTCATGGAGCTCTGGACCCTCAGTGGTCTGTGCCAGTCCCAAGAACCTCATCCCATTGATCTAGCCCCAGTTCTACCTGAAACTGGGTGTACATATTCCCCTGTGCTACATCTACTTCCTGCAAGGATGTGGGTGCCAGGATGAGATGGAGGGGAGATGGGTAGAAGGTTTATGAGGTCTGGTTTATGAGGACAGAGAAGGGTAAACCCCCAGCAATGGGAAATGACCCCCAGAGCTGACATCACTGGAATTCTGCCTCCCCAAACCTGGCATGGCTGGAGGCACCAGAAGAGGTGAGCACTTTGCAGAATCTGGGCCCCCAGGGTCCCCAACCCCTTGCTCAGCCTTGTCCCAGGTCCTTGTGACAGTCACCTTGTCCCTTGTGACAAAGGTGACTGTCATGACCGTCCCACCCAGTGATGATCTCAGCTCACCACTCAGCTCAGATTGCTTGATGTGCCATATAACCCCATCTATCCTGGATTTTTCCCAGGGTCTCAGTACAGCCATGGCTTTCTGTAAACTAGAGAGTCAAGGCCACCCTACTCCTCCTCTTCTTCCCATCAGCAAAGAGGCTCAGGAAGTGGGGGAAAAAAAAGAAGGAAAGAAAATTCCCCCTGAGCAGATGGTGGGAGGTACAGAGAAACACAGGTGGCTGTTGGGTCCCATCCCAGGGGTGGCTGCATTTTAGGGACTGGGGTTATTCCTGCCACTGGCTGTTTCTTACAGGCTCCCTTTACCTCTTCCCAGTCTGGAGCCAATGCCAAGGGCTCAGGCAGTTGCTGGGGACCGAGGGGCTCAGGGGTCTGGGGCAGCAACCCACACCTGCATCCTCCCCAGGGGAGCAGGTGACAGGCTTGGCAGGGCACAGCATGGCCAGGCGCCCACTGACAGCTGAGCGTGATCTCCTTCAGTGTGGGCAAAGGGGACAGTGTGGGTGAATTGGGCCATAGAGATCCACCAGCAATAACCTCCCTCTTCTTCTTTCCTTTGGCCTGTTTATTACTGGTGGTGAGGTTTATGCTGGGGCGGAGCCAGAGGAGGAGCTCCTCATGGGCTCCCCAAGGAGCATCTCAGCTGCTCAGCTGGAGCTGAAGGGTGCTGAGGGGGACCCTCAGTGCCCCAGGATGCCACCTGCACTGGGGTCCCATGGGTGAGCAGATCAGGGACTGACAGAGCCCCTGGGGGTCCCCAGCTGGGTCAGAGCTGGTGGCAGCAGCCCCTCCATCCATCCTAGAGACCCCCAGAAATGCACCCAATCTGGGGACCACCTCTAATCCTTCAGACTTGGTATTCCTGGTGGAAACCAGACAGATGCAGCAGAGAGGAGAGGAGTCAGGGCTCCCTCGATGCTCCCTGGGGCTCCGTGCTGCTATCCGTGATCGAGTGATGCCATCTCCTGGAAGGAGAAGGGCTGGGAGGTCCCTAGGGCCAGGCTGCATGCAGCTGTCACAGGTGGAGCAGGGACACCATCCCAGCAGCTCCTGCTCCTATGAAGGAGGCACTCAGTATGGGAAACCAAGTCCTTCCTTGTCCCCCAACTTGCTCTGAACCCCACCATGGTTTCATGGAGAGGGAGATGCCCACAGAGGGTCAAAGAGATGCCTCCTCTTGCTCCCTTTTTCCCTCACAGCCTCCTGCCCCACTGCCTCTCCACTCTCTCCAGCTTCTATTGCTCCCAAAGGCAGATCTGTGGCTTCAGACCAGCATATTCCAGAGCTGCATGGCCCCACTCAGATCCCAGCCCAGCCAGGACCTTTCAGTCATTCCCTAGCTTCTGCATGCCCCAAGAGGAACCCCTCCTCTCTGACAATGGAGACATCAGTGCAACCCTCTTGCAGAGGACACCCCCCTGCCTCATCTCCCTCAGCCCCACTGCAGACTCATGTGTGGCCTTTGGCTCTCCCCAGATGCCTGAACCACCCCTGTGCTGTCACTTGTGTCCCCATGCTGAGGAGAGTCTGCAGAGCTGGTCCCCTGTGAGATGGGTCTGGACTGGGATAGCCTGGATGGATGTGCTGCCATACAGCTCCCCTCTCCCCATCCAGGGCTCAGTGATCCTCTTTGGGATCTGGATCAGCTTTCTTGGCAAATGCAAGTGCCACAAATATTGTGACTATCCTCAAGAGGGCACTGGGGACAGGGACACATGCTGGCAGCCCTCACAGCTTCCCAGCACGTGCGAGCCTTGCTCTCAGGGGGTCGGGGATGTGAATCCCCCTGCACTGGTGGGGAGCTTCCTGGTTTCACTCCCTCGCTGTGTTTCAGGCACGGTGCAAGCAGAGGGTTAACGATTCCCACATTAAGTGGCTGCAGATGTGTGGGAAAGTCTGGGGCCAGCGGCCGACATCGTTATTAGTATTCACCCAGGAGCCTGTCGCTGCCTCCCGGGGCTCTGCCGAGCACATTTAATACCAAGGTTCGTGGTGGGGTTAGGAAGAGTGCGTGGGACGGGGTCAGAAAGGCCCCGAGGTGGGGAAAGGCAGCAGGATAACATCGTCCGCTGGCTGCTGCCTCCTCCAAGGGCCCCAGCCCAGGGGATGCAGGGAATGGGCCAGCATCCATAGGGACGCAGCACCCCACATGTGTATGGCCCAGTGCTACCTCCTGGCACCCCTGGTACCCTGTGGTGTCCATGGCCAGAGTTTCCAGTGCTGCAGGAGTGTTCCCAGTGCTGCAGGATACTCCTCAGGATGCTCCCCATCATGTTATGCTTGAGCATACACTCACTTTGGAAGAAGCCCAGCACTTTCTGCCTCCCCTTCCTCCCTGGGCACTGGTGTCACCCACCCTGGCAAAGCAGGACCACAGAACACCCTGGGGTACAGGCTCCTCTAGACAACAGGGCAGAGCTTTAGAGACTCTGGATGAAGCCTCGGTGCAGGTCCCTGCAGGGCCCAGGAGCTGGATCCAGCCAGGAGCAAGTGCTGGCAGCTGCCACACCAGATGGGCTGCCCAGATGTGGTGCTATGCTCCCTGGCACCTGCCACTCCTCTCTTGTGGTCTGCGGCTTGACAGCACTTCAGAGCCATGCTGAAATTCCTGGGCTGACTTGGAGCTGATAGAGGCTCTGAAAAACTGAAGCTGGAGCAAATCTGGCCCTCATCAAACCTTCAGAGAAGTGGGGTAGGCCAACATCTGCTGCTTCTTTCGTACCTGCTGGCACACGGTACCTGTTGCTGACCCCAGCATGGCTGTTTCTACCATTCTCTTGGGTCACCTGGCTCTGGTCTCTCTCTCCTCTATGCCAGGCATGAGATATGGGCTTTTCTCTGTGGTCCCAGCTCTGCCTGGCATGGGGCAGGAGTTCAGAGAGCTGCTTTGATCCACGTGATGCCAGAGCAGACCAAATACTCTGGAATGTCCTGTCTCAGTGGCTGATTTCCCCACCAGAGATGCTGCACTAGATGACCCCAAGCCCCCATTAGCACTTAACGATGCTTATTGAGGCTGAAAATCTCAGATGAGAGGGGTCTGGCATCCCACACTGCAGCTGTCCCAGCCCCAGGGGGACCACTGGGTCCTGCAGCACCACAAAGTGCCAAAAATAGAGGTGAGCAATGAAGGGCTGATGGGGCCAAAGTAGCAGAGGTGCTGCCCTCCACCCACACACTTGCACAGGCGAGTTCCTCTGGCTTTGGTGCTTCCTCTGAGCTGGCCTTTCCCAGGAGCTGCCGTAACCCCAACGTGCTGTTCCTAAACAAAGTGTGCGGCTGTGGATGCTCCCTGGGGATGCACAGAGTGGGCTGACGTGTGCTTGCCGGGATGCTTTGGGCTCCCCAGGGCTCTCTCAGCATCCCCAAACAATGAATCTTGGCCTTTGCAGACTGGGAGGTTTTGTTTGCCAGATTCTTCCTGGTCCCAGCCTGGAGTGGGTATTGGTGCCATCTGTTTGCCAAGGACAGAGGGGGAAATATGTCCCACTCCAGGCTTAGGACTCTTTGCCCTCCAGGATGGTCTGTGTCACTTCTCCACTCCTTTCTCGTCCCAGACAGCCCATCCCCAATGCAAGTGGCCCAGCAGGATTGCACCAATGGGTTTTTCCCTCTCCCACTCTGTCTGGAGCAGTCATGTCCTTGGAGCGGGGACACTGGCAGGAAATAGCTCTGCTGAGCAATTCCCAGCAGCCCTTACGTCCCCACACATGGACCCACCAGACACATCTTTGTCCCTTGGGAAAAGCGTTGGGAAGAGCCATGTGCACAGCACGTCCCCTGTGCCGCCTGCCCCCCACACGAGCTGCTCTCACGCTCGCTGGCTCCATTTCTGCACAGCAGCCTGTCTCAGCCTGGGGGGTGACAGGGCCCCTGACACAGGGCCACCACCAGGTCTGGAGCTGGGGGAATCCATCTGAGCCAGGGCTGCATCCCTCCTGCAGCTGTGCTGGTGCCAGGCCCTGCCAGGCACGGAGCTGGCTCACCAGCCCCATGCCATGAGCGGCACACAGGGAAAACCTGGTGCTGCAGCCCCGCTCTCCTCACCCTCCACAGCTGCACAGAATAATCACCTCCCCTTCGGTTTTCCATACAAAGATACAAAGAAAACATGAAGATAATGTGAGATAAGCAGCAAATCTCTTGGGCTGGTCCAGCCAGGGAATCATTCCCTGTGGCCAATGTGCAGGCATTTACTGGCTTGGCGGGAGGGGATGAGTCTGCCTTGCAAAAAAGGCAGAAAGACAGATTTCAGCAGTGTTGTCACTATGGGGAGGGCTTTCTAATTCTTAGAAAGGAAAATTAAATAAAGATGGACAGGTATCTTTTCAGGATAGCCAGGGCAGTTTTGCACTTTTTCTTGTTTGGATCAGAGAGAAACACAGAATGGTTAAGGTTAAAAAAGACCTTTAAGATAATCGAGTCCAACCCACCACTGCCACCTTCACCATTAAACCATGTCCCCAAGTGCCACATCATTTCGTGGTGATTCCACCACTTCCCTTTGCAGCCTGTTCCAGTGCCTGACCACCCTTAAGCATCCCCAGGATGAAAACAGCGGCAAGAACTGATGGGTCAAAAGGCAGTCAAAAGGGGCCAGGAGCTGTAGTGCCGGCACAGCACAGCACAGCACAGCACAGGGAGGCATCAGGGGGGAATACACGGAGTCAGTTCAGTACAGGCCTTCTTTAATAAAAACATGAGTCAGCTGCTGGCGTGGGCAGTGGATTTTCTAAACATCCCCTCATATCCTGAGAAAGGGAAAAAAAAAAAAAAGAAAACGGGAAGGGGGGCTTGAGGGGGAAAAAGAGAAAGAAAATAAAAGAAAAAGAAAACAAGGGAAAAGGCCAGAATTGAAAGCAGACACAGGGAGAGAGCAGCTCCTTCCCTCCGGTTTAAGGAGGCGATAGCCGGGCTGGTCCGGGCTCCTTTTGTTCCCTGTTAGCCGGGCCCTCATCGCTCGCCCCATCGCAGCCCGTAGCAGAACTCCCCTCTCTTTGCAGCCACTTTGGCTTCTCCTCCTTTTAATTTTTTTTTTTTTTCACCCATCACACTCGTCCGCCGGGCGTTAATCGCAAGTTCTGCTCTGCAAAGGGTCCCCACAGAGGGTGGAGGGAGGAAGTCGGAGGAGCTCCGCTCCTCATTGGCGAAACAGCCTCCCCCCTTCTCCTCCTCCCGAGGTCTCTTTTATTTATACACGCACACACACACGCGTGCACATCCCTCGGCCCCGGGATTTGCTCCACACTGGGGTCCGAGGAGGCTGAACCCCCTCCCAGCTGGGCTGGGGGCTGCACCGGGCACTGCTGAGATGCACTAGAGGAGCAGAGCAGGGGCTTGGCTGCAGCCCAGCCCTGGCACAGCCTTGCCTCTCCTTTTGATTTTATTTTATTTTTTTTTCCCCTCCTCCTTTCCACTTCATTTCTTTCTCTCCCTCTCTTTCGCCTTTAAGTGGAAAAGCCTTGCCAGCTGGGGAAGGCTGGGAGGGCAGGGAGAGCCTCAGCAGGCAGCAGATAGGGAGCGCAGAGGAGGAGGAGAGGAAGGAATTTCGGGGCCTTCGCCGGCCGGTGGGACGTGCAGCACAGGCACTCGGGCGCTGGGACCCTGCCCAAGGTAAGCTCTCGTGTCACCCACCCGGGGGCTGGCTCGCCCTCCTGCTCAGCTCTGGCTCTCCAGATGGGAAATGTCCTATTGGAGCTGGTACAGTCCCTGAGGACCCTGTTCCTGGGCCAGCCCGGTTGCTCTGACAGGGGCTTTGCTCCCCTCTAGTGGGTTGGCAGCTCGAAATGCCCCACCAAGCTCTGGGGAGATGGTGTTTGGTGGAAGGCAGCTGAATTCCGTGGCATCCCATGGGAAAAAGTGTGCCATCGGCTCTCACCAGGTCCTGGATTGGGACAGCTGAGAGGAGCCAAGGGGATGCTGTGGCTGTAGGACAGGAGAGGGGGACCCCACTGCAGTGGGAGTAGGGCCCAGTGATTTCTGCTTCTCCCTGGATCAGGGTTTTGCCCTGGTTCTGCAGGCTGGTGGCTGTGGGAGGGCTGGAGTCTGCATGGGGAAGGGGCTGCTTGCCATGCCCAGCGAGACATCCTTCAGAGGCATGAGCAGTACTGCAGAGCAGTGCCACCGCACTGTCAGCCTGTCCAAACACATCCGTGGCCATCCCTAAATGCAGCTTTCTCCAAGGACCATGTCACCTCTGTCTGTGGCCATGGCAGGGCTCCTGGAAAGAGACATCTGCAAGCCCTGCCCAGGGTCTGTGCCTGGGAGGGCTGGGTACTGGAGAGGGCAGAGCTTGGTAAAACCCTGCTAGGCATGGATGTGTGTTACTACTTTGCTGTCCCGAAAGCACAAGAGCTGAGGGCCTCCAAAAGGACAGAGCTGGTCTGGAGTGAAGCCTTGACAGCCCAGAGACAGGGGTTAGTGTGACCTGCGGGGCTTTGGTGCTCACAGTGGTGCCACTGTGGGCTCAGAGTATCCAGCTCCTGCACTCACCTGCCATCTGGGAGCCATCCAAAACAGGATTTGTGCTGGAAAGGGATGTTGTGCTCCACTATCCTGGTCCCAGAGTGAGTGGGGTTAATGCTGAAGCATGGGGCAAATAGCTGAAAGTAGTTGGTCTGGTGTGCAAACCCTGTGTTGGAGAGGCTTGGCATTCCCAAATCTTTTCAGAGGGTCTCCCATTGATGACAAGGATTAGCAATGTTGAGACCCAGTGCTTCCCAGGGGCCACTGAGGGGTGGGTGGGAGGGTCATTTCCCCTCAGCACCCTGCAGGAAAAGGTGCCCATGCCTCCCATGCTCTTGGGAAAGGAGTGAGTTTCATGTGGTGGCTGTGAGCCAGTGTCAAGGACATGGCTCTGCCTGGCAGAGGACACAGGCCAGGCTGGCTTGGAGGGGGAGCTGCCAGGCAGCTGCCCTGGTTGGCAGCCCTGGCCAGGGTCTGACATGAGGCTTGGAGTCACTCTTTGATAGGGATGTCACCCAAGCTGGCGTGTGCTCTGGCTGTTGTGGCAGCCACCAACCCTGGGCAATGTCCCTGAGCCCAGGAAACACCCCTAAATCAGTCGGTGCTTTGGGAGAGATTGGTGTTTTGGACAAGCACCAAGTCACAGCAACCCAACTGCAGCATGCACAGGGCTTTTCTCTCTTCCTAGAGCCAGCTGTCCCCTCCTCCAGCTGAAGAGCATGGAGGGTCCTCATGGAAGGAGCAGGTGAGGAGAGAAGAGCCACTCAGTTCCCCGTCCCTGGGTGACCTCCTGCACCACTGCACAGGACTGGGAGTGTGGGGCGCCCATGGTCAGCATGAGCACAAGCATGGCCACTGCAGTACTGCAGTCAGGGAGAAGTTAGGCTTACTGTCCAGAGTCCTGGGCATATCTTGTGGTGTGCTGCAGGGCTCTGGCCTGGGCTTGGTCCTCTGCAATCCCTACATGACCACCTTGGACATGGCTGAGCACACATCCTACACCCTGGGATGGTACCAAGTTGGGTGGGCAGCTGATGTGCATGGGAGTGTGGGAGGATCCCAAGAGCTCCAGCAGGGTCCAGAACCAACCAGAGTGGCTACAGTGGATCCAAGCCAGATTGCAGAATGGTGCCAGGAAACCCAGGGTCTTCCTGAGGGGTGTGCTGAAAGATGCATGGCTGGAGGCAGCTCAGAGAGGCAGGGTGGAGGGAATGGGTCCTCCCCAGCAAGCAACACCGAGTGCTTCAGCAGGGATAGACATGGAGTGGAGAGGCTCAGGGACAGCAGTGAGGATGATAAGAAGTCCAGAAGAAGCTGCAAAGGACTGGGAGAGGAGTTGATGTGGCTCATTGGTCACTGAGTGTTGTGGGAAGGTGACACACAGTCTTCAGGCACTGGAAAAGTCATCAAAGAGAGAAAAGAAATTCTCTTATCAGAAAAGTAATTTGTTTTAGGGGAAATGTCTGTAGGCTTAAAGACAGAAGGCTGAGTTCCTTCAGCCTCACAAGTCTCAAAGCACACGTCAGGGAGAGCTCTGGCTGGAAAGACATGAGCACAGCAACAGGACAATGACACCACGATCTCTTTCAGCCTCATTTTGGATGGGTCTGTGACAGGACTTCCAAGGCATTCAGAACAACACTCTGAGGGAGAGGAGAGCACTGAGCCTGTCTGCAGGAGTAGAGCAAGACAGGATTGTCTCAGTGAACACCAGAGGAAAGCTGAGATTAAGAAATGCTCTCTAGCTGTGGGAGTGATGCCATGCAGAAAGCGACCATGTTGGATGGATGTGGCTTTGGCCAAACGTCCAGCTGCTGCCAGAGGCTCCAGGCAGGGACTTATCTGTCTGGTCCTCAAGGTTCCTTTGGCCTCGGTGTGTGGGATGGGATTGCAATGCTGTCCATAGTGTCAGGCTCCAGCAAAGCATCCTCCTGGGATGGAGTGGCAAAGGGCAGGGAGTGGAGGAGCCGTGCGGTGGCTGAACCCCGTGGGAGCACAGCCGCCGGCGCTGGCAACTGGGGCTGCCTTTGACCCAGAGCTGGAAGGAGCTGGGGACCCTGTGGGCTTGGCTGGATGTATCCTATCCCTGCAAGGGAGGATTGGAGCTGAACACTTCATGGAGTTTGTTTGTTTGTACTTTAACCAAGGGAAAGAAATCCCCTGGAGAGGAGCTGCAGGGGGAGGGTATAGGCTGGGTATTGTTTCCTGAGGGGCTGGAGCAGCTCCAGGAGGCTCCTTCCGCTCCACCAGGCAAATTGGACATAACGAGGCTTGTTTTAGGGGTGGTTGTTCCCCCTCCTCCTCTCCCCCATTGCCTAATTAGGGTTCCCAAGCTAGACTTACCTCTGTCCTGTTCTGCTGCCACTGAGACACCTCCTCCTGCAAGGGCAGCACGTTCCAGCACCATGGGGAACACAGAGCAGACCCAGTTGTGACAGGGACACATGCTGAGGATGCACAGAGGGGTGCTGGGATGGGTCATGTGCTGAGCAGAGGGGTCCCATGGGTCCATTGTCCCCCGGTCTGGTAACAGGAGCTGTACAGGGATGTACTGCCCCTCACACCCTGCTTTTCCAGTATCCCTGGGTGCACACCCTGGTCCGTTTGTGTAACTTTCCCTTGCAACCACCAGCCTGAGAACCAGAGGACCACGGTGTGCAGAGCCTGTGCAGGGAGCAGAGAAACTCCCACAGAAAGGCTGGCGCCTGGAGAGCCAGGTGGTGTTTGTCCTGCACCCTCAGATGGACTCATCCTCTCCAGGCCATGCCTGCAAACAGCAAACACGCTTATCCACCTAGGAATTCACTAACACCCATCCTACACTCTTCCTTGGGCTCAGTAAGAGCCAGTGTGTGATGGAGCTCGTGGGAACATGTGGGATGCAGGAGCTGGAGCAGGGAAGGGTTGGAGAATGCAGGGATATATCAGGGCACTGCACTGATTGCTAAACCCTGGAAATCCACCTTCATCCACATCCAGCACCTTCTCCCTGCTGTGGATGGGGACTGTTGGCAGGCCTGCATGGGCAGCACAGGGGTGATGCTCCTGAAGCTGCAGGAGATGGGCAATCCTGCTCCTCAGCCCCATCCTGCCAGGCCCTCTGCCTTCCCTCTTCCGGCCCAGCTACCATGCAAAAGAGTCTGTGACTGAAATCTTAATGCTACCAAGACCCAGCAATTGGCACCAATTAAATTGCTACATTCATGTTTGAATTGCTTTAACTGGCGAGACACACTGTCTTATTTATACAAAAAAATATGTTTGCTTGTGGGTTTGTCTGAACCGGTGCCAGCAGAAAATACACCATTTCAAGCCCTGCGCTCTGCAAGATCATTCTCCTCTTGCAAAGTGGAAGTCACCTTGGTTTCAGCCTTTGCCAAGCAATGGTGGCAGAACAGAAACACTGCTTTCCTTGGGGCCGGGCGCTGCAGGCACCGTGGGAGGGGTCCCCTCCTCTCTCCCCGCAGGCAGCTGCCAAGTTTCCTTCTCCAGCCTGGGAGCTGTTTGGGAGAATATGGTCTGAATCAGGAACAGAACTCTGTGCCCATTTAAAAGCTGCACTCAGGGGGAGGGCAGGAGGTGCTGGCAGCTGCTGGTGCCAGCTCCTGCCTCAGCTTCCCCTCTGGAGGTTCTGTCAGGTTTTGGGGGTAGGGGCTGTTTGCAGAACATGGGTGCAGAGGGGAGCTGATTTTAGATTTGTGACTGAGAGGAGAAGTTATAAAGAACCTTGCATGCAGGTTGGCGAGAATGGCTTATGCTATCTAGGCAGAGCATGCAGGAGGAGATACTAATCCATCTCTGCAGTCCTGGTACCAAGTGCCACCATCCTGGTCTTCCTGCCCCACACATGAGCCTATGCAGGAGGGGGCAGAATCAGCTCGCTGCACCAAGAGCTGCACCAGAAGTTGCATTTCACTCCTTCTCAGAAATCCAGATTTAACAGGGCTAAACAAAAAACCCCCTCTGAAAGCAGCCTCTGCCCTTTGCACCCCACAATGGCTGACTGCATCCTTTCCCACCTTGGCCACAGTACCAGGCTCCTCTCCAGTTCCTGCAGATAGGCAAAGGCTGCCCTGACCACAGAGATGGCGAGTGCCTAATCCCAGCCACGAGAGCCTAAAACCCCAGAACAAAGCAATTAAGCTTGGGTCCCTCAGAGGCAGCTGAGAGGAGCTGATGTGTCCACGGAGATTATCTCCTCCTCTGCAGATCCCAGGGAAATGCTCACAAGAGGATCAGGTTGCTCAGCCTTTGCTGGGATGTTGGACTGGTAAGACCACAACATTCTGCCTCCTCCTTTGCAAAGCCCCTGCATCCTACTGGGACTTAGGATGGGTTTTTTTCTCATCCTGCCTCCACTGCCCTCCCCTTGCAGTTTATTAGTGGTTAATTAGAGCCAGCTGGGACCCTTGGCTCCAGCCCTGGCCCCACCAGAGCAACCACCCTGGATCAGGGGCTGTGAGCAGGTGATGGAGGTGCTGACTGGCTGGGGATTGTTCTCCTCCCTGTGCAGACATCAGCGGAGAGCTTCTCTTGAATCACCATGGGAAGGCAGACATGTCTGCCTGGCAGCCATGGAACAAGAGTGAGGAAAGCCCTGGGGATGCCAGGACAAGGGATGAGAAGCCAAGATAGTCCCTGATCTTGGTTCCATGTCCTCTGCTTCTCTCATTCTCTGCTCTGGTGGGAAAAAGCAGCAGGTAAGCAGATGGACTCTGCTCAAGGCAGGCAACCCCCATCCAGTCTGACACACCCAGGAGCTGGGACCCCTAAATATGCCAGTTTAGGGGTGGAGGGATAGGAGAGGTCTGAGTCACTCAGCCAGCCCCAAGGCTTTGCTACCCAGTTGGAGGGGCCAGTGAGATGCAGGGAGATGTGTGGGTCCTGGTTTGAGTCCCTGCAGCCATGTTCATAACTGACATTGCTCACATGCTTGTGAAACAGCATGGCATGCTCTCCCAAAAATGTCTTTGCTGTCAGGGGTAATGGAGAAATTATGAGACATTAGAAATTAGAGCATCCTATTGGAAGAGAGCACTGGAAAGGGCTGAAATGCTCCCAAGGGGCACATTTGTACCGCCCTGGGGGGGTCACTCAGGGGTGAGCCCTGAGTCTGCACAGGGCTGCTCCCCACACCCAGGGAGAGCATCCCCAGATGTGCACAATGCCAGACTTAGGGCTGTGCTCAAAACACTGCCCAGCCTCCAGTACCACCCCAGACCGGTCCCAGCACCACCATGAGGCAGTCCCAGCACCACCACGGCCCTGGCACACACTGTCTGCCCCTGGGAGACTGGACTGGGCAGGATTTGACCAGGGTGAGGAGCAGGGGATGGAGCCAGGGACAGCTGGGCATTGCCTGGCACGTGGCAGCCATGGCTCCCAACACCCCCTCCCTCCCTCCCCAGGCCCAGGTGAACCCTGGTCCTCACCCAGGGTTTTCCCACAGTCCAGGCCAAGCTTGCAGGCTCCGGGGAGCAGCCCGTGGGCTCTGGCCTTTCCTCCGAAAGCGGAAGCAGGGGAGCATGCGCAGCCACAGGGCCGTGAATACCATCACTCGGGGCTGGGGGATTATTTATAACACTGGCACCTCTCCAAACAGATGTTTCTTTTTATTCCGAACTTGCACTAAATGGGTCACTCGTTTCCTCTGTCTCCCATGGGCTTAAAACAGAGGGGGAAAGAGGAGGGGATGTGGGTGAGAGTGCAGGGCTCGCCCTGGTCCCACGTCCCTCTGTGCTGGCTCCTCACAGTGACGTGTTGTGGAGAGCCCGTGGCTGGAGATTTGCTGGATTCTGTGTGGACATTGTGGTCCCCCCTGGCTCGGAGAGGGAGGATGGCCGTGGTCAGACAGGGCTGCGTGGGGCTCGCCTCCACACCCCATTCCTCACGTGGCTGACCCCAGGGCAGCTGAATCACACTGCTGGGGCTCACTGTGGACTTGTCATTCCCACTGGCAGTCTCCCTCCCCTGCTTCGGGGTCACAGTCCTCATTTTCAGCATTCTGTTGGATGCTGTCAAAGCCTGTGTCAGGCTAGCCTGGAGGAGGCTGGGTGTGCCACCTCGTGTGCTGGCATCTACTGCAGGACCCTCATGACCACACAACCACCTTCTCCAGGTGCCACTGAGACTGGGGACCAGAATCTGGGGTCCTGGGCAGGGGCTTTGGTCATGTCAGATCTGCTCTCTGATGCAGAGGTCAGCAGGAGAGCCGCCCCCTCCTGTGGCACAGTGTCCCTGGGCTCGTCCCTCGGCTCATCCCCAGAGGTGCCATCTGTCCCATGCTCCTCGAGAGCTCAGTCCATACCAAGGCTGTGGCTTTAGTCACATCTTCACAGCCAAGAAGCTCTCACAAAACCACTCAGAGGGTTTTGGCATTTTGCCTGTGCTTGCAAAACTTCACCTCTCCCAGAAACACCCCCAGATCCAGCACATTGCCAGCAGGTACCCAGGCTCTCAGCATCCCCCAGTCTCACAGTGTCTGGGTAAAGCTCTGGGGCCCCCTTGACACTGGCAGGTGGCCAGGTGAGGAGGATTTTGCTCCCAGGTGTTCATCCTGGGGTGGGGATGGTCTATGGGACACAGGGACTCCCCAGCCCTGCTGCTCCTCAGCCTGGTTTCAGATTTCCTACCTCTGTGTTTTATCAGCAGCCGTTTATGGGCCTTGGGATGACAAGCTCCTTATGTGTGTGCCCTGCCTAATTCTAGCCTTTTGCTGGGAAAAAGAAAAAGGGCTCTGTGATGATAATCTGGCCTGTGAGTAAACACGGTGTCATGGGAGCCGAGGGACCCCAGAGGAGAGATGTTGCAACTTCGGACAATTCCAGCCAAGGGAAAAAAAAAAAAAATAAAAAAAACCCACAAGCACTCAGTTTTATTTAGATTAAAGGGTGGGAAAGAAGCAGTTGCAGAGGCCAGAGGGAGAGTGGCAGAGGAAAACAGGACAAGCCAAAGAGTTTCACTGCTGGACAAGCAAGGTTTGGGTTTCAGGGGTCACCAGCCTTTCCTCGGGGAGCCTTTTGCCTTCAAAAGCAGAGGATGGTGTCCCCCTCCCCCTGCCAGGAATGCCTTTGCTCCCTGGCTGTCAGCAGTATTGATCATGGGATACATACAGGGAATTTTTTATTGCATATGGGCACCCATGATCTCACTTAATGACTCAGATGCGCTTAGACAAAGAAGAAATAAAGTATCTTTGACTTCCCGCTAATTTGCACCAGATGTCCCTTGCCTGCTTGGCAGGGGCCATCAAGCATTGTGGGAGCGCCTGGAAGCACAGCCCTGCAAGAAAAAGGGACTAGAAATAGAAATCCAGAGGAAGGGAAAGGATTGGCAGCTGTGTGACAGCTGGTCAGACGAGATGCCCTCAAGAGCAGGGGCAGCATCTACCACCTCTGCCCAGCACCACAGGAGCAGCAGTGAGGGCAAGGAGAGCGTGGCCAGAGAGAAAAGTAACACGTGTAATGGATGCAGGAATTGCCCCTGGAAACACAAAATAGAATTTGCTGAGAGGGGGCTGTGCACCCTGATTTCCAGCAAACAATGCATTCCCTTACTGGTGACTAATGGTCTGCAGGGACCAGAGCTCCTGCCAAGGTGGCTGTCAGGGTGGCTGTGGCTGCTCTCCCACTCCCCAGCATGCTGAGCCATCCCCTTCCCTGTGCACCAGCTCTGCAGTGGCTCTGCAGCGGTTCTCAGCTCCCACAGCTCTGGAGGTGCTTTTGGGACCCCACACACACACTGGTTCTGCACAGGGCACTGCTTGGGGAGAGGCAAGAAACATGGTTGACATGGGCTGGGAGGAGGGCAGTGGGCTGGGAGGACATCCTTGGTGTTCCTAACCCTTCCTCTCCCATGGTTTATGATGTTTATAGGGCTGGAAGTGGCCCTGTCCCACATGATTCATGCTTGGGGATGGGCAGGGCCATGCAGTGTCCATGCCAGCAGAGGCTGCCATGTGTGTTCTGCCAGGATGCTGGGAGACATGCAGGGAGTAAGTGCAGAGGAAAGGGGGCTCAGAGCAAAGTCAGAGAAAATTCTTGCCTTGTTACCCAAGAATAGTGAAGACTGAACCCACACAGCATATTTTGGGCATTAGCAAAGGCACCTTAGCTAGCAGGCTTACTAGCATTCTTAAACAAGAGAGAGGTCTAGAGTGGGGGAACATTAATGAATCAATAAGGTTTGGTGATGCTTGAGCTGCTTAGCAAGGCACTCTGAGGTGCAAAGAGTGGTAGAGGTGGCTCCCTGAGTTAAGGTGGTACCATCCCCAGCAGAGGCTGGATACAGCTCTTCCTTGTATCCAAACTCCTGGGCGTTGCCCTGCTCCTGCTGCAGAAATTCCTGTCCAAGTTCATCAGCTGCAGAGGCATCAGCCCCCAGCCGCTCGAGCGAGGGAGTGGGAGAGGAGGCGGAGGAGAAAGCTCAGCTGTCATCAGATTTGGGATGCAGGAGAAATGGGAGCGGGCTGCTCTGGAAAAGCTGTGTAGTCATGAGATGGAGAATCATGAGACTTGAATCCCGGTCCTGGCGCAGCCGTGGCCCTGGCCGTGCTGTCTGACCTCTGCTCTGGCCCTTCCGCCTGTGTCCTGCCTGTGGGATCACAGGCCATCAGAGCCCTGTGCTCCGTGCTGCAGCTTCTCTGGGATGTTGGGGTGCCTCTTTTATTCCATCTCCCAGAAACTCCCTGCAAGAGCACAAGGTTAGAGATGCTCAGACAGGGAGGATTCCAGCGGTGCCTGACCTCAGCCAGCCCTGGAACACTTTCCTTTGCCAGCTGGGAAAGCCAGCAGCCCCAGGGTTGGCTCAGCTCTCCTCATCTCTGCTGCAACCTCCACTCTCTGCTCTGCCAGGCTGATGTGATTACAGAGGGGAGATAAGGACACCAGTGTCTGTGTCACCAGTCAGGGACAGTTGCCTGTATCTGTATCTTGTTTGGACTCCAAACCCTCCCAGGCACTCTCAGTCCAGCAGTGCCCGGCTCTGGCCTCGCTGGACGTAGTGTGGGGGCGAGCAGGGACGTGCCAGCTGTCAGGGACCAGCCTCCCCCACGGCACTTGGCCAAGCCCCAGCGTGGCCCCCGCGACCTGAGCCCTCCTGGGGCCTGAGCTCTGGGGGAGCACAGGCATGTGGGGCTGAATGTGGTGTGGGGCTGTGTCACCCAGCCAGCGCGGCTGCCCTGCGAGCCAGCCGACCTCCTGTCTCCTCTCCCAGCCAAATTCCTCCTTTAGAATAATAAACAGTGTGGCTCAAGAGAAAAGCTTCTTTCCCTGCCTGGCTAGGACTGGTTTGCCTTCACATCGAGCAGCCTGGAGAGGGGCAGAGGGAAGGTCTGTACCAGTGCTGGCGGGGAGGGAAGGATGGTGAGGGGTGTAACATGGGGATGGAGAGCGGGGACAGCACCTTGGTGGCTGCAAGGTGAGGCTGCCACGGAGCTGCAGGGCTGAGTGAAGCGTGCTGGACGTGGCATTGCTGCAGGAGCTCCCTGGCCTCCATGATTGTGCCTGGATGGGTGAAGGCAGAGGATCCCATGGCTTGAAAATACTCAGGTCCTGGCTTGTGGGAAGGATGTAGGAGACTGAGGGGTCCGTGGAACCCTGCTGACCCATGGGGGTGAGAGGAGATCTCCCAAGGTAGCTGAACATCGTGTAGGTGTCTGTGTTTGGGTCTCTGGGTGGGATAACGTCTGGGTGCCTGCTTTTATATCACTGAGTGGGATTGCTCCTCCTCGTCTGGCACTCTTAGTGGCACTCACAGTTCCTGCTAAGAACAAAAGCTGGGATTGAGGAGAGAAACGAGTGTTGTCAAGGCTGGCAGTAAGCTGGGTGCATTTGCATCCCCTGTGAAATGCCTGTGCTCACCCGCATGTGCAAGCACACGTGTCCCCGTGACAGCGAGGGAAAGGCTCGTCCCTCTGCCTCCCGCAGGACGGGCAGAGCTCAGCCAGCTCTCTGAGCATGCCTCTAGCCCCGGCCGGAGCAGACAAACAAGGGAGAGGTCACCACTCTTTGCGAGACGTTGCCACCCTCCCACTCTGCTTGGGAAGCATCTCCAAGAGAAATGCCTTTCTGCAAAACCAGCAGCTTTATTAAAACCAGCTATGAACGCAGCGGAGGCGGCCAGAGGCGGCAGGCGGAGGCTGTAGGGCGCTCACTGCTCGCCGGAGCAGCACCCCTGCTAGCCCAGCACCAGCACACACCCGGGATGATCCTGCAGGGCAGGGGTTTGCCATCAGTGATCCTGCAGAGATCACTGCTGGACGCAGGGAGCTGTCAGTGTGGGGACAGGGAGCCGAGATCTCGCCCGCAGCAGGACTGGCAGTGACAGCCTTGGAGCTGGACAGGCAGATAAAAGCCGGGCGTGAGTTCGGGAGGATCTTAGCCACTTCCAGGCAGGTATCTGGGGGGCTGGGATGCTGAATACAACCTGGCTTGTGCATGCAGGCAGGGAGTGGTGAAAGGAGAGGATCCCAGTTGTCCTTACAACTTTGAACATTGAATAATGGATGAATCACACACCTCTGTAAAGGAGAATGAGGAAACGAAGGTAATTGTTCTCATGGCAGTGCCTGGGGTGGGGGAAGAGATTAGATTGTCCATCCTTCTCTCTGCTGCAGCTTGGTGCTCTGAGGGTGGGTGCAGGGAGGTCACATTCATTTACAGCCTGAATTTCACCTCGGTCCTTTCATCCTACCCACCCCCATCTCTTGCCCTAAGTGCTCTTATCCTCTCTGGCAAACGAAGAGAGAGAAAGAGTTATAGAGGGTATTTTCGGGAGGAGGGAGACGCTGCTGAATAAGCTGGAGGCCTGGAAGGATTTGTGGTAGATCAGACTTCTGTTGAGCCAAAGCAAGAGAATAATAAAAACATCTGACAAGCGCACGTCATTTAAAAACCATTTCCTCCTTAACATCAAGCAGACCGGGAGGCTGCTCCAGGGCCAAGAGGCAGCAGAGAGCACAGTAAGAGACGGGGCCTGGGGCCGGCTCAGCAAGTCCAGATTGCCACTAGCCCTCCTTGAGCCTGGCAAGAGCTCCCCAGAGCACTGCCAGCATCACAGAGGGCTTCTCCTCGGGGTCTGTTTGGGAGGTGGCCCAGCGGCAGGGCAGGAGCTCAGCCCTGGCTTGCAGCGTGGCTGAGCTGGGAGGTTCAGCTCCGTGCAGGAGCATCCCCAAGGTTCCCAGTGAACTCACTTCCCCCAGCCTTTACCCAGGCACAGAGAAAGCCTTTCCCCTTACTCTTCCTCTTGTTGATGGGTTCATTTTGCTTTTCAGAAATACTCGTTCCCACCCCTGCAGGCACCATGAGGAGGGGTACCTGTCACTCCAATACACAGGAGACAGACCCCTGCTCGTAGGGATCTCTGGCCTCGTCTCCTTTGGCTCCTGATTTGCACCAGGGAGGGCTGAAAAAGTTCTGTGGAAAAGATTTCATGAGAAATGTTGATTAGAAGGATTTTAAACAAAAAAAACCCCAACCTATTAGATATTCTCTTAAATTTACGTATTTAAAAGTTAAATACAAGAAACTCATTTTTTGGTGGAGTTTCTTCTTGGCTTGCTGTGGTTTAACCCCAGCTAGCAACCAAGTGCCATGACAAGGCTTCTTTTATTTCATTGGAAGGAGCAAACAGTGTGGGAGGGTTGGAGTGTGATCTGTTTTCTAGCAAGTCTTATCTCACTGTGACTGAGGGAAGAAAAACTAAGGAAAAAAAGGCAAGTGGTAAAGCAGACGGAGGGAGGGAGGAAGGCAGCGCTCTGCCAAGGGAGGAGAGGCATTTCCAGCTGAGATGAGCAAAAGTTGACACAACAGCTGGAGCCTCCAGCAAAATCCCTGTTTACCAGCAGGAGAAGCCTTAGAAACTGCAGATCCAGCATGAGGGGGAAGCACCACTCCCCCAGGAGGGAAAGGCTGAAAACTGGAGAGATGGAAGGTTTCTGAGGTGGAGAAGTGAGGCCAGGGCTTGGGTGGGGGCTCAGGGACCCCTGCCCAGGACAGCCCAGGGATCCCTCCTCTGCTGAGCGCTGTGCTCATATCACCTTGCTCTTGGCAGGACCCAGACACCAAGCCCAGAGCCCAGCATGCTGTGCCCCACTCTCAAGATGTGTCTCTGGCTCCTCATCCTCACTGGTGAGTGCTGTGGCTGGGCAGGGGTGTGTGATCCCTGGGGCCTCACCTCGGGGTGAGGGGGAGGAAAGGGGCAGTGCCATGGGGAAGCACTGGGGTGCTCCAGGCACATCTATCCCTGCTAATGCCTCAGACCCACGGGCTGACTCAGTCCTGTGCCGGGGTGGATGTAAAGTCTCCACAGCTCCATGCTGGGAGAAGGAGACCTTTCCAGTGGCAGCAGTGCCAGGTGTGCTCAGACCTTCCTTAGCACTGAGAACCCATATTAGTTGGACACCCCACAGCAGGAGCAATTTGGTCAGGTCACATATATCCAACAACCCCCCACAGCAAGGCACCAGGGCTCCTGGCTGCACCTGGGCTGCTCACAGCATTGCTGTGAGTCCCTGGAGCTGTCACCAGCTGTCCTGCCCACCCGTGGGGACACCAGAGAGGAACCTGTCACAGCCCCATTGGGACATCTGAGCAAACAGTGAAGCAAGGAAGCTGGGAGAGACATGGGGAGCCATTCAGGAGGACCTTGCCTGCTCTATTGCTTCCAAAGGATTTCCTGCAAGGTTTTGCTTTCATTCCTTTTTCACTTTCTTGTGAACTGACATTATTTCAGCCTTGTCTGTGTCCTGTCTGACACTGTCTGTGTGGACAGGCAGCCAGAAGAGCAGGGAATCGCCTCCTATCCTCCTTGAGGGCTCTTCACCCAATATCGCCACAGACAGCATGGGCTGCATTGAACACACTGCTACATCTCTGATTTGCTCTCCAGTAAGGGTTGCAGGAGGTACAGGGAATGAAGGGTGACTCACCAAAATCTGGACTGACAGGACGTTTTTGAGGAGACCGTGGGTTTGTCAGTGGTGGTTACATTAGGGAAGGCAAATCCAGGGAAGTTATTTTTCAGTGTAAAGGCTGACACTACAAAGCAAACACATTGTCATGAGGTGTGCTTCCCTGTGGATTTCAGAGGAATTAAATTTGGTCTCATGTCACTCCTCTCTCAGGTCTGCTGGAGGTAACGTTTGGGGTCAGCAGGCTGCACATCGAACCCAGAGACACCGAGCTTGTCCTCAGCCTCCACAGCACCTTCTCCCTCCTGTGCTACGGGGACAGAGAGCTGGTCTGGGAGCGGGAGGGGCAGCCCCTCACTGCCTCGCTGGAGCACAGGGACGGTGTTTTTGTCAGCAATCTCACCCTCAGGAATGTGACAGGCCATCACACCGGGGAGTACACGTGCACCTACAGCCCTGAGCAGGCTCCAGAGCCAGCAGAGAGGAGAGCCCTGTACATCTACGTTCCAGGTAAGGGACAGCATGTCCTTGCCTGTGGGTTTCCATGGGGTTTAGCAACCAGGAAAAGGAGGGCTTTGGCTTGCTGTTCTGTCTCCAAGCACCTGGCCTCCCCAGATCCCTTCTCCAATACCAGGAGAGCCCTCGTGGTAGGTCTCTCTGGCTGTGGCATGTCTCTGGAGAGTGTGGTGTGCTGGGACAAGTGGTGGGGGAGCAGTGGTGCTCAGTGGTGCTCGGTGGTGCTAGGTCTCTCTCACCCTCCCAGGAGACATTTGACAAGCACCCGACATGCAGCTCTGCTTTCCCAAGGGAAGAAGCATCCCACTAGCATGGAGTCAGGGCCCTGTGGTGGAGTATTCCTGGAGGAGCACAAAGCAGCCCTGGTCAAGCTTCCAAGCAGCCTTCTCTAACCAATGTTCCCTCTCTCCTACAGATCCCTCCCTGGTTTTCCTCCCTGCAGTCACCTCTGAAGAGGTCTTCATCTTCATCACGGGCTACACAGAGGCTGTCATCCCATGCCGTGTGACCAACCCACAAATGCAAGTCACCCTCTATGAGAAGAAGGTGGAGAATCCCATCCCAGCTACATATGATCCACAACAGGGATTTAAAGGCTTCTTTGAGGATAAGACCTATTTCTGCCGGACATTTGTGGATGACCAGGAGGTGGATTCAGACACTTTCTACGTCTACAGGATCCAGGGTGAGCTGACATTGTCTTAGCACACCTGTGCACTTGCTGTGGCTGTTTCTTCAGGCCAGTGTCAGGAGACACCAGAGCTTCCCCCCTGTCTCCTCAGTGATTATGTATTTGGAGGCTGGATTTAGTCCTGTCTCCATTAGAGAATGGGTTTTGCCTACAAGTCAGCTCCATCCCTCAGGGAAGGCAGTTTCCAGTGGACCAGTCCACCCAGGATAAATGGACTGGGTGCCCACTTTTCCCTTCATAATTCATTCCTTCCTTCCACCTTTCCCACAGTGTCATCTGTGAATGTCTCCATCAGCGCAGTGCAGACCATGGTGCGCCAGGGAGAAAATGTCACCGTGATGTGCACTGTGAGTGGCAACGAGCTGGTCAACTTCAACTGGGATTACCCCCGCAAGCAAGTGAGTGCTCCTCACCCACAGGCTCTGGGCAGCAGCTCCAGCCTTCACCCAGATGTGCCATGGCAATCACTCGTCCGTATCCCATGGCACAAGTTATGGGATGCTGCTGCTGCTGCCACACAGGGAGGTTTGATGGGGATATGCTTGGATCAAGACTGTCTCAGGGGTCTCTGAGCAGTGTGTGTTCCCTGTCCTGTGGCAGCCAGACTGGGGTCCTCTACCACTTTCTCCCCCCTCCCTGTGAGCTCAATGGCAGAACATGGCTTTAGCTCCTCAGACCATGTCTCCTGTCCCCATTTTGCAGGCAGGGAAAGCTGTGGAGCCAGTGACTGACTTCCTGCCTGGATCCACTCATGAGATCCGCTCCATCCTCATCATCCAGAATGCAGAGCTGGAGGACAGTGGGACCTATGTCTGCAATGTCTCCGAGGGCTACCATGAGAAAACGGACCGGAAGGACATCACTGTCCAAGTGATAGGTGCGTTGCTGCCACACACCCAAAGCCAGCAAACCGTGTGGGCGTCCAGGATGTCCCAGAGTGACCCCCTCTCCTCTCCCACAGCCTCCAGCTTTCTCCCCTCCTCACTTCTGCTCTAAGTAACCATGACAACGAGACAAACCTCACCTCATGTCACCCCTATCCACTTCTTGGCTTCAAAACATCCCAAATTTCCCTTCCTGGCTTTTGTGACCCTTTAAGACTCTTGAGGGTATTGGTAAAAGCTGCTCTGCACTGTGCAGTGCCAAGGTGATGTGAAGACATGTTGTCTTCCATCTGCATCTGACCTCTTCTCATGTAATTTGAGGGAAACTGCCCCATCTCCATCATCTCCACAAGATAACAGCCACTTGCTTCTGCCCTCTGAGCTCCTCTGGTCCAGTGTGGCTCTGCATCCACACTCCCCTCAGACACAAGCCTGAGGTCTTGAGGGATGGATCTGGAGCTGTCCCACCACTTCTGGGTATTCAGAGAGTTTTGTTCCAGATCCATGTTTATCCAAAGGGCCAGGGAGGGGGTTGTTCCTCTCTCTGACCCTCCTCTTCCTCTTGCCTCAGAGCATGGCTTTGTGCACTTCCACACCCACCTGCCCAGCACAGTGTATGCCGAGGTGCACAAGAGCCACACTATCCAGGTGGAAGTGGAGGCTTATCCCCAACCCAGCATTGTGTGGCTGAAGAACAACAAGACATTGACCATGGAGAGCACTAGCGAGTTCACCATCACCAGCAGGAACCTGTCAGAAACCAGGTATGGGCACATCATTCCTCACCAGGGTGCAGAGAGGGGGTAATTCACAAAGGAATCTCCGAATTGCTGGTTGGAAACACTTGGTGATTGAATAGTTTTCTGTGAGTGGATTTTGAGCACTCCTCAGGTGAGTGGGAGCTGGTTGCCTCCAAGCATTATCAGTCCTCAGGTACCTTCCCACAGCCATCACTCTGGGACTGTGTCTCCCCCAGGTACCAGACAGCTCTGGTGCTGGTGCGGGTGAAGCAGGAAGAAGGAGGATTTTACACCATCCGGGCTTTCAATGAGGATGATGAGCAGGAGCTCTCCTTCCATCTGCAGATAAATGGTGAGAATGAGCATGCACACACATGGCTGAGGAGAGCGGGAGCAGCTTCAAGGGGTGGCACCATCCTGTGCTGCAGAACCCTCAGAATGAAGCCCTTACTCCTATGGCTGCAGCTCCAGAGTGGTCTTGCTTAAAGAAAGAGCATTCAAGCAAGAAACACACTTGGGTGAAATATCTCACACTTGGCCTCAGAGCAAGGGGGACAGGGAGGCAGCACAGACACCATCAGCTTGGCCCAAGGTAGTAGATGTAGATGATTGTACACCTATGATGTCCAGGACTTTCCCCCATGTTCACCCTGCTCTCCAGTCAAGCTACATGGGGGCAGATCTCCTCCATAACCCCCTCAAACCTTACTCTTTTTGCTGTTCCCTTTCAAAAATAAAACACAATGGACATGATGAGTCCTACCTCATCCCTAAGCTATGGTAGGCACACAGTAGACTCACATTCCCCAGAGGAATCATGCTCCCCTTCCATCCTGCAGTCAGAAAGGAAGATTAATTCCCATCACTGTCTTTTGGTTTCAGTGCCAGCTAAGGTGGTGGATCTCAAGGAGAACAGCAGTGCCAGCAGTGGGGAGCAGACTGTAACATGCTCTGCTGAAGGCATGCCCCAGCCAGAGATCAGCTGGTCTACTTGCAGCGACATCAAATGGTGAGTGGAGGGAGGGAGGCCATGAGAACAGCTGGCCTTTTATTTATTAGAATAACAGGCTATTATTTAATTGCATTCTGCTGGCACACACGCCTGGGCATCCCACGGTGGTGCGTGGTCCCTGCTGCCTCTCAGGTGCCTTTATCCTCTCTGGGGCAGGTGCAGCACCAAGGGACAGCCCACCCGGCTGCTGGGGAACGAGTCGGCCGAGATCGGCGTGCAGACCAACGCCTCGTACCACGCGGAGCGGCAGCTGTACCGCGTCAACAGCACCCTGCAGCTGCACAGGGTGCACGAGCCCCTGCTCCTCAGGTGCACTGTGCAGAACTTCCTGGGCACCAACTCCCAGGACATCACTCTCGTCCCACACGGTGAGGGCTGAGACAAGTTTTGAGCCAGTGCTGGGGAAGGTAGACCTTTCTGTGTCTCCAGCCTGGAAACCTGGGTGCTTCTGCCCCAAATGAAGCTTCCTTTGGGTTGAATAGAAAAGATTGTTCCAGTTGGACTGTGGAGCCCTTATGTCCAATGGCCATAGATATGCTCGTCCCACTACTGGCAGGGTCATCTCTCCGGGGAGGCAAGACAAGGGTGCCTGAGCAGGTTCCCAGCATCTTGTTGTTAGCCCATGGGTCACTAGATGGTGCCACGGACTTGAACATCCACGTGCTGAACATCCCAAATATGAGGAAGGATGGTCTAAGCCCAGGCCCAGGGCTGCCAGCTCTCCCCCAGGCAAAACAGCCCCTCTAGATCTTTTCACCCTCCTGTGGCCAAACCTCTCCTGAGGCAGAAGCCAGTAACAACCCATCACCCCATCATCCCTGGGGGGCTGGCTCTGCAAGTGCTGGGAAATCTGCCCAGGAGGAGACTGTCCCTACCCAGAGAACAGCTCAGGGTCAATGTCTGGGGGAGGAGTGTTCAGGGACCTCTCTGCACTGCTCTCACCTCCTTTCCCTGGGTGCTCAGGCCATGCAGGGGTGGAGGAGTCTCACTGCTGTCCCTCTTATCTTTGTAGCCTTGCCGTTCAAGGTGGTCATCATATCTGTCATCCTGGCCTTGCTGGTTCTCACTGTGATCTCCCTGATCATCCTGATCGTGCTGTGGCAGAAGGTAAAAGAGGAGAGTGTTCCCAGGCTGACCCAGTGGTACCCCAGGGTTAAGGTGGCTGGGCCTGATGATGTCCCAGCTGCACCAGGATCTATGGGCCTCCATAAGTTCCTGTGTGCCCCTGGCATCTCTGGGGTAGATGGGGAATGAGACAATGGCTGTAGGGACCAAAGGCTCCCTAGCGAAGTCCGGACACATCCCCCACGCCCTCTCTGACTCCCAGCTTCTCAGATGCCTCTTCTCCCTCTGCTCCCTTTTCCAGAAACCTCGTTATGAAATCCGCTGGAAGGTGATTGAGTCAGTCAGCTCTGATGGGCACGAGTACATCTACGTGGATCCCATGCAGCTCCCTTATGACTCCACCTGGGAGGTGCCTAGGGACAAGCTGGTGTTAGGTAAAGGCTCTGCAGGTCCCAGTGACGGAATCCTGAGGTCCTGGCTGTCTGGGGGTGATACGTTTTGGGTTGAGATCTCCAAAAGAGACCATCCCAGAATAGACACAGAGATCCCTGGAGATACTATGTGGTCCTGCAACAGGGGCATCATCTAGGACCATGGTGGGAGGCCAGCTGCCCCCTTTGGCATTAAGTCCCGTGTTATTCCTGGCTATCCCACCTTGTAGCTGGCAGTTCTGGAAACCAGCCCCAATACCAAACATCATAGCTCATGGCCATGTCCATGCCCACCGGGAAGACTGCTGCAAGGCTGGTGTGGTTTCAGACAAGCAACTTGTATTTTCCAGGCTCCTCTCCTCACCTCTCCTCTAGAACATTGCCAACTTTGCCTCCTGGCTGTTTCTTTGCAGGACGCACTCTCGGCTCCGGTGCCTTTGGTCGTGTGGTGGAGGCAACAGCCCACGGCCTGAGCCATTCACGGTCCACCATGAAAGTGGCAGTCAAAATGCTCAAGTGTGAGTTCTCTCCCTTTCCCCACCTTAGAGCCAAAAGACCAATCAGTGCCACTCTCCCCTCCTTGCCCTGCTGCTCACACTGGCTCTCCCCAACAGCCACAGCCCGCAGTAGTGAGAAGCAAGCCCTCATGTCCGAGCTGAAGATCATGAGCCACCTGGGACCTCACCTCAACATCGTCAACTTGCTGGGGGCCTGCACCAAAGGAGGTAAATGAGCCCTGAGCACCCTGTCTTCTCTCTGCATCCCTGGGCTGTGCTTAGGAGGACAACTGTCCTTAGATAGAGTAATTCCAATTTTCTGGTTCCAAATGATTCAGCCTTCTCCTTAGAAAGCCTTGGGGGACTCTGAGCACCTTTCTTCCAACCTGATTGAAACTGGGAAGGCACGAGTCTGTCACCTCCCTCCACAAATTTCAAACGCCAAAAAATGCTCAGTACCAGAAAGTTGGCTTTTCCCTTTGGCCCTGCCTAGGCATCCTGTAGTCTGTAATATCCTTGTGCAATGAAATTCTCAGCCACGGTGGCCAAGGCAGGGCTGATGCAGGTGTTGTGTCCCACCAGGACCCATCTACATCATCACCGAGTACTGCCGCTACGGGGACCTGGTGGATTACCTGCACCGCAACAAGCACACCTTCCTGCAGTCCTGCGGGGAGAAGGCACGCCGGGAGGCGGAGCTCTACGGGAACACCCCCAAGGAGGACCATGTGCACAGGTACGGGAAAGCAGCTCTCTCCTCCTCCCTGGTGCCTGCCCCGTCCTAGCCCCATCAGGGAGAGAGGCTGGCACTCCCAGGAAGGATCCTACATTTCTGCAGAGCAGTGAAATAAACACTGGCCCAGCACTGGGACACAGCAGGCTCCTCCGTTACCTTGTTAGGCCAGTCCACGTGCTGCCAGTGCCAAGCAGCTCCTGACAGCGAGGAGTTAGCAAACTCTGTGTCCTGGAGCCTGAGTTTGCTAGCACACATGCCAGCTGCTCCATGCCAGTTGGGAATATTTCCTGGCATCGTTAACTTTATTTGCATAACCATAGCCATGCACTGAGTACAGAGATGCTGGGTTTTCCAGAATGTCTTACCCATTGGAGACCTCAGCTCTGCATTTCCAGGGCAGGTTGAGTTGCTACCGAGCCTGAGGGAGAAGTGCTACAAGGAGGGCAATTGCACAAGAGGTGCCACAAGGAAAGGGAAATGGTCCTTTATCTGGTTGCTGTAAGGGATGCAGGCACGGCAGCTCAGAGAAGGGGTCCCCTGGGAAGTCAGAAAGCAGCATTTCTTTCCAACACACCAAAACAACAGTAAAATAGAGCAGTGTTACAGCTCCCCCCTGCCCTTTCTGCCTGAAGGCAGCTTCCTAAGCACTATGCCATTTGCACACCACTCCATCCATGATGCAGGGCTTCCTTCCCAGCTGTGTGGGACATTTCAGTGCAGTAGCTGAGGGTTTGGGAATTTCAGACTCACAAATCACTGCCCCAGCCCTCACGTCTCCTCCTCTCCTCTGGAGCTGAACAGCCTCTTCACTTCCCTCTCCAGCCACCTCTCCATGTCTGTCGAGAGTGACGGGGGCTACATGGACATGAGCAAGGACGACTCCCTGGACTATGTGCCCATGTCTGACATGAAGGGTGAAGTCAAGTACGCTGACATCGAGTCCTCTAACTATGGCACCCCCTATGAGCTGGACAGCTACTCCCCCTCAGGTAACAGCTTGGCCACAATTGGAGGGAGAGCTGCTTGTACTTTGGGTGCTGGATGCCTTTGCTTGCAAAAGTCACTTTTGGGACTCGTCCAGCAGCAGTGGTAGATGCCCTCACAATAAGAGCTCCTGGCTCTGTCCCTTTGTTGCTAGAGTCAGAGCATTCCCCAGGGTGTCCTTCCACTAGTGGGAGGCTCACCAGTGTGCTGGGTAACACCAACATCCATCTCTGCTTGCCCTCCAGCTCCTGAAAGGACAGATCGGGTGACACTGATAAATGAGTCTCCACTCCTCAGCTACATGGACTTGGTGGGCTTCAGCTTCCAGGTGGCCAATGGGATGGAGTTCCTGGCTTCCAAAAATGTAAGTATGCTGACTGGTCTGCTGGTGGAGTCTGGTGGTGGCCAGCACTGGGTTTTCTGCCATGTCCTGCAGTCAGTTTCCTCCCACTGTCCCTCTGTTTGTGCCAAACTCCTTGTGGGATATGTGGCCAATTGAGGAGGTGCTGACCACTTCCCTTTGGAAACACAGTCCTGGAGATCAGCATGACTATATTTGCATGTGACAGCTAACCATGGCTCACACTGAGCTTCAGACCTCAAATTCCCTGACTCTGTGCTCCTCCTGAGCCATGTTCTGCACAGCTGTGGCATTATATCATCCGTGTTTACTGGGATGACCAAACATCATACAGGGAGCTAAAGCACAAGGCATTTGCAGCAGAGCAATTACTCTTCCTAGACACTCCTATTGCACTGCATGCTCTGAGCAGCCCAGGACTCATCAGAAGTGCTTGTTTAGTGGAAATTAGGCCACCATGGAGGACTAGGCTCTGGGATTTCCTAAGGTCTGGCTTAGCCCAGGGCAGGCAGTAATATAGCTGGATTGTGTGAAGCATCACACAGGGCAGGGCTAACAGAAGGCATCAATGGCATCAATGCAGAGAGAAATTCCTGGCTCTATGCCCCCAGCCAGACAGTCTGATCCCTTAAAGTGTATGGTCAGTGCTCCTGCAGCAAATGTCAGGGCTGTTCATACGGAAAACATCCAACATGCTGGCAAACTAGGAGACACAAGCCAGGCCGGTGTAACTCTGATATCTTCAGGCTGCTGGGCTGGATTGTCCACAGATGGAGACACCCTCTCCATCCAGCCCACCCAGTCCCCTCACTTGGTCTGGCCCTGGCAATCCCCTCTCTGCTGGGTTGTTCAGATTCCCCCTGCTGGATCCATATGGCTGTTGCTGTCACGGAGGAAGCAGCCCAGTCAAACAGGAAAAATGTGGTAGCTCTGCTAGTGGTTGAGCCATGATTGTCCCTAGAGGTAAAGGAGACACCTGAAATGACTGTGAGGTGACTCCTGTCCCTGCAGCCCCAGGAATGGGCTAGTGCTGGAGCTGGGCTGTGTTCTCAGGCTGTGTGAAGGCCCCTCACACTGACAGTGCTGTGTCTCCCCCCTACAGTGTGTGCACCGTGATCTGGCTGCCAGGAACGTCCTCATCTGTGAGGGGAAGCTGGTGAAGATCTGTGACTTTGGCCTGGCAAGGGACATCATGAGGGATTCCAACTATATCTCCAAAGGCAGTGTGAGTACCAGGAGCCTTGCAAGCTCCTTCTTCCCCGGGCTCTGGGCCTGGCACCCCTACACAGTCCCCCTGTGAGCCACCTGTCCATCAGTGTACCCAGAGGTGGTGACAGGGCAGGACTCCCAGGAGATAATGTCAACCACCCTTCACTTTGTTTGCTCTGCACACTGTGAAGTAGCAGAATTGCGTGCCCACATCTCCTGGCTCTTTACAGAAGAACCTGAGCAGTAGCAAAACTCAGGATTGTGCCCTGTGCACTGTCCCGATCATGGCAGCAGTGCTGCATCCTGCCAGCACTGAGTGTGGTCCTGAGCCTCAGGCAGGAGGAGGGCAAGGTTAGGCAGCTTGGTAGGGCTGTAGTGACTCACTGACCACTCTGGGAAGAGATTCACAGGATTCTGCTCTAACCACCAGACCACAAGTTAAGAAGAAGTATCTTCTTGCAGGCAGCTCCTTTCCAGAGAGATGTCTCCAATCTTCCAAGACAGGGGAGGATAAGGCTCTTTTTTGCCAGAAAGCATTTCCCTGTGATTTCAACAACTTATCCACTCCAGCCCTGAGGCATTTGTGAATCTCCAATCCCAAACAAAGTAGGCCATGTAATTCCCTGAGAAACTGAGGCTGGGGGAGCTGAGAATAGAGATAGGTGCCTTAAACCCCAGTCTTTATCTAATCTACAAACTACTTAACTTCTCTCATGCTTTCTCCCACGTGCTGTCAAACAGGTACTCAGAGCTTGGTCAGGGAGACCCTCCCCCAGAGGGGTTGGGGTTTTCAGTCCAGCCTTGACATAGCTGGTTTCCTGTCCAAAATGGGAAATGAAACTGAGCCCCTTTGCAATCCTTCCTGGAGATTATTTTGGTATTCATTGTGCAAGCAAATCCCAGGAGCAGTACGGCCAGTGCTGCCTACAAGCTGGTCAAGTGAGGCTTTCTTTTTTATTATTCTGTGTGAGTAAGAACAGAAAAGGAGCTGGATGTATTCTCTGCTCTTTTCTGGTCATCCCTTAGCCTCCTCCAGTCTGGTCTCAGGTTTCCAAGGTCAGATAGGCCTGGACTTTCTTCAGGTGTCTTTGGTCAGGTTGTGCAAGTCAGTGGCCTCCTCAGGAGCAAGGGAACAAAGAACACACACTGTGACATGTGTGCATCCATCATGGCAGGCTATGATGGAAATGGGTACAGCACATCCATTCTCTCCTCCTGCCTGCTGGGTCTGTTCTGCACAAAGAAAGAGGCAACTGGTCCCTCCCAGAACTGACTGACAGCAGATGTCAACAGATGTGTTGGACTCACAGGCAGATCTGAAGGGTCTTCTTTCCTTGTAATTTGGGTGTCAGGCTCTTATCTGTTGAAACAAGTGCTGTGGGTACAGCTGACTGTCTTCTTGTTTCATTTTTGATTCTCTCTTAGACCTTCTTGCCCCTTAAGTGGATGGCTCCAGAGAGCATCTTCAACAACCTCTACACCACCCTCAGTGATGTGTGGTCTTTTGGGATTCTTCTTTGGGAGATATTCACTCTAGGTAAGTGCCCTGGGGATCATGGTGGTGTCTGTAGTACTGATAACATGTTAGCAGGATCCCTTCAGAAAAAATAAAAATGAATTTCGAACCTCCAAGTCCCTACTTTACCAGTCAGAGTAGCACTTCATTCCCTGTCTCCTTCTTCCCCATGCTCACGTTGCATTTGGAAGTGAAACAGGAAAGGTAAAGAAATAAGAAAACCTTGATGTGAAATGTATGTTGGCTGGAGGGTAGCAGGCAGTCCTGCAGCCTAATTCCTGCTCTCCCTTTACCCTCAGGAGGGACTCCATACCCTGAGCTGCCTATGAATGAGCAGTTCTACAACGCCATCAAACGTGGCTATCGCATGTCCAAACCCACCCATGCCTCCGATGAAATGTAAGTGCTGTCGCCATGCGTTTGCCCTGGATGTGCTCAACCCACTACAGAAGCACTTCTACCTGTTTTCCTCACTGGCTAACTCAGTGCTCTCCCTTCCCTCTTGGCAGCTACAACATCATGCAGAAGTGCTGGGAGGAGAAGTTTGAGATCAGGCCATCCTTCTCACAGCTGGTGGTGCTTATGGGGAACCTCCTGGTGGATTGCTACAGAAAGGTATGTCCAAAGGACCCTGTGCTGGAGGGGCAGAAGGGGGTCAGTGCCTTGGTGAGGGCCCTCAGTCAAGGTTTGGAGACTCAGTGCCAGAGTGCATTTTGCTGTGACCACACCTGCATTAGTTGGAGCAGCCTCAAAGGTGGTTTGGGCATCCCAGGAACATTGCCAAGACAACTGCACCGCCAGACAGGCAGCTGGTAACTCAGCAACTGTGGAAATCAGAACTGGCAGGAGATCAAAATTCTGCCTCCAACTGTTTGGTATTTTGGAGCTGTGAAGTTGTGCCACTGATCTGTCTCTCCCTTAGGAAAGGTTCATGGCCTGTGTTTGTTGGAGTAAGGGCAGCTAAACCCAGCTAGAAGATGCCAGCCCCTCTAGGAAAACCCTGGCAGGCAGGAAAAGGAAACACAACACAAATGCATTGTCCCCACTCACAAGACCTTTCCCTTTCTTTGGTAACCTGCCCCGTGAGAGCAGAGGTACCAGCAGGTGGATGAAGAGTTCATGAAGAGTGACCACCCCGCTGTTGTCCGCACAAGACCCACAATTCCTGCGCTGAACAACGCCCGCCTTGCTGCCAGCTCCCCCTCCAGCAGCATCCTCTACACAGCTGTGCACCAGAACGGGGGCGAGAACGATTATATCATCCCTCTTCCTGACCCCAAACCTGAGGCAAACTGTGACCTCCCTCAGGAGGCCTCCATCAGCCGGGCCAGGTATAAAACATTGCTTCTGAGTGTTGTCCTTTCCCCCAAAATGTCCAAATCTCAAACTTCAAGAGAAAATGGGATGCTCTGTTGAGGCACAGACTAGGGGTGGATATAGTGGGAGAGAAGGAAGGCTGTGTCCCCCCATCTGAGATGCTGGGACCTGCATGAGCCCACGGGAATGGAGATGAACCAGAGGAGCTGGGACATGAGCTAAAATACGGCACAATGTCACATCCCTGCACATCAGCCAGCACTGCTCAGGACAAGCAACCCCACTCACAGGGAGGAGAGCAGGTAGGGAATCACATTCTGTAGAACCCAACCAGCCTTGTGTTGTATTTGAATAGACCCACCTGATACGGTCTGTTCCACTGTGGGAAGCTACTCAGATAGAGCGGGGCTGCTGGGAACTCAACACACTTCTCAGTTTCTGGGAATCCTCTCCCACCAAGAGACCTGGGACAAGACACTCATCTCTCTCTCTTTCTTGTCTCCCTTCAGCTCTATGCTGAATGAGGCCAACACATCATCTACAATATCCTGTGACAGCCCTCTGGGCCTCCGGCAGGATGAGGAGCAGGAATCCGACCCGCAGCCAGGCTGCCAGGAGCCAACCACAGGACACCAAGAGGTGGAGGAGAGCTTCCTGTAGTCAGAGCTGGGCTGACTTTGCATCTCCTTATGGAGAGGCCAGCTGAGGGGGTGACCCAGATGTCACAGAGAGCCATGCTTGTACATCAGGACATCCCCTCCTGTCCCAGCATTCCTCCTTCCCTCCTGTCTCCCAGTGCTGGGTGGGGAATTAAAGACTTTTTTCCCCATTGCCATCCCCTTCCCCCTTAAAAAGAGGTGGCTCAGTGCCAGAAACCCTCTAGATCACTGCCACATCCTCCTCAGTGACCAAACCACTGCAGGAGGGAGACATCTCACAGACCAACATCTTTTCAAGTGGAAGACGTGGGTTGGATCACTACGAGATGCCACTTTCTGCATTGCTAAGATGATACTCCAGCCTCTTCCTCCTCCATGGCAAGGAGTTTCGTCTCCTCTGCACCAGCACTTCTCTGATGGTCTCAGCACCAGCCACACCGTGGTTCTGTGAAATGCCACTGGGACAGATAATCCACCTGGAGCCCATTGCTGGGGTGTAGAGAACCTGCAACACCAACCTTCAGCTGCTGGAGGTCAGGAGAACATTGGATTTTCCTCCAAGCACAGTCAAGTCCTGAAGAGGCCAGCCAGTGTCTGGGAGGTACAGAATTAGAATTTTCCTTTCTTGACAGCACTTCTATGGTGGATAGAGCATCACAAGCACTACAGGTATTCAGAGCTCTGGAGCACAGCTCTGCATCCACCTGGAGGCTGTCACACCCTTTTGTGCCCAGCATGGCACCAGGAGCCCCAGGGGCATGCCAGGAGCTCCAAATGCCCTCACAACGACTTGGTTATAGAAGCAAAGAGGGCAGTCACTGTTGTTCATGTCGTCTGTGTGGACACTAAGCTAATTATTCTCCATTGAAGATTTAAAGGGAACAAATATATTAATCCACTAGCCAGGGCCAGTATAAGGAAGCAATATGGTTATTCATTAATCTACTGCCACTACACCCAGCTCATCTGCTGGGAAATCATATAACCACGCCAGCTGCAGAATCCTTGTGCCTTATCTTTGGGAAGCAAAGGCTCATCTTTGATAAACTGTTCACCCAAACACCCTTTCTCAGGATGGGAGGGCACACCATTCCCTCCTGAGTCACAGCAAGATTATGGGCAGAAATAAGGATTCCAGAACACCAACCCAGGGATAGCTCCAAAGAAAGAGAGGGGCAGAGGCTGGGAAGCTCCTTGGTCACAGCTGAACTGTATCTCATGCCCTGCCACCTTCTGGGGTCAGAGCCACTTGCAGAATGCCAGGGCTGTGAAATATCACAGGGAACCAAGCTGGGCAAGAGAAATCAGGGAGGATTCCTCTCTCTTGGAGAGTGTTTTGAAAACTAAATGGTCCCAGACCTTCCCCCTGCTTCTCACCTCCTTCCCCACTTCTCACAAATGGGTCAGGGGCTTCTTGTGTTCTCAGCTGGCACTTGAACAAGTAGACTCAAAGCAGGAGGAACACCAGGCTTTGGAAATCAGTTGTGAACCCCACCTCTGCAGAGATGAAAGCTGGACTCTCAAAGCCACAGGTCTGACACCACAGAAGAAAGCAGGTTTTTCTCTGAAATGAGTTTGACTTCACACAGAGCTCTGTTCACTGCTCCCATTAACTCTTCATTGCCCTGCTCATGCACATCTCTCTGTGTATCCTACAGGAGCTGCACAGGCAGGTTTACAAAACCAGAAATTCAATCAGCATCTTGCTGGGCTTCTGCTGCCTCAGAACCACTGAGAATTTAATTTTTTTTTTTCAAAATATGGAACTTCTGCCAGAAATCCCCAGCAAAAAAGCTTCTAAGTTTTCTACCATTCCAGTTCTGCCATTTATGCAGCTAAAGGAGGAGTAGGTGTTTTGTGGGCTGATGTCCTTGGTAAAATGTGAACATAAGAAATAGCACTTTTATTGGCAGCCAGCAGAGGATATTTTCAGTCTCTGTGGTCAGATTCCCCACCATCCATAGGAAACATACTGTGAATGACAACTGTTTTTCCATCCTCTGTTCCTCCTGCTTGTAAAGAAGGAGCCATATCCTATGGCCACAGTTCATTAAATTATCCTCACTGCAGAGAAACAGTAATTTATGAGATCATTTGGGTCAAATTGCTTGATTTTTTTTTTAACATGTAAGGTGCTTGGTAGGATCTGTGTCACTGCAACTTGAGCCCATAGGATAGCACATCAGATTATCCTAATAGCCCCCGTCTGCACCAGCTCCATTTTAAATTCATCCTTCTTTATCAAAGGTGACCAGAGGCACGCAGTACTCCAGGTGAGGTCAAACCTAGTCCTCACACAGGGCATTATTAGTTCTGGTCTGTGCTGGTCTCAACTTGCCTGGTGTAGCTCTGGATAATATTGGCTTTTTCCCAGCCACAACATACTGAGAGCTTGGAGTCATCCTCTGACCAGTCTAGGCACCTACATCTTTCTACACTTCCAGCATTTCTAACCAAGCTACTCCCTGCTGCTCCAGACATTGGGTCATCAGCAGATTTTATTAACAAACTGTTATTTTTGGGCTGGGCTGACTAATGAAAATATTAGATACTTCTAGCAACAAGAACAATCTGAGAGAACTACTTTTACTACCTCCATCCAGCCCAAAGATTTCCCCATCATTTAACACCTTCTCACTTTCCCTTTGGCCATTTGCTTATTTCAGAAATCCTGTTCTAAACTTCACCTTTTACAGATTTAATTGCTAATTAAATGACTAATTTCTCACTATCTAGTGGTTTCCACAGTCTTGAAAGGAGAGATCTCTGGGCTGAGGGAGCTCAAGTATCCTGTCCTATTAGCTGGGCATTAGCTACACTTGAATGCCTATTGCATTTTGTCCCATTTTCAGATTTACTGCAATTATTATTTGCATCAAAATCTGTTCTGGCTGCTGATGGGATGCTATCCCCACCTCCCTCTTCCTTCTTAAAGTAGGTACACCAGACTCTTTGCAAAATGGTACATTCTGCACTCCAGAGGAATATGACCAAATACTTGCCCTTGGCCCCATGATTTTAAGGGCTGAGTCTTGCACTTTGTGGTATTTTCCTGTCCTTACTCAACCTTTCACAGCACCTTTAGCAAGTTGCAGTGACCAGATCTTCTCAGCCAGGGACAAGCTGGCAGCTGGACAAAGCCAACATATTTTGCTAAGCATCCCTCAAAGAGAGGGCTTGGCAGAGCTAGGAATGACAAATCCAGCCCCACACTCCCTCTCTCTCTGCTGCCAGCATTCCAGTCCCTGCATGGCCTGGCAGGTGAGGGCCAGGAGAAATGTTTGGCTGTTCTGGGCCCATCAGTTTTGTAGCCATAATTTCTCCAGTAAGACTCTGAAGGGAACTGGTCCCACTGGGTTTTCTGTTTTGATGATCAGTATTTTTGTTTGGGTGTGGTTTTTTGTTTAGAGGTGGACCCAAACTGAGCCCTCCATGAAGGAACACATGCCACAGCTTGGGCCCATCTCTAGTGCAATATCTTTTTATTTTTAGATTATATTTTACTCTACAGCTGTTACATTGTTATCAGAACCAGTATATGCATAATCCTACTGCCAGTCACTATTTCATACGTGTATCCCAGAAACTAATGCAGCACTCTGGTGTCTCTTTCCACATTTAAGGTGTTTCTCAGACTGATGTGTGCACAGGTTTTAATCCTTTTGTCCTTCTCAGTTTGAGTGTGTTATTTTCTGAAGCGCGAATGTCACGTTTAGTGTTTGTTTGTGTTGTGTTGAAATCTAGAGCACAGCGGACTTTACTTGTAACTGAATTGTCTCTGTTCACCTGCCAAGGGGACTGTGACAGGGTCCCACGGGGATGGGGGCAGAAGTGCAGTGCAGATGTGCAGCCAGGGGAAGTCAGCCACAAGTGAGAAGCAGCTCTTCTCTTTCTTCCCAGTCAGGGCTCTGGGCTGAGAGAGAGACAGCACCACAAAAAAAGGCCACTGAGCAGTTAGGGTTTGTCTGTGGGGAAGCCCAAGGTCTGTGCAAAGCTGGAAGATCTAGAGAAGGGGCTTTCACAGAGTGCTAAGGAGACAAACCCCCTGTTCCAACGCACAAGCGTAAGGAAGAGCCCTGGCTGGGCTCAGAGCTTAGCTCAGGTTCCAGGATGATCAAGGGGCCTGGATGCAGCCTGGTTGTGCTCCCACTTGGAGAACACAAAGGTTGCCCTTTGGTGGCCCCCAGTAACCTTTTGGCATCCTTTTCCTCGGGTGGTTGCCCAGGCAGAGAGCAGCCAGGGAAGCTGCAGGTCCTCCCTGAGCACTGGGCAGCTCCAGGGCCACACAGGTCATTCCTGCAGCAGATCCCAGCCCTGCCTGGATGCTGGGTGGCCAGTGCTGGCTGTAACAGTGGAGGCACCATGTCATCTGCAACACTTGCCCGAAGCAGGCCAGATATTGCTAAGAATAAGTTTTCATAGGCCAGCACACAGGTTGCTGGGCTACCAGCATGGTTCCCATGTTTCACCCAGAGACCTGAGGCCTCTGGGAAATGCCAAGGTGGGTCTAGATGGCTTTGGCAAAGGCAGGGGAACTGCTCCAGCAGCACTCTGGAGAGATGCCTCTTGCCTGGGGTGGGAGGAGGCAAGAAAGCCAGCTTGTGCTGGGAGGCCTGCAGTGTCCCATCGTTCCTCTTCTTTCCTCCTTCATGGACTGACTGCACCAGAACTGCAAATCTTGCCCAAAGTGTGCCCTCTTCCCACCCTGCTGTGCTGGCTTGCTGGCATCACACTGCTCCTCTGCAACCTTTCTGAACAGCAGCAGGACCCATCTCCATGCTCTCTGTCAAAATCAGCATGAGGGTGAAGGAAAAAAACAGAGTTCAGACTAAGGTACCAAAGAGTTAACATTTTTCTAGGTTTACAGTTGTATGTGTAGGATTTGTACTATGTCACATTTATAGCCATGAGATATTATTTTTATGCTGTAAACTTTTACAAATACGTTTTTAAAGAAAGAGTTTAAAAATAAAGGTGTTTTTCATTTTGCAGAGTCCCATCTCTTCCTTTATTTGCCTGCTTTTGGTTGCTCCCACTCAGATGGGGCTGGGAATACAGCTTAACCCTGTGGTGGGTGAAGGCTAAGCATGTTAATACGCTGTGCATGACCCCAGTGCTTAGTGAAAGCCAAGCTGGGAGCCAGGCAGGGAGAAGCACTGCAAGGAGCAGCTGAGCCCAGAGACAGGGTAAGGAAAAGGGGCAGGATCTGCCCCATCTCTCTGGTAACTGTGGGTCATGTGGCAGGTGGGGAGAGGGAAGGATACCAGGAATCGTTCCCGTGTGTATCCCACTGCCCGGGGTTTGGGCCAGCAGTCCCAGCTAAGGACTTGGCTCCTCAGAGCATTGTTGGGTCTGTGATCAGATCAGGGTGGGGATGCAGGAAAAATGACAAACTGACCAGTGGCTGGGCTGCAGGAGATGGCAGATACCACAGCACTGATTTTTCCACACAGTTTGATAGCTCACGGCAGTGGGAGGGCCTGGAGACAGCAATAGGGCAGGGCACCAGCAGGAGCCACACTGCAGCACACAGGGCTCCCCACACCCAGCTCTCCTCCCTTCCCTCTAGGATGAGGAATTTGCTGATACCCTCAAAAGATGCAACTCCCAAATCCTGGCTCCCCACACCACCACTCCCTCAGATCCACACGTCACTCCGCTCCTATCACCTTTCCCCTGTCACCTTTCCAGAGGCACTGAGATCCCCTAGTTGCATGAGAGACAGACCTTGTGAGTCTTGCCCAAAGTTTTCTCCTCTCTCTAGCTCAAATTTACCTGCTCCTCCAAAAGCCATCTCAAGCTGCAGAGCAGAGATGTTTGCATCTGCTCTGAGCCATGTGCTTGGAAAGCCCAGGGCTGCTGCAAAGAGGGGTTTTTGGTTCAAACACATCAGCGTTGGCCCTGTTTTCTGGCTATATGATGCAGCCCCCACTGGCAACAGTCATGCCTCCCTCAGCTCCTGGAAACTCCCTGTGTACCCAGAGGTCCAAGGCATGGAATGCAGCAGCAAGCAGGACCAAGTTCCAGCAAGGCTCCCCTTTCCAGCACAGCCTGTCCTGGGCTTCTGCCTTTGCTCATTTTTCCAGAGTGGAGGTTTGCAGTCTCCCTGACCAGCTCAGGCTGATTCTTCCCAGATATGCTCTGAGTCACCTGGCACAGTTCAGTCAGGGCATTTTTCTCCAGGAGCTGAGTCAGCAGGGAGAAAAAGAATCCTCTTCTCTCCAGAGAGGCTGCATTGAAGGTTTGGGGAGAAGCAGAGAGGGGGAATTGACAGACCTCACCCTGAACCCTGCAGGCTCTCAGTGATCCCTACTATGTCAGGATGTGCTGGAGAGGAGTCATGGGGCTGGAAATGAGCAGGCCAACATGGGGAACCCCAGCAGGGCATTTCCCCCATCTCAAAAAGTTTCCTTTCTAGTGATGAGACAGACATCCCATGGAAGAGCTCAGGGAAGCAGAGAGACTGCAGTGACAAACCCTGTAGCTGTGGAGGCACCAACAGCTCAGTACCAACAGGACACAGGTATTCCCTGTGTGTCTCCAAACTGCTGCAGGACAGTTCAGGCAGGCATGGCACCATGGCTCCCACAGGGCTCCCAGCCTGAGCTCCCAGTGCTCCCAATCAGGGCTCACAGCAGCCTCCATTCCCCCTTCCCCAGCTAGTCCACCAGGCATTGAGCAAGTCTCATCCCATCTTTCACAACCACCAGGCCCTCCACAGATATTCCTGAGCTTCAAGTTGTTCAAAGTAAGGTTGCAGCTTCTCTGAGAGCATCCCTGCCCTGTGCTCAGAGCTGCCTGGGCACGTGAGTTCCAGCAGCACTCCCGTGGCTGAGCTGCTGCTTCCACATAACATTTGGGGTGCAGCCTGCAGGAGGAATGGAGGGACACAAAAGAGGCAGGGACCCCAAGCTTGTCCCCGTGAGCATCCCCAGGTGTGCCCAGTCCAGGCTGGGGACCCATGTGTCCAGGCTGTCACCTGGGAATCACTGCCATCACAGATGCTCTGCAAGGGGCCCCCTCAAAGAGAAGAAGGAGGGCTGAGAGACTGTTTCCCTTCTCTCTATTAAACCTGTCTGGTTTAATACTTATTCCCATTGGTGAGTCAGTTCTCTCTGAGCTGGCATTTGTTCCTGGAAAAAAAAAAAAAAAAGACTTAAAAAGAAGAAGGAGGGAAACAAACATCCTTTAAAAAGCCCCTTTGGCTCAAAAGGAGGAAAGAATAATCAAGCAGACATCTCCTGTGGCCCAGCTGCTTGACAGCTCCCCAGCTCTGGGCAGGAGCCCCCCAGAGCACCATGCTGCCTCTAATTCATGTTCTTCTTCCCTACATCCTGCCAGGAAAAACTGCTGAGGGAAAACGTTCTTTGGCCAAAACCTGCCTTTCCTTCTCTCTGGACTCCCTCACACTCTCCAGCCATCCTTCTGGCCAAAACCAAGAGCTCTCCATGCTCCCATGACTCTTAGTCATCTCCAGCACAGTCAGCCATGCTCTCATCTCTTGGCCCCAGGACCTTGTCTTGCTGGTGCCTCTCTAACTGCTCCTGGAGGAGCCCATTCCCCTCCTGTGGAGGCTTTCAGGGCACTGCAGGTGCAGATTCAACAGCCACCTCTGTGCAGATATTTTGGAAAAACCCTTCTCTTTCTGCCCACGGTTTGTCATGGTGTTCCTGTCCCCTCCCTGCTGTTGGGGCTGCAGCTGGGGCAGTTGGCAGAACCCCTGGCTGGACCTTCCTCCCCTGTGCTTCCTTCCCAGTGCTGTCAGGTGATGGCTCTCACTTCCCACCCCAGAGCTGCTGTGAACAGCCCTGAACTTCTGCTGCAGCATGAGGTTACCCAGAGACAGAGCAGAGAGCAAGGGGCACCCTGTGTCTGACAGGATCTGTCCCTTGGTGTCCCTGGGAGGACTGGTTTACTTCAGGCCTTCCCTCACACCTGTTTTAGAAGACCCACGGTCCACTGGAGGGTTACAAGGTGTCTGATTTATTAATTACTAACACTGCTAATTAGCTAAATGTTTAATTACGGCTTCAAGGTGCCTGCCAGGTTGTCAATTACAGAGCAGCTCCGAGCAGCCTTCCCATCAGCAAGGCAGGATGGCTGGGTGGGGGCCCCAGGGGAGGAAGGGTCTGTGCTTGAGCCCTGCAGCTGCCTGGTGGTGACAGGGTCACTCTGAGGCCCAGGCTTGGAGGTACTGGGACAGGAAAGGGCAGGGGTCCCCATGTGCCCCCCAGGCCAGCCAGGAGTCAGGAGGGGTCTGCAGGCTGGGCTCCAACATTTGTTCCTGCCAAGGGAGGGTGATGAAGCTGGCATGGGGCTTGGGGGTAATCCTGTGTGGCCACAGGACTCCTCTCTGCACCAGGGATCACACTTTCGGTTAACACAAAATATTTTGGCATTTTCACAGGCTTTTTCCCACCTGGGAGCTGCCCCAGGCTGAATTGCCTTTATGGGCCTGCTCTGAGGGAGCCTGCCATGTCCTGTGAGGGTCCTCAAGGTCCCAAAGCCAGAAAGAGACACTGAGCCTGAGGTGAAACTCGTCCTGCTGAAATAGAATGGAATCTGCTGCCTGCAAGTGTGGGAGCACTTTGTGTCCCCACACAGGGCATATAAATATATAAAACATATATATATATAAAATACACGTAAGGTGCACAAATATCCCTGGGGATTGGAGTGGCAGAAGCCAGAGAACATGAGGATTATCCCAAACCCCAGCATGGTGCAGTGGCACCTGCCAGCCCTGGGGAGTGGTCTGGGCATGGACCACTCTCTGAGACCTGAAGGGGACCCCCAACAACAGGGGGACCCTGCAGCAGGGTGTGCACATGGCCCCACCTCTGCCATGGGGTTTGTCACTGGTGACATGACAAAGCACGGCCTGTTTTTTTCCCCTATTTCAAAAACAAACAAAATAGGGAATTTGTTAACTTGTGGTCAGCTCAGAAAGGAGAAGCTCCTGACACGGGAGCGCCGGGGACGGTGCCCAGGAGAGGAGACACCCACTGCTTGAGAGGATCCTTCAGTGGCATCAGCTCCACACTGGGGACACCACAGACCCTGGGGACATGGGTCCTGTTCTCCTCCTGCTGCTCACCACAGCTGGCTTCTGGCATGGTAAGTACACTGACTCCCAAAGCCCCACTAACTCCAGGGGAGTTTGGGATGTGGTGAGCCTTTCCAGGGTGTCTGCTGTGAGTGCTCCATTCCTTCTTGGGTGAGGAGGGGTATGGCCTTGGTGGGGACAGGGCTGTGCTGAAGCTGCACTAACAGACATGCAGCTCCTGGAGGTGGAGGGTGAAGCTGGGCTCCCAGTCATGTGTCCCAAAAGGCTGCTGTGGGCTGGGATGGTCCCTGTTTCTGGAGGCTGCTACATGAAGTGGACACTGCTGTGAGCAGGTTCAAGGATCCTTGGCCTGGGTAGGCAGAACGTGTGTGCCCTGTGGCACTGCAGGGAAGAGTCACCAGCGTTGGAATTCAATGCAGACTTGGCTGTAGCAGCTTTCTGAAGGTCACCTAGAGCTGGCTGCATTTAGAGAGGGAGGGCTGTGGTGGAAAGAGGGTGTGTTGCTGGTCTGTGTTGGCTCTGGAGCCTGGCTTGTTCTTGGCTGCCTGCAGCCCTGCCACGTTAAGGCCAAGCAGGATGGAGAGGTGCATGCAGCATAGGCAGAGCCTTGCCTGTGGGAGACAGGAAAGGGAAACTTCCCACTCTTTGGGTCTGGACAGGGTTTAAGATGAAGGAATTGTTCAGCAGCAACTGTGTTCTAAGGGAAGCTCTTTACAAAATAACACCGCTCAAACGGGGAAGCAGTTGGAGATGTTTGGTCTGTAGGAGAAGGAGCTGGGAAAATCAACTGCACTGGTGCCTTCCAAAGCACCTCATGCCCAGCTGGAGTGTCTGAGTATTGCTGGTTTCTGGTGGTGCTGGCACACACGTTGAGGCTGTAGAGCCAGGGTGTGATGGAAACATCAGAGCTCAAGCAGCCAAGAAGGGAAAGGTTAACGTGCCTGTTTTTTGAGGCTGCAGAGATGGCCAAGAGGTGATAACCCACCAACTTCAAAGAAGAGTCTTTTGAGGTTTACAACCAAAGCGTGTTTTGAGGTTTACAACCAAAGAGGTGGAACCCAGCATTATCAATCTTGCATTTTGAAGTGTTGGGAACCTCTCAGGTTCTGTGTGGCACTCACCATAATACTCTTTCTGAGGATGCTTGGGGACACAGTGAGACTGTGCTGTGAAGTCCTTCTTGTAAGGGGACAGCCTGTGGGGAAAGCATTTAGCATGTGACAGGTAGGTGGCAAATCCTTCTTGGGCCACTGCAGTGCCCATGTTTTCAGCCCAGCATCCGTCTCACTTGTTTCACTTCAAGTGACTTTTGCAACCTGTTGAGCAGAATTTTCTAGGTCTGCTGTGCTTGGAATTGGGTTGTGAAGGCTGCAGGTTTTTAATTTCTTGTGGTTTTTTATGATAATAGGGACTAGGCAGGTCTAATACAGATCTGTGAGAGATCACAACAATAGCTGTCAGGATCTCTCCAGAGGTTCCTTGAGCCACTGGCCAGTGCAGATCACCAGCTGTGACATGTTCATGAGGCACTGTCTGCCATGTCAGGCTGTAGGACACACATTTTGAGTACCAGCAGTGCTGGCCATTGCAGCACCATGCCAAGGTTCTACAAAGTAACATCCTCCAGTGGTAGTCAGAGCCTGACTTCCTTCTCCTACCTCTTGGATTGCAAGTGCATCTTCTGAGAGAACCCAGGGCTGATGGAACGTCATTGTTGTGACCTGGGCTCTTGCTGAAGGAGGGAAAGGGGCTCAGATTAAGCAGAGGAAATGTTTTAAACCTGATCATCTTGCATCTGTGTTCTTGGCCATCTTAAGATGCGTTCCTGGGGGTTTTGTTTTCTTATTGTGGGTCATCTAAACCTCTGAGGTAGAAGCCCCATGCAGAGCTGTGATGAGCACACTTTTCTCCATCCCCGGTCCCCCAGAAACTGTAGGTGACTCTGGGGAAGGGGTCCTCAGAAATCAAACTTTTCCTTGCTGTCATTGAGGGTGGGACAAAGGGAGTTCAGGTCTGGTATAGGTCCCTCTCAGGGCCAGACCTGAGCCTAGTTACTCCCCAGGACTAACTCAAGATCCTGGTGGCCAGCTTCTGTGATAAGGATCCTGGGCACTTCTGTCATACCAGCCTTCACTTCTCCTCCCTCACCAAATGCTCAGCAGAGGAAAGCAGTGTTTTGGCTGGCACAGAAGAGGTAGGGACAGTCTGCAGCTGTAAGGAGAGGTCGTGGTTACACAACCCAAGTGTGGTAAAACCTCTGGCCAGCAGTTACTGGCAGTGCTGCGGAAGCTGCTGGAGAGCAGAAGAGACATATCCTTGGGCTTCGTGCAAGATTGCACAGTGGTCAGCAGAGAGAGAGCCTCCCCCAGCAGCCCTGCTTCCCCATTCTGGAAAAGGACCCTCTGCTCTGACTCATCCCCCAGCACACACAAAGGAGTGAGTGCTTGGGTGACCTTCACCTTCACTTGTCCTGCATTTAGTGTCTCTGTCTTGTCTGTCCTCACTCCACTTGTGTGGTGCTTATATTGTTGATGTGAGTCTCCAGTGACGGCCTGAAGGCTTTTTCCTCACTGCTAGAGCCTTTTCTGACCACAGCGTCTCAGTAGTACCTGTGAGCTGGTGACAACAAACGTGCACAATAAGATGACTCCTGTTTGTTTTGTCTTCTTTCCTTGTCCTTGTGCTGTGGTCAAACCAAGGACAAGTCACAACACGGTCTTTCTCTGAACTAGTTTGAATGCAACTCTGAGTCAAAAGAGCTTGGTTCCCCATGAAATGGTGCCAAAGCCCTGGAAGTGGATGGATAGCCAAAGCAGAGAGTAGGTGAGGGAAAAGGATCCAGTGACAAAGAGTTAAAGCAACAGAATTATCAAGCCCCACTAGAAAGCACAGCTTAGCAGAAAGGGAGGAGTGTTTTGCCTCAGATTTGTGGAAAATGTAGCTTTGTAAATTATTCTGGGATATGTTTTTCTCCACTCTGGGCTTCACCTCTTTCCACAGATAGATAAAAGCATAAAAAATAAAGAAAAAAAAAAAAAAGAAAAAAAGAACAGGGAGATAAAATGTCAAATATTCCATGCTCCAAAAATCCTTGTCTTCTGCTTCTTCCCACAGGGCCAGTGAGTTTGATCTAGGCCTTGTCTGAGCTTCCCCATGGCAACTGTGTCATTGACACAAAGCAGCAACAGTCTCCAGGGTCTTGAGTCTCATATTCTCAACCCTTTGCTGAGTGGAGGGAGTCATCAGCCCAAGATGGCTTAAATGCTGCTCTGTGGGCTCTGATGTGTGGGCTCTGGATGGCACAGCCCTGAGCACAGCTGGTAGCACAGGACACACACAGTTGTACCTTGGGCATTGCCTTCCTCCCCAAAAGAGGTGAAATCAGGGCCAGACAAGGATGGGGGTGTGCTTCTGCTGGCTGTTACAGGGCCAGTGTCCGTGGCAGGAGGATCACTGCCTGCAGAGCAATGGATTGATAAATTGCACAACTCCCTTTATAATTAGTATTATTCAAATGAAAGTGTATATCCCTTTAAGATGTGAGTTTGGGTTAGCGACTGGGAAGGAAAGCAGAAGTGAGAGAATAGCCCTGGATAGGGGCTGGAGGGGGTGCAGAGCCCCTCAAGCACAGATAGCCATTTGCAATGTGTTTCCTGTCCTCCCTGAGGGTCTGGCGTGGGGTGGCTGTACCACTTCTTCCCCATCCCCATGGCACTGATTCATCTTGCACTTCCCCCCACCCTAAATATAGGTGGTGACTCAAATAACTTGCTGACAGGGCAAAATGGGGAAAAAATATTTCCCTCTGACACTAAGGCTGGAGTAGGACCCTGGTTCCCCTTTACTCAGCCAGCGGAGCAGCAATCTTCAAAGCAGAGATGCATCAGAACTCCAGCTGGTTGTGATGCCGGTGTCCTCAGGTCTGGTGTGCTGTATGAACAGCTGCAGCTGTGGGCTTTCATCAGCTGTTTAGTTTTCCCATGCCTCAGTTTCCTCTCCCAAACAGGAATGATAATGCTGTCTCATTTCATAATGTTTTGATGGTATCTGCAAGGAGAATGCAGAGTATGACTCCATGATACACATGAGGAGGTGTCCTTCAAAATCCAGTGTTTGGCAACTAAAATCCAGGCTTCCCAAGTGATATGCACTGACCTCCTGCTCTGCAGGAGCCTTCCAGATCTGTTCATCTCAGCACCAATGCAACAGAGAGCCCCAGGCACCAAACTTGGCTTAAATGACACCAAATGATTCTATAGGCTAACCCAGTTCGTAGAGCAGTTCCAGCCCTGCCACAAAAGGAAAACTATTGTCAGAAGAGGCAAAAATCAGCAGGAACAATTGCCAAGCTGGCATTTGCCCTAATCAGCTCCAGATGATTGTTTTTCCTGTCCTAGTGCTCTAAATGTTCGAATGGCAGAGGAGAGGAAAGTGTGGAGGGTGGCGTTTCTTCCCTGAAATTCATTCCTTGGAGTATCAGGCCATATGGGTCTGGTGCGACAGGGTTAGGGACGGGTGGAGTGATGAGAGCCAAAAAGCCAATCTGAATCCCAAGCTCAGCCTTTTCCTGATGCTGAGCTACTTCATTCTCAGCAGCATGAACTCCAAGAGAATCTTTAGGGATCATTTTTACATTCTCATTCTCTCTTTCCCTTGCAGGCTCCGCATCTCCAGTGATCAGCCCTGACCTCCCTGCTTTGGTTGTCAACACGGGTGATCCAGTCCTCTTGCACTGCTCAGGAGAGTCTGAAGTTGCATGGAATAGCAAAAAGAATACATTCAGTAACCACACCAGCAGCACGTTCAGTATTGCCAAGGCCACTTACAGGGATACAGGCACCTACAGTTGTGGTTATGTCAACAGCAGTGACAGGGGCGTTGCTGCCATCCACCTGTTCGTGCGAGGTAACCATGCTTCTCTCTTCCCACACCCACTGGTAAAGCAGCCTCCTTCCAGGGAGCCACTGCACAGGTCCTTTCTGCTGTGCTGTGCTTGTGTGTGTGCTTGGGGAGCAGTGCAGGCTCCTACTGGAGCCACAACCTTGTGAGTCCACATAAAATAGGGCCCGTGGTTAAAGCACTGAGATAAAGTACAGAGCTACATCTCATGCATATATGGGTCTCTCCTGGATCCCTCCCTCCTCCCCTTCTTGAAAAGACAGGGATGTAACTGTTCAGTGTTGTAATGAGCAGTGAGATTTGCAAATCAGAGAACTGTACTGCCAGTACCTCAGATAAGGGAGAGAGTCACGTGAATTACATCCTCACAACATGACCTGAACCCCAAATACTCTTTTATCCCAGAAAAAGCTATGCTGTGGTGGCTCTGCCACTTGTCTTCACCCCTTCCCTTGCACCAGAGGTGCTGCCCTGAGCAGGGAAGCTGGAGGTCTCGTAAGTAAAACTAGCACCATGGTGAAAAGTTTAAGTAGAGGTACGCATACTTTTCAGCCTCTCTTATCCGTGGACATCTGTGAGCGGGTTGCTGTGATCCCCTCAAGTGCCTTAGCTGGAACTGGGTTTGTCATGTGAGTGTTTGGAGGCTGAGTCAGGCAGGCGCTGAGCAGGCTGCCCCGGCATCGAACTCCCCCTGGGCAGCAGTGCTGGAGACTCGCCCTCGCTGGAGTTTCTGTGCTTCTCGGCTTCAGTGCATTTCCCGAGCCCTCTCACAGGGCTGTCCCGTGTCCTCCGCAGATCCCGATAACGTGTGGTACATGCCCCATTTCCGGATCCCAGGCATTGAAGGTGGCAGTGTTGATTTCCCCTGCCTCGTCACAGCCCCCGAGTACGGATCCAGCGTGGCTCTGGTAAAGGATGACGCCTTGCCTCTCCCTCCTGGGACAAACTACTCCTTCAGTGCTGAGAAAGGAGTAAGACTGTACAATGTGCAAAAGAAGCATAAAGGTTTTTACCGATGCCAAGCACAGATAAATGGAAAAATCAAGAATTCATCAAGATTCAGGCTGGTTATGGAAGAAGGTAAAGAACTGGGGTTGTTGCTGTCCTAAGGGCCACAAATAGCTAAGCTGGCCACAGTAGACAGTTAAGGAAAGCCCCTTACCAGTGGCAGGAAAGACCTTATGAACCTGCACTTTCTAAAGGTTATTTAATGGAGGCCAAATTCCACCAGCCTCTGGCAGATTGGTTCCTTCAGATGGGTTTGCATGGGTTCAGCAGTCTTCAAATCTTTCCAGGCACTTTCACAGACCAGAGGAATATGTCCACCAATCTCTCCAAAGTTCTGCAGGTCCTCGGGCCCCGATGCTCCATCTGTAACCATGGCAGAAACTTCTCCTTCCCTTTCAACCCACAGTCCTGACTGCTGTGTTCTCCCCACCTGTACTGCTTCCCACAGACATGTGCTCAAAAGAGAGCAGTGATCCCTAGGAAAGGGGAGGGCAAGGGGTAAAGAGGCTAAAGAGGATGGAAAGGAGAAGGTAAAATCACAGAATAAAGTCATAGAATAGTTTGGGTGGAAAGAGACCTTGAAAATCATCTAGTTCCAAGCTCACTGCCATGGGCAGGGATGTTACCTGCTAGATCAGGTTGTTCAGGCCCCACCTAACCTGGCCTTGAACACTTCAGGATGGGGCATCCACAACTTCTCTGGGCAACCTGTGCCAGTGCCTCACCACCCAAGGTAGCCAGGTCCTGGGGTGTCTCCAAAGCACATGGAATCACTGGTCAAGCTGATGCTGGATCTTTCCCTGCTTGCCTTTGTGCAGCACTGGAGAAACCTGTGTCGGTGATGATGGACCCTGCAGACCACGTGCGAATCGTGGGCGAACCTTTCCAAGTCACCTGCAGAGTGATTTCTCCTTCCCACAAGTATGACATCAGATGGGAGACAGCAGCAAAGACAGTAAGATGGGCTGTGGGGCTTTCCTGGAAACTGGGGGACACAGGGTGCTAAGAACTGCCCAGACCCACTGCAAAGCCTTGAACTACCCGACCAAAGTGGCTATTCAAGCTGCAGAAATTTGAATATCCTTTCTTTGGGATGACACAGGATTAAGAAACACCTGCCTATTGTCAGAATCATGCTGCAAGAGAGGAGAGTGTGTTGTTTCAGCTGAGTTTATTGGACAGGAGCCACACTACCTATTAAAGCAACATTTCTCCACTGAGCCCTGCCAGGGCTTATAAAGCAGCCAACATTTTCAGGACTCCAGAGAAAAGATATGTGTGAAAAAAAGGAATACATTTCAAAGTCTCTGTGATGCTGACTTCTAACTACTAGATGGTTAGATAAGGTTTGCTAGGAGCCCTTATTATAACTGATGCCTTTATTAAGGAGATGAAACAACACACAAGTATGTTTGGATCACACAGTGTAAGGCCAGATTGCAGTCAGAAGGCTGACAATAACTATAACCTAACTGCGCTTGAATATCTGCCCTGGATCCTTGGGTTTAATGTGGCTCTGGGTCTCCACACAGGTTGCTCTCAGTGATGAGCTCTCTAGACCAGAGCAGGCGAGGTGTGTTTGCTTTGCCCTTCCAACATATGCTATTCCCTCTCTGCCTAACAGGTCAAGAGAGATAAAAGGACTGGCTTTGAAAATGGTAACTACTTCATCAATGACACCCTGTTCATTGCAGCCGTGACCATGGAAGACAGTGGGAAGTATGTCTGTATAGCCAACAATTCAGTAGGATTCAGGAATGCCTCAACAATGCTTCAGGTAGTAGGTGAGTACTTCCCCAAAAGGCTAGCAGGGCTGAATCATGTGTAGCCTTGAGTATTTGCTGCTTCTGCCTCCATTCTTTTCCTAGATTTGTTGTTAAAAACATAATTCTCACTTGTCCCTGAGGGCTTACATGAGAACTATGGAGCTGCTAGGAAAGGAACAGGTGTTGCCTTTGTATCTTGAGGGGCCAGAGGACATGTTTTGGGCTCTGGATGAAAAATTGGAGTGCTCTTCTCAGTCTTTGTGCATTTGTAAACAGCTAAGAAACAGTGAAAAGGGAATGGGGCAAGGTTGTGCTAGAAGACCAGGAAAGGGTGGTTCGAAGGAAGGGCAAGCCACATGAGCAGAGTAGGAATCTTCGTCTCTTCCAGTCACAGATCCACACGAGGAGATTCAGGTCTATTACACACTTGTTTATATCTCAAGATGGAAAATTCATCCTCACAGCTCATAGGCTGGAGTTTGCTGATGATCCAAAGCTGCTGCATACCACAGCTCAGAAGGAAGGCTCAGTCTGAGTTATTTCCTAGCGAGAAGCCAGGATTTTAGCAAAAGGGCCTGTCTTCTGTAAACAATTAGGAGATACTGCTTTAGCCTCATCACTTCTTAGGATACAGCATGTAAAACCTCCTTCCCCATGAGACTTCACTAAGATTTTCTAGCTCTCCTCAGGCAGTGTAATCCAAGGTGCCATGACAAAGAAGTAATTTAAGAGTACTCCTTTGGCAACATACTTGTGTAATGTTTATTCCCTCCTGCAGTCTCCCAGCTGAGGCTGCTCTTTCTGATAGTGATCCATTTATGGAGCTGGTGTAAGGTTATTCCAGGTCTCTGGACATGCCTGCTGATGGTCATGCTCTCCTCCACCCTGCAGAGAGAGGTTACGTGCACCTGACCCCAGGGCAAGCCACCAGCCAGCAGGTTGCTCTGGGAGAGAGCGTGAAGCTGCAGGTCCACATTAAGGCTTACCCAAAGCTGCTCCAGTCATTCTGGGAGCACAGAAATCCCTTGAAGGACTCTAAAACCACCATCCTTGAGGACCAAATGATCTCTGGAAACAACTGGTACGTGCTCTTTGTCTTCTACACTGGCTATGGCATGTTTCCAAGAGAGCTTTCCTTGAGAAAGGCAGGCCCCATTCTACAGAAAGCTCTCTGGTTTTAAAGAGGGAAACTGTTCTGCATTTCTGTTTTCTCTTTCCAGTATTATTAGCAAACCACAGTATGATCAGATCAAGGAGGACACCACCCTTCTCTAAATTGGCAGCCTTCTCTTTAGAAAGCCTTGTGGAAGGCAGTATCACATTTGTGATCTGCTTGTTCAATTCTCTCTAGCACTCTCCTTGCCAGAAGAAATTGCAGGAATGAATGAATAGTATAAAAAGCTTAATTCTCTCTCTGGTCCTTGGACCTGTGCTCTGCTCTAAGGTTGAAAGAGTGTGTGCTGAGAGCTCCATGTGAAGAGAAGTCACAAACATTGTTATGTGAATATGATCTAACAGAGGGTACAGGTCTGCTCTTCCAAATCCTACAGCCAACTGAAACCAAGGGGAGACTGAAAGAAAATCATTCCATTTGTTGGGGTTTTGGGCAATTCCCCTTTCATTTTCTTAGAAACAAAAAACAATCCACAAGAGGAACTGTACCACTTGGCAAAAATTACGGCTTTAGGGTGAGCTCTTTCTTGCACTGGGGGCTGAGAAATGGGCTAGGGGCAGAGGGGAGTGGGCACAAGGGAGCACGACTTCATGGAGAAATTCATTCTGCCAAAGACAGGAGGACCAGCATCCTCTGACCCTTGAAAGGGAATTATTTAGATGTTAAATTATTTCTGAGCATTCACCCACCTGTAGCCTTTCAGAAGTGCTGGAGTGCACTTGGTGGCAAAAGGTATTTCCTCTAAGAAAGGTCAGTCCCTCCCTGCTTCACCCGAAGAAGCAACTAGCAGGCTCCCTGATGGGCTGGGATTAGTGCTGAAAGTGTTCACTGCTCCAGAACACAGGAAGCAGCAGCATCTCACTGAGCAAGGCCTGTGTGCTCTTCACAGTGTTTCTCTCTGTGTGCAGGTACAACAACACGCTCTTCCTGAGCCGCCTGCAGGAAGGAGAGGCAGGGTTCTACACGTTTTATGCCCTCAACAATGCCACCAATGAATCTGTTACATTCAGTATCTCTCTGAAATGTAAGTGCTTGTCTATTCTTTCACCCTGCTTGCCCCTGGAACTGCTTCCCAGTTGGAAAAAAAAATAAAAGTTGGTTGGGGTACCAGGCTGCTTGCAGCTCAGCACCCGCAGGACACACAGACCCAGCCCAAACCTGCCTATGTGTAGCACAGTGGTTCCTTTTGGTTTTGCACGCATGGAAAGGAAACCAGAGCATGGGGGATGTGCTGTCCCTCTGATCACAGCACTCACTGTTGATGTGACTTCCCCAACAGCTTCTCCAAGGGTCTGCAAAATCAAGGTGCCAGCCGATGACTCCAGCGTCCTTCAGTGCACGGCCATCGGGTACCCTGCCCCTCGCATCGAGTGGTACCAGTGCCCCGTTCACTCGGACAGGTAAGCACTGCCCAGGGGAATGAGCACCCCCAAGCTCTGCCCCTGCCCTTGCCATGCTGGCCCTCGCTGAGCAGCACCACATGGGCTCCCAGGCAGGCAATACAGCAGAGTCTGTCCAGTAACACCAACAGGGATCTTGCTGTGCTGGAAAAAGAGGTTCTTGGGGTCTGCCTGAGAAGAGGGAGCACTTTCTACTCCTGAAGTCCTGAGCTTGAAGAGATTGTCCACCTGTGATTCGTGTTCCCCTCATGCTTTTCCAAGGAGCACATGAATCCCTTGGAGAAGTGTCCTGGTGTATGTTGCTGTAGAGGTACATCCTGGCTGGCCCAGTCATCTTTTTGGGACTTCCACAGCTCTGAGGCCCTGCAGAGCATGGGTTTACTGAGCTACAGAGTCATGGGAAGCAGCTGCAGCTGCCTGGACAGGGCTGTTGTGTCTCAGGACCAGCCTCACTGAAGGGACTGATGGCAGAACAGATGAAGTGTTAATTATGTGTGCTGAGCCACATCAAGGCAGTCATGGCTCTGTCTGTACAGGGCTGTGGTCTTCAGGGAGAGGTCTTTAACTGGGCATAGAGTAACACATCTCACAGAGCTGCAACCCTAATTCCCTGCATCTCCTCTCTAGTCTGCCACAGGCCCCCACTCAGCTGTGAGCTGCTGTGCTGCAGAGGAGCACTGACTGTCTCCTCTTGCCTTCCCTGCAGGTACAGTGAGGAGTACAGATTGATACGGAATGACTCCAGACCCCAGGTGATGAATATGTTGCCCTTCCAAGAGGTGGAGGTGGAGAGCATCATCCTCTTCGAGGAGCTGGGTGACAATTACACCTTCTGCTGCGTGGCCATTAACGGGGAAGGGAATGCCTCTGACATGTTTCACTCACTCACCATCACCAGTAAGATGCAAACCATCGGCTTGGCAGAGTGGGGGAGAATCTGGGGGCTTTGAGATTACATCCTTTATGTATATCCCCAGTGACTTGCAAGAGAGCTGGAACAGATTCCACAAGCCCTTTATCCTCACAGGTGTGAGGCTTTGGCTTTTGCCAATCCTAAGAGCCACGTGGGAATTTCTGGCTGGGTTACAGCCTGGAGCCAAAGGCTGAGCCACACCATGAGCATCTTGTAACTGCAGGACTCAGCTCCAGAGCATGGTGCATGCAGCAGTTTCTCAGTCCATGAAAATACAGGGGGTGCATCTTTTAGTGGGGCTGTTCTTGCTGCACAGATACTGGCCCCAGTCAGTCTGAGCTGCACCTGGTGCTGTTTGTGTGGAAATAGGGGGGCATGAGGAGAACCATTGCAGCCTAGAGTTTGGCATCAAGACCTTCCCTCAGCTCCCGGCAGCTCCCAAAAGGATGTACTGAGGGCAGTGCTGGGGTGTGTGGCATACAGAGTCATCCAAAGTAATAGCTGGGCAAAATGCTCCCAGAGTTGGGATTGGAATAAGAGTGTTTATTCATTCTCCTTTTTTTTATCTCTTCCAGGGAGTGTCATGGCCCTTCCAAACAAGCTCTTCAGCCCTGTTCTCTCCACCTGCATAGGCGCTTTGGTGCTGCTGCTCCTCCTACTCCTCTTCCTGCTCTACAAGTACAACCAGGTCAGATTCCCTATTGCAGGGCAAGGGCTGCAAGGGCTGCCCAGCCTCAGAGGCCACACAGCCTCTGCTGGCAGCCAGGGCAGGATTATTCAGCTTGGAGGTACCAGGCAAGCTGCTTCCTTCACCTCCCCTGCCTCCCTTCCCCCTGGAGTTTCCTGCTGCAGGGCAAAGCTCATGCACCCAACCCAGTGTATTAATACCTCCCTTACCCTGGTCCTGCTGTCTTGTAGCCCAGAGGCCAGTGTGGTTATTGTTTGGTGTCAGACAAAGGTGCTCACTCTGTGCTGTCAGTTACAGCTGGCTTTGCTCTAGTCCCCACAAGTCCACGGACTAAATTAAGGGATTAAAAAAAAAGTGGTTTGCAGTTTGCATCTACTTTTCATTCTGCTCACTGCTTTATAAAAAACTGTTTTTATGGAGAAACAGGATGATGTTAGAAGAAGTTTGTTTCCAGGAAGACTTGGTCACTATTTTTATATAAGAACTTGCCCCATTTTCTCTGCAAGGCTCATTTCCAGCATTTGGATTCTTTCTCTGTTTTTTTCCACAAACTGAACCAATCAGTAGCCACCTCTGCTTCATCAGTGGGTGAAAATCTCCTGGTTTTCATCTCTCCCTTTTGGCACCCTTCCTTTGACAGCCTATCAAGGCTGAAGGTTTTGCAGCAAAGTTCTGGTGCTGGTTGTCAGAAGATCCATCAGAGCCCTCTCTCAGACAAGCACCTACAGCTTAGGCTGTGAGCTGCCTTTGGACAGTGGTCCAGAGATAGAGAAAGATGGATCAATGTGTAAGCACAGATCTAAAATTAATAGCTTTTTGGAAGGGCTTGCAAGCCCAAGAGAAGGAGGACATGTCTATAAATAACATGGTTACCTATCTCAGACAAGTACCAGCCTTCTCTGCTCAAGGACTCCAGCACTGCTTCTCTGCCTTGCCTGGTTACTTCTGCCACGACGTTCTTGGAAAAGAGAAATTCTTACTTCTCTTTCTCCTTTTTTTATTTCACCCCTGTAAGGGAAGTGGGGCTGAGCCAGCTCCAGTGTTCTGCTGTGCTCAGCAACCAGGGGTCCACGGAAGGAGACACAGTGGGGACATCTCCCTCCAGCAGCAGCTGGGCACTGTCAGCCACTGCTCTGGTGAGACATGCTGGATCTCCCAGCTCTGCCATCCCAAATGATGGCAACAGGCTGGTCCCAGTGGCAAGAGAACCTCCCTCAGTTGTGGTGATGACCTAGGGGGACTTCATAACTGCAAAGACTCCAGGCTGTCCAGAAAAATCCTCTCTCACTCAGTCCAGAGTCAAAAGATATTTGATGGGCTGAAATCTGCATCTTCCCTCTGCACCTGCAGAGTGAGCTTGAGTGGATGCTGGGGCTGGGGAACCCTCCCAGCTTGGGAAACCCTGAATAACTGGAGTCTCTTCCCTACAGAAACCCAAGTACCAGGTGCGGTGGAAGATCATTGAAGCCTGTGAAGGAAATAATTACATCTTTATCGACCCCACCCAGCTGCCATACAATGAAAAATGGGAGTTTCCAAGGAACAACCTCCAGTTTGGTAAGAAACCTTCCCTGCTGCTTGCCTGGTGGCATGAAGCCCATCAGGGAGCTGAAATGCTTCAAGAGTCAGAGCCAAAGCTGTGGGTGGTAGCCAAAGCTGCATCCAGACATTCCAGAAGCATCCTTAACCAGGCCTTGCTGCTCTCTTCCACACAGGGTGGCAAGTGGTAGGGTATAACCTTACCTCCCTCCTCCTTTGCTCCAAGGAAGGCTGCAGGGGCCATTCCTAAGGCACAGACTTGGTGAGGCAAAGTTTGGAGATGGCCTCTTTCACACCATCTTTGCCCATAGTAGAGTTCCCCACAGATGTTTTCCAGCTCCTGACTAAGGGATGTGTCACCTTGTGTGAGCCCAGCAGGAATCCCCATCCACCAGGCATCCTCCTCAAGGCTGCATGCAGGACAGCTGCTCAGTCTTTCTCTATGAAATGTCTTAAAAGTACATTTTTTTCTCTCTGCAGGAAAAACTCTTGGAGCAGGAGCCTTTGGAAAAGTGGTAGAAGCCACAGCTTTTGGACTGGGCAAAGAAGATTCAGTGCTCAAAGTGGCTGTGAAGATGCTAAAATGTGAGCACAGAGCAACTTGCAAGGGCTGAAATCCTCCAAGCTCCTCGGGGCAGGATGTAGGGTGTGTTCACCACATGTTGGTGCTCAGAGGCTGCAACAGCTACTTTTAAAGTTGTTTCTGTGCCAAGTACCAGATGCTGGAATCACACTACTGCCTTTTTTGTGGACAGGGGAGGACGAAGGCACAGTCAGAGGACATAATTTTCACTCTAAGTGTGTCTCCTCCTTTTGTTCCATAGCTCTGTCAACACCTTCTTCTATGCTCTCCTTTAATCTCCCCCTTGTCCCTCCCTCAGTCTTTCACACATTCCTTCTCTCACCTCACAGCATCAGCAGACACAGATGAGCAGGAGGCTCTCATGTCTGAGCTGAAGATCATGAGTCACTTGGGACACCACGAGAACATTGTTAACCTGCTGGGGGCATGTACCTGTGGAGGTAGGGTCCCCCAGCTCTGCTGCCCCCACAGACCCCTGATGAGGCACAGCACTGTGTGGCTTCTGCTGCCCTCTGAGGCAAAGCAGTCCTCAGGACAGGCCACAGTAACATCATTCCTTAAGGAACCCTTTCTGCTGCTCTCCCAGGCCCAATCCTTGTCATCACCGAGTACTGTCGCTATGGAGATCTGCTGAATTTCCTGCGGAAGAAGACTGAATCAATAATTATCCAGGATTCTGCCCTGGACACCTCTTTAGACAGTGCTGCTGATTACAAAAACATTGAGCTAGAGAAAAAATACATCCGCAGGTAGGAGCAGAGTTCGAGTGTCTGCAGGGCTGAGCAGTGCAGAGCCTGGGTACTCATTGGGAGAAGTGAGAAGAGCACTGTGCTGGGGAGAGATCAAGTTCAAAGCTCTGGCAGGATACCAGGATGTAAAAGCTCCTGGAGTTGCATGTGTTTAGACCTGGTTATAGTTCCCAGTTTTTCAAAGACGTTGACAGCAGTCATTGTGAGATATTCAATAAGTCCAGGTTTCAGCCCTGTCTGTCCTTCCACAATTCAGAAACAAAAATTTTTTGCTTCCTGCACTATTGGGCACATGGGTTTGGTAGGATGAGGCTGACTGCTTCCCATCAGCCAAGAGCTTAAAAAAGGGGAACAGTACTTGGAGCCCCATAACACAGAGGGCCCAGGTCCCCTTTCTGAATCAGCTTCAAGTTTGCCTTTGCCCTTAAGCCCCTATGTGTCACCATCTGCAGGCAGGCAAGTGGTGGATATGGAGCAGGGCAGAAGCTTCTTTTGGAGGATTCTAACAGCCTGCCCCCCTCTCTGTTGCTTCTTACTCAGTGACAGTGGCTTTTCAAGCCAGGGTTTGGAAACATATGTTGAAATGAGGCCTGTGTCGTCATCATCATCTTCAGCAGCATCAGATTCTGTGCAAGCCAGGGGTGAGTCAATGGCTCTTTTCTGAGATTTCGTGATTTCTTTCTTTTGGCCATCCTGTCTGGTTTAGCTCTGGGAACCACAACATGCCACAGTTTGTGTTACTCGCCAGCTTTGTGGCAAATCTAAATCTGTCTTTGAGTTTCAGGGAGAAGCTCAGAGGAAGAAGATGAAGCCAGGGAGGATCTCCGTCCCCTCAATCTCTCTGACCTGCTACAGTTCTCCAGCCAGGTGGCCCAGGGCATGGCATTCCTGGCATCAAAGAACGTGAGTGCCAAGAGGACCATGGCCCCAGCACACCAAGGGGGAAACACCAGTCCAGCCAAGCAGGAGCCATCCATCCTGGCTGCAGAAGGCTTGGGATGTCTTTGGATGGAGTAGCCAAGCTCAAGCAAGCTCTGCTCTGTCTGCTGGGTTCAGACAGGCTGGGCCTTGGTGTTCCCTCCAGAGCCCTTTTCTCCTGTGGCCATCATGGAAGGAAAGTGTTACAGGGGGAACCCAGGGCTGTGCATCATGCTGGTCTCAACATTTTCTCCCCTGCTTTTACACGAGGTCAGGAACTTTGTTGTGAAGCTTTCTCGCTTTGGCAGTGTCCCTGCTAGCCCAGGGACAAGGAACTGAAAGTGGCTGTGGATCTGACTGCCAGAGCTGGCTCAGAGTGTCAGAGTCACCCTGTGACTGTTTCAAAGATGAGGACATGGTGTCACCAGCCCCTGGTTCTGAGCCTCCCCTACGGGGAAGATGACAGCCCCGTGAGTGATTAAAGAACAGAGCATGAAATGTCACAGTGTCTTAACAGTGCAAGTGAAGTGCTTGAAAGAGAGCTACAAACATGGAGTTTGTACATGCCATGGTGCCTCAGGCAAGGGCTCTTCAAGCAGTACACATTTCCCTTGCCCCTACAAGCATTGTTTTGGTGGCAGGCATACACTGTAGGGAATTGTTTGGGACTGCTGGGGGCCTGTGACTGGGTTTCAGTTGTGGTCTCTTCTCCCCAGTGCATCCACCGTGATTTAGCAGCCAGGAACGTGCTGATATCAGATGGACGGGTAGCCAAGATCTGTGACTTTGGCCTGGCCCGGGACATCATGAACGACTCCAATTATGTTGTGAAAGGCAATGTAAGTAATTAAAATGGGCACAAGGGAAGGTACAAGGGTAGGAGGAGCTGGAGCATGAAGGACAGACGGGGTGTAGCATAAGCTGCTAGCTTGTCCCAGTCTGCAGGACTCTCTGCTCTTCCAGGCCCGCCTGCCCGTGAAATGGATGGCCCCAGAGAGCATCTTTGACTGCATTTACACAGTGCAGAGTGATGTGTGGTCTTACGGCATCCTGCTCTGGGAAATCTTCTCCCTTGGTAAGAAAGAAGCGAGCTTGCAAACCTCTTTTATTTTCTGTGGCTCACTACTGCCCTACTGTATCTGCAGAAAAAATTTCCAAGAAAGAAGAAAAGTTGACAAAAATCTAGGTTTAACAAGGCTATAAAACACTGTGTTATATTTCCAGAGGGACCATTCAAAACAGAGAATCCCAAAAAATCATTTTCTCTAACTCAGACATCCCTGGGTTGCAGCGGCTCAGGCAATGCTCCAGGATGTCTCTTCCCACTCCTCAAGGCTGGAGTGTTGAACATTCTGGTCTGAGAGCCACCTCTGCTCCTTTTACTGTCCCAGGGAAGAGCCCCTATCCTGGCATGGTGGTGAACAGCAAGTTCTACAGCATGGTGAAGCAGGGATACCAGATGGCCAGGCCTGACTTCGCTCCCTTGGAAATGTAAGTGGATGCACTGACAAGGGGGCTGGAGCTGCCTCATGGCAACAGGCAGGGACATGGCACAGGGATCAGGTCTGCCTGCTGCTCCCAGGTGACAGCCTTGAGGTTAAGGATGGGTCCTACCAGGCTGCTCCTTGCTCCTGTAGGAAAACAAGGCCTGGGGCAGTCTATCCAGCATCTCCTGCTTAGGGACAGGAGCTTAAGAACACTCACATGTCTACATTCCTGAACTGGGTGGCGTTTTCTTGTTTTAGTTAGCTTCTTTTGACACTGTGATTACGAGAAGATAAGCTTGAGTAGGCTACAGGAGGGTAATGAGTGTAAGCCTTAAGTCTTGGTGGCATAAAGCTTCTTGTTGATTAGTTTGCTCCGTCCCCTCCAGCGCTCTCCATTCCCTGGAGCACTGCACACACTCACTGTGGGTTTTTGGAAGACAAGGGACTGCTCAGTACTGTATCCCTGACATACAGAGTGCTGCAGGGAAGAGCCCAGGCTTGCAGACCCTCCAGCAGCACCATGCAACCTCCCTGTCCCTGTGTGGCCCTGCAGGTACAGGATCATGCAGGCGTGCTGGAGCCTGGAGCCCACACGGAGACCCACCTTCGACCAGATTGGCTGCTTCATCCAGAAAGAGCTGGAGGTGCATAAGGAGCAGGTGAGGACCTCTGGAGAGGAGAAGGGGGAGGATGTCTTTCCCCCTACATGAACACAGCTTCTGGACACGTTTTCTGGGATATCCCTTACCATTAGCTGGTGGGAGCAGTGTAGTGTTGGTGGGAAGGGCAGAGGCATGCAGCTGAAGGGTTAAGTCACTCCCCACCACGGCCAAAGAGGGCTGGACAAGGAAGCACAGCTTCTTGGCAGAAACCTCTCTGTGACAGGCAGTCATACACCACCAGCACAGCACCCTGCCCCATTCCCCTGGACCTGCTGTCCACAAAAAGCACAGGCATGTGCTGGCCCTGTTGGTTAGTCATGCCCTGTGGGCACAGCAAAGGGTGGTAATGTGGAGTGAGCTCATCCCAGCTGGTCACCTGCATGGGAACAGGTGTCATACACAATCAAAGGGACCAAAACACACTCGAGGTGTTGTGTTTCTTCCTTTTCTTTCAAGGACTACACCAACCTCCCCTCCAGTGCTGAGGAAGACAGTGGCTGTGACACCTCTGGCTGCTGTGAGGAGTCCTGCGAGCAAGAGGAGAGTGGGCAGCCCCTTCTCAAGGGCAACAACTACCAGTTCTGTTAGGTGGGACCTTCACCCTGGGGTTGATCCTCGTCCTGGCTCCACAGAGCTCACCCTAGGACACAGACACCTTCTGCTTTGGCCTTCTCTGTGCTTTCTGAAGTGTGAGTGTTACGGACTATCTCACCAAAAGGAGAGCGAAGGAGTCACCTTGGGGTCCCTCAAGTCTTATCTCACACACAGCATAGAGCTGTTAGGATGATAGCAGGCTCCATCTCTACAAGGTACACAGAAATCCCCATCAGCTGCCTCCCCATACCCCAGAGAAGGCTGTGGGAGTTTGGGGTTTGTAGTTTTTTAAAAAAACCTAGTCACAGACAAGTAAGACATTTCCAAGTGTCACTCACATTACTGAACCCCTGTGTTTTATAAGCACATCTTGAAATATGTCTTGGCACTGGAACTGCTCCATACACTCTCTTCCCTGAACACTGGAGTGTGTTTAGATATAGGTAAAGCTTCTACATAGCATTAAATATGCATTAACCCCTACACTTCTTGTGCAATCCACCTCTCTTCAGCTGATGCTTCTGCAGAGAGTGTTTGGGTGAAGGGAGCCACAGAGCCAACCCCAGGGTTATGTGAACTTGTGCCTCACTGACAGGACACAGGGACAGTTCTTTCTCAGGTAAAACCCAGCAGAAAACAGTGCTCTTCCCTGAGAGCATAGAACACAACCCCAATCCAGGAAAGAATGGCAGCTTAAAGAGGTCTACAAATGATCAGTATTACACATATCCTACAGAATTTCTGAGTTACTGAGCACGTAGCAATCACTGCCTTTGTCACTATTACAGACTTGTACTAAATTTCCTAAATGTACTTTTAATAGTGCAACTGAGGTGATTTTTTTCATAAGCTAGGGCCTAATGCCCTTCAACCTATTTCTCAGCTAGCTCTTGCTCAGGGTTACTACTGCCTTGGTCACCCAGTCCTGTGTACCTACCAGAAAGAGCTGAAGAACCTTCTTAGCTTCACCTGACTCGGTGGGTAAAGGATCTCTATTCCAGGTACAGACAAGCTGCAACTGACAGGGCTCAGGTAAACTACAACTGCACTGCAGAGGTCTTTGTCACACTGAGCAATTTCATCGTGGGCCATTTCTGATTCTGTTAAACCCAGTCTTATGCTAACACCAAGTGATTCATTCCTCCTTACTAAATGAAAAGCTAATGTAACTCTAGCTGTCAGCATTATAAAAAATAAAATAACATGTTCAACAAAATGAGTGTCTTCTAGGGCTCTAAGGACTGTTCTCAGAGGGGAACAGCTCAGAGCATGGGTGATGATGCACTGGCCTACCCGCTCACCCTGCAACTCTGTTCCTCAGTACCAGTTCTCAAACCCACTCATTCCTGTGTAACACAAAAACTTATTAAAAACAAGGTTTTAAAGCTCTGAAGTTGTCCCTGTGCATAGATATAATGGAAAGCCATTTCAATTGTGATGATGGGACACCTGACAAGTCACCATGTGGCACATGGCAGCAGTCTCTGGGGCAAGTGCAATGCCAAAGGCAGGGCAAATGCAGAAGAGATTCAGCAGTGTTTGTGCCTCTTCTCTTGAAGCCATCCAGGTCTTGTACACAGAAAAAAACCAAACAAACCAACGCAAGTCACTTGACCACAGTTTCACCCCCAAAATTGGAGATAATTTATTGAACTTTATCACTGACTGAAAAAAGTCACTAATGTCTCTTATAATAAGTTAATGTTCTTAACAGAAAAACCCCAAGCCATGATTACTGCATTTGCTCAGACTTAATACATTTACTTTAACAGTACGGTACTCAATAGGTTCCCCTTCACAGAAGGGAGTTTTCAACCACACTGCAAGCCTCAGAATCTTCCCCACTGCTCACTCAGACAAAATGAACTCCCAAGATGGCAACTTAGCAGTCTGGCATCCTGCTTGTCTCCTCTGTGGGTCACAGCGAACACCAAACACCTTCACCAGCCATGGCCAAAGGGAGCTGCAGCAGTGACAGCACAGCTTTGCACCCACAGCCCCAGGGGTTCTTCAGGTGTGCTGCAGAGGCAGAGGCCTCATCCTGACTCCTCTCAAGGCGCTGACAACGCAACCTGGGCAGCAGGAGATTCCTCTAACCCCCCCAGAGTGCTGTGAGAACATGGGCAGGGCAACTGTGACACCTGACAAAGTGATGAGATTGTACATGTGGGTGCAGCTCTCCCAGCACATCCATGAGGGTGGAATACAGAACCCTGCTGGCTCTGGTGACACTGCATTCATTGTTCCTCCTTGGCCCCACAGACAGTGTTTGAGTGTCCCTCCCCTCTCCACAGCCATCCCTTGCACAGCACTTAAACCATCCTCCAACCCCTCAGCTGCCCTGGGGCTCAGTTCTTACCTTACCATACAGAACACACTCCTCTCACTGTACCTTTTGGCTTCCAAGTAATTAGTGCTCATGTGAAGGGACAAACAACTCTAGAAACTCCCTGCAGCCAAAGCACCCACAATCCTGGACCAGGAATGCAGTCTCCAGGGAGGCTCCCCAAATAAAGCATGTTAAAGCAGCACAGGTCCTCCTCCTTTTCAAGACTCCTTGCAGCCAATGCCTATGAGAGCTCTGCAAGATTACCAAGCAGGAGTCAGTATCTCAAATTCACCTATTCAGAATGTTTTGGGGGAAAGCGTTGTAGCCATCTACCTTTCATGCCTGGTCCCACACCCCCAGCCCTGCCACCAATAAGCACAAAGAAGTCAGCAAGCAAGATTCAGAATTAAAAAACCTGTGTGTGCTTGACCACACACTCCCTGCTACCAGCAACTCCCCTCTCCAGCTGCAGGGAGGGCAACAAACATCCACAGCCCTGAACAGCAGGTCCATCACATGCCTTGGAGGCAGCTGCAGCCTTCTGCAAGGGGGTGACAGACCCGTGCTCGCAGCAGCTATCACAATGCTATGGAAGCACACAGCTCTTTGGTCAGTAACAGCAGTCAAAGCCACCAGCATCACATCTCCAACCTGTAAAAATAAACTCTCAAGCCAGACAGCTGCAAAAGCTGGCTCAGCCCACCCATCCACGCGACCAGAGAGAGAAACCAACAGGCTGTTTTGTTTCTCAGCAACCTCTATCCTCCTCCTGCTTCCCCTCTTCCTCCTCTTCCGTTTCTGTTTTGATCTGGGCCACCCCGAGGCGGTAGAGCGCGTCACGGATCACCACCTCCCCGGGCTGGCAGCTCTGCACGATCTCCTGGATCTGCCTGTTGACGATCTCCCTGCTGGTGAGGAAGTCCACGAGGCGGTTGTAGAGGTAATAGTGCGTGGGGTTCTCGAAGGTGATGGGCCTGTGGCGCACGGTGCTGGTTTTGCTGTCGCTGATGGCGGCGATGATGGCGCCGTAGGGCTCCAGCTCGCGGCACAGCGAGATGCAGCGGTGCCGAGCTGTGGCGTCCCAGGGGCCGCTCTGCTCCGAGCCCGTGTGCACGACCCGGCGCGCCGAGGACTTGGTGATGGGGTGCTGCAGGGAGTGCTCAGCCACCGTCATGTCTACGCTGTAGTGCTGGTCCAGCAGTTCAGGGCAGGACACGTACTGGGGGAGAGACGCACGCACACCACGTAGAACAACAGGTAACTTCCCCACGGCCCAGGAGACAAAACTACCCGCTGGCCAAACTCCAACCAGCACCACGACCCAGGACAGAGGGAGGGCTAAATGATCCGGGCTTCCCCTGCATGCCACAAAGATGGTATGTACACTCCCCCCTCACTTGTACGCCCTCAGATAATCCCAAGGCACTAGGAACCATCTTCCTCTCTCACTTCTCAAAGAGTAGCAGTAGGTTGAAAGGAGTTGCTGTGTCAAAATAAATGATGTGCTCCAAAGTTCATGATCTGAGCTGTTGCAATGCACTCCCAGCACAGCTCTTCCTATTAAGGACAGTTAATCAAACACAACACCCAGGCAACATCTAATACATCCTGCTATGCTTAGGAGTGATGCACTGGCAAAGCCTAAACCAGGAGATACTTACCAGGTCAAATTCCTCCCTGGCCATGTTCAAGACCAGGCTGGATGGGGCTGTGAACAATCTGGCCTAGTGGAAGGTGACCCTGCCTATGGTAGGGGGGTGAACTGGATGAGCTTTAAGGGCCCTTCCACCCCAAGCCATTCTGTGATTCTACAAAATTATCTTGAGCCACAATGGTTACATACAGGGGGTGGGGGTTAATTTTAATCTCCCTTGCAACTTTTCCGTACTGGACTGGCACAGCAGAGAGCAAAGACATAACTAACCTTTGGAGGTTCCATGGGGTCAGAGAAGCAGCCCTGGTTCTTCCCCCACATCTGGGAAGTCAGGCCAGGCCAGCAGAGGTCTGCACACAGAGCTACTGAAGAGGCTGTATCAACAACATATACTGGAGGCCAGTGACGTGAGGATACCAACAAGTCCACGTGATCCCGAGCATTTTCTCCTCTTACTATGTACTTTGAGCCACACACAACCTAGGGAAAAAAAAAAAAAAAAAGGAGTAACATCAGCAGCACAATAAAACTGAAAACTTACAGAAAAAAAATCTAGTCTTAAAAAAAAAATCCAGCTTCCTTTCAGGTATTCCAGACTATACAGTAACCAGAGAGCTACTGTCTCTAAAGATATTCTGTTTCCTCCTCATACACATTTACCTTGTCTTGGGGAATTCTCCAAGCCCTGAGGAACATGTTTCATTCCCACAGCTCAGAGAAGCCCATTCCATTGCTTCTATTTAATAAGGAAGTTCCATGCTGTTAAATCAAATAATGAATAGCCAAAGAAGAAAAAAACATCATGACTCCAACATTTCTTACCTGATGTGGACACACTTTATAGATTTTCCCTCCTGTGTGGTGAGCAGAAGGTGGTGTAATGCTTGTCCCATTCTGTACAAACTCATAGAGAGCCAGGAGGGAGTAGCAAAGCTCATCCTAGAAAAGACAGGCCCCAGAGAAAGTGACTAAAATTCCCTCCTGCAGAGAAGGAAAAGGTAGCAAGGTCTCCCAAATCCTAATTTGCACTTCATCCAGTAACTTCCTAACCCCACACTCAGCACTGTGAGGATGACAAGCAATTACACAATGCTGAGCCAGTGACAAGGTAATTACAGGCTTCCTTTCTTCTAGCCCACAAAGGTTCAATTTATTTCACCATGTGTAAATTATCCTATAACCTGCTGGCACCCATCCCTGCCCTTAGTGCAGTCAGACGAGAAATTATTTGTCTAGGATGGCAAGAGTGGATGAGGGAAAGACAGTGAAGAACAGCTCCACTCCTGCAGGCTTGTATGTGGGCAAACAAGCCATTACCTTTGTGTGTGATGCCTCCCAGGGGATGCCACACTGTGTCAGAAAGCTCTGCAGCTCTTCCTCACTGTAAGAGTTTATCAGCTCAGGCCTGAAGACTTCTTCCTGAAGGAGCCTCACCAAGGCACTCCCATTACCTGCAAAGGCAGGAAATACATCTCAGCACTTATTCTCAGGAAGGGAACTTACTAAAATAATTTCTTATGAAGACTACAGAAGCAGAGATTGCATAACCCACAGCTAGCAAGAGAAAGCTGTGAACAATCCTACTTGCATAGCACATCACAGCCCACACTTTGTCTTGAGCCCTCCACTGCTGAGGTCACCAGACTGAGCCCAGCATAGCTGCAGACTCCATAAACACTTACCTACCCCGTCACTTGTAACCTTTAAATGACTGATGTGAGGATAACCAAGTGAAAAAGAGCAGAGATAAATGTTACTGCAGCCTTTGGACTGAACAGCTCCAGGCTCAGCCTTCACATCTCCCTGGTTCTTTCTCTGGAGCTCCACTTCCACAAAAGCCCACATAGCTCTTCTGCAGCCCAGCTCTGAAGCAGCTGCAGCCCTGTCTGCAAAGCCAACTCACACACTTGATAAGCTTGCAAAGCCAGTTTTCCTTCTTAAACACAGCACCTAAATTCTTAAAGGAGCCAGGTGCTAACTGATGTTAGCTCTCAGATCTAAGATTATTCCTCTCACTGTTTCTTGCTCCATACAGTCAATATGCAGGGAATGTACTGAATGTTGACAACTCTGATCAGGACTAGCACAACACTCTCCTAGTTATTCCTCAAGTTCTGTAAAAACATATTCACCCTTTATTGAGATTGTAACACTGAGATACCAAGCACTACCTGAAACTTCCACATTCCAAGTATCAGTCTAACATGAAACAAACACTAATTGGCATTCAAAATGTGCATGCAATCAGACTCTATCTCACCTGGGGTGCAATGCTCCCATGTCCCCCATGTCTCAAATGCATCAGAGCCCACCAGTGCATCCAAACTTCACAGGAAAAGCAAAGCCTCAAGCAGCAAAGTAGCCTGAGAACAGCTAAATCACCCCAATGTTCCTGTCTTTTCTCAGCACACATAATTTTAAAGTGTCATGAAATCAGCAGTTCTTAATTCAAGACTTCAAGACTGAGGGCACCAACACATCAAGCACTCCCTTCATAAGCACAACCTGAGCCATTACCTGGCACTGGCTGTGCATGCAGGTTCTTGTCCTTCTCTGTATTGATCACCACTGCTCCTCTCATCAGTGGAGGGAAGAAAGGAGCAACAATAGAGGCATCAAACTTTGTGATGGGGATGCTAGAAGGAAAAGCCACCTGCTCAATCACCTCTGTCTCCATCGTGGACCAAAAGTCTTCTACATTCACTTCACTTGATGGCAAGTATTCTGGCCAAGTAAACTGCAGAGAGAAAGAAAGAGTGGTGGGATACAAATAACCACAGTTCATTTGACAGTTGTGTGTCAGGCTCACTCATGGAATGAGGACTATCCAGGAGAGTGCTCAGCCCAAAGAGAACAAGATGATTTCAGTCTCCTAAAGCTTTCCACAAACACTTTGCATCCGGTAAGACTCAAAATTTGACATATTTGACATAAAAGCCAGACATGCTACATTCTCCTACTGGGGTTTTTTCCCCCAGTAGAGAAGACAGTACCTCAGGGAAACTTGAGAAAAAAAGAATGTGTTCATGTCAAATGAAGAAGATGAAATTCAACAACTTCCATCCAAGGTTCCCACTGCCCAAGGCTGCTGGACAAAAGCTGTGGTCCAGGGAAAAAGGATCTTGTTTTCCCTGAACTACACATCAACATCTCTAAGAGGAAGCATAGGCACTGCTGCTCCAGCCACATCCTCTTGTCAGGCATCAGCAGAAAACCACTCACAAAGGTCTCATGTATCTATTGTGCATCATGAAGACCAGAGTCAGCAAAAAATCATTATGATCTGCTTTGAACACGAACAGGATGTGAGTTGTGGGAAAAACCTACCTCTATATTTTTCAGTGCTAGGACATTTTCTGTATTCCTCTGGGCTATTTCCACCTTGGGGGTTATGCCACAGATTCCACAGATCATATCATTGTAATCCCGGACTGTCAGGCATTCAAAAGCCCAGTAGCCATTACACAGCAGTTCCTGGAGCTGACCCTGTTCATCAGGGCTCAGGCTTTTGTCTGAAAAGAGAACATGTCCCTGTTACAGTTTTCATGTCCTGAAGCCAGTGGAGAGGTTGTAGGGCTCTCCTATGCAGGATAAAATCAAACCTGCCCTCCAGAGAATTGTTACAAAGAACTGCTCATAGAGGTACTGTTTGGTTTAGGAAGTGATTTAACAGAAACATCATACCACACTAAAATAGGTGAGGTTTGCCTTTTTATAACCTAACAATCATCATCAGGTCACAGTTTGGTAAAAAGCAAGAAGGAAAACCCACCAGTTTGCTCCTGAACAGAGTCAAGGATATTGCCAACAGCCACTCTGGGATCCTCTCCAAGTTTAATGTGGTTTCGGATTGCAAACAGAAGATCCAAGCTCACTAACAATTTGTTACCCACATTGAAAAGGCCTGCAGTTAAAACAAGACAGTTATCATCTCTAGGGCTCCAGATCTTCCTCACAAATGAATACCCTCCTTACTGATACACAACACACTCACATGAGTACAGTTTAGAGGATAACAGAAATACAAACAGTGCTCCTGGATCTCTGAAATGCAGAAGATCAGCTGAAAGATCAGCTCCTGTCACAGACTTGGTTTAAAAAGCTACAAGGAACAGCTGCCAATCCATCTCATCGGCAATGCTGTGAAACAGTGCTCTCCAGAGATGTCTGACTCTGATCTCAGGGGCTGCCTTGCAGAACTCAACATTCACACAGAGACCTACACCAGTGAATCAAGGCAAGGTCTTCCTCACCAGAACATTCATGTGTTTTCACTCACAAATATAGATTTACTTGCAGAATAAGTAGAAGCAATTATCAAATTTAGTACACTGGGGAAGGGAACAAGCTTTTCTGTGCCTGGACAATGCCCTGACACAAGCCCAAGGCTTCCAAAGGGTTCAGACTGTAGTCATGCTGTATGCTCACATCTCTCCTACCTGTGTAAATATCAGTGAAGCTATGGAGGGCCAGACACTGCAGGTTCAAGCACACTTTGACCTGAGCTGTAACCACCTGTAAGCGATTGGCTGTCAGCAGCCAGCACTCCTGAGGACCAGCAAGGGAACTGCAACACACAACAAAAACCACTCTGAGTGAAGCCAATGGGTTTTTTAGTCCAGCCCTGCAGTAACTTTAGACATTCTAGTTGACATGAATTCATTATTATGTAAATCTAAGCGAGCTCACCACATCATATCATACCAGTCAAGTTACATTTTAAAACAGATTTCCCAGGCAGAGTCAGATCACTGCTCACATCCTTTTAAACAGCACTAGAGCATCCCTTCCAGCTCCATACACTGGGCACCTACTAGTGAATAGGTGGAGAAAACCTATGGCCCCAGCTGCCCTGGGAGAAGTGTCTGTACCACTGCTGTGGTGATCAGTAACACTCCACCCGACAGCCTGTCCCTGCACACAGAGATTCAGAAAGGTCTGCTCCTCTACAGTGTAACTGCCGAGGGGGAAGTTCAGACAGGAGGGTGCCAGTGGCTGAAATACTGCTGTCCACCTGAGAAAACAGGAATCAAAGCCAAAGCCACCTCCTTCCCACTGGCAGGGCTTCAGTTAGAGCCTGTGCTGGGACATGGGAGAGTCCCACACACAGAGCACTGCAAAGCAGCCAGGCACGGACAAAAATTTACAATGCACAGGTTAGCAAGTCCCAAGGTGAGGGACAAGGTGTGAGATTGCTCTGTTCTGAAAAAAATACAGAGCATAAAAAGTATCTCTTCTGGAAAGATCTCAATTAGTGCTAGCCTGACCAAAGCAAATATCCATCATTTGTATCAAGAATTTTTTTTTGTGGAAGAAAGAAACACAAGGTTAAACTCCCTGACATTTTGCTGTAGGAAAAATTTTAGATCATGTTTTCAGAAACAAGAGGATGTCTGGCAGACAGGGAGGTAGGAGACATCCTAGTTTTATCCAAGTTTTCATACAAATCTAGTTAAGGTAATCTAGCCTATGTATTAAAAGTTTCTGAAAGTCCTTCAGGTTTCAATTTGGATATTTGTTCCAAAAAACCATTCACTCAAGCACACACTAAGAAATGAAAGGAATGAAAATATCATAAGCAAAAAGATCCACACAGGAAATACTCAGACCAGGAAGAGAGAAAAAAAGGAAATCACACAACACACATCGGTAAACACACAAGTTTTCCTCTCTCAGCCTCAAAGCATCAGAATGGAAAACAAAGAGGGGATGACTAATGAAAATACTCTGTTTCAATAAGAAAAAAGTTACATCTACACTTTGCAGTCACTCTTTGATCCTGCCAAACCTTTTCCCCACACATTTAGCTTTTTCAGTGTCACTTTCACCGGCTTCACTACCAGGGGCTAAAGCAAATACTATTTCAGGCAGAGTCAGAACAAAGAAAATCAGCGTGAGTTTGAAAGAGACAAAATCCCAAAGCAGAATCTTACTTCTGTCCCCCTTTGAACAAGGGGCTGTTACAGAGGAGGCACTGCACACACGGAGACTCGTAGTAGTTGGACCAGGAGGTCTGCTCAATGGTCACCGTCTCCTCACTGACGTTGGACAGGATGAGGCGGGAGCTGTTGAGCTCGTGGATGAGGGTGAAGATCTCTGCCAGCTCTGACTCGTTCTCGGGGATCTGCATCACCTTGCGCAGCAGCTGCAGCGTGGACTGCCGCTGGATTTCCCTCTGGGACGGCGTCAGCGGCTCGCTGGTGTTCAGCACGTCCGACCGACCCGGGCTGACCTCCTGCAAAGCAACACATCCGACCAGGCAAGCATAGGGATGAAATACTAAGCCCAAAGAAGTCATAAAAGGCAGCAAAAAACACAGTAACCTTTGCACTCAGTAGACTTGACTTCTGCTCTAGTGCTGAATCATTGACTCCACGCAAGATCTGCAAGTCCAAATTACTTTAACAAAAATAGTTTATTATAGCAGAGCCCTCGAGGATCTCCTGCTCTGCCAGACCATCACAGATTGGCCATTAAACTGTTAAATGCAGGGGCTGGGGATCCAGAAGGTGAGGATAACCACCAACAGGTATATAAACACTTCAATAACCCTCATCACTTGACTCCCCAATCATCACTGTCTGTCTCCACAATCTCCACTGTCTTTCTTGCCTGATTATCAGGCACAGGCTCAGGGCAGCCTGCACAGCTCTCCAGAAGCTGGAGGAACCAAGTACTAATAGAGAACTGGGGGCTGTGATACACAGAACACACTAATCAATAACAATTGATCAGCTACTGTTTACCCTTCTCCAACACACACATACCATCACAACAAAATGCACAAACACAGGAGAACCGAACTCCAGGCTGTCCCAGGAGAACAGAGAGAACACAAACAGGCTGATCTGTTTAATCCCTGAAACTCTTCTGTCAACATTTCAACCTGGTTTTCTGACTAGTCTAGCAATGAGATAAATGATCAGTCAAAAGCCCAGAGACAACAATGAACTGTGTGACAGGAATGTTAAACAGATCTACAACCAGAAAAAAAAGAAAAAAACTAAATGAGGAAGAGACAAGCCACATGCCTCTCAGAATGCAAGCTGAGCTAAGCACACTGCTGCTCCTTACACAGCTGTTTGTGTGTGATTTTCACACAGGCCATCTCAGTTTGTTTGTGTTTTTGAAGAAAAAACAAAACCACTAAACAAAGTTATGTTTTTCAAAATAAAAAAAAAGGCAAGTGGATGAGTCATTACTACACAGACTAAAATTCTGTCTATTTGCTGAGTAGGCATTCAGCTAAGAGCAGGAAAGCTCCTTTTTTTCATTTATTGTTTTAAAAACGTGACAACGCAGTATGAGAAAAGCTAACCTTTGAGAATGGAGGGGCAGAAAAAAAACCAACCCCAGAATCAATTACATCCACACAGAACAGGAGACAACTGAAAACTTATTTATACATTAGAAAAAAACCCCTACATCCAGAAATAAATTCAGGCTGGAAGTAAAGTTGCTCTACAAACCCTTACAAACAGGAAGCTCTAGTACAAGATGTACTAATTTAACTGACACTAGCCCCAAACTGCTCACAAAGCAGAGCATACTTGGGAGTTTCTTGATGAAGTCTGAACTTCAACAAAGCTGACACAGCAATGCTGTGACTTCAGGGTCGATTTTCCCAGCTGTACTGTCACAAGAGAAGCATTTTTAAGTTGAGGAGACACCCAGTGGTAGCACTGGGTGTGCTCAGACTCACTCAGCCTGAAGCACCACTGCTACAGGAGTTCAACAAATATCAGAGATATTTTAAATAGGAACCATTCTGCCAGAAAAGTTTATCAAAATGGAAAAAAAAAAATCAAACAAAAAACCCAAACCATGTTTCCACAGGGACCTGCAAACTAAACTTCTCTGCCCAGCTCACAACAGACATGTGATAAAACAAGCCAGCTTGAACCTTACCAGGGATTTTGGTGTTTTCTCAGTCCTGTCTTTGGCAAGGTTGTATCCACAGCTTGGACAGATGCGTGGCTTGTGCCTGTTTGTGTACACATAACTGCAGGAGGGGTTCTTGCATTTCCCTCTGCCACGTGATGTTGCTAATCCCAAATCCTGAATGACACAAAAGACATGTTTGCTCACCTAGACTTTTAATAGTTGGACTCCATGATCTTAAAGGTCTTTTCCAGCCTGAATGATTTTAAGCCAACAAGATTCTAAAAAATACTATTATATGTTTTATCTCCTCTTTATAACATCTTGTTTAAACATCAATAGCAAGCTCTGTCACTTTGCACAGAATCCTTTAAGTGGCACTTAAACATTCTGTGGCCAGTTCTCCAGACCAGAAACATATTAAATTCATTTAGAAACCCCTGATCCTCCCTGCTGAACTCAAGGAGGGGATGGGGATTATGCATGGGAACATGAGCTAAAATCCATCTCTTAACAAGGCCCCAAACATAAATGCAAAACCGAGCAGAGTCATCCTGGACCAGGTCTAGAGATGACACAAAGTACAGATTATTTCACGCTAAAAATGAGATGTATTTGTGCAAGTCAGTAAAACAGAAGTCCCAAAACATTCTCATCCCAGAGAGGACACTCCCCATGGCAGAAGTCACACTATTTGAAAAATTCTCACCAAAGTTACAGTGCAACTGTACTTGTAGGAAGGGAATATGTCTGGTTTGACCTCCACAACTTTAACCTGAGATGCCCTGCTTGTCACAGAACTGTGGAGCTAGAGATTGAAAGCAAAAAAAAAAAAAACCACCCATCAGACATTTACCACTAAATGCATACATGCATCAATAATCAATATCTATTAGCATTCCTGCCCCCAAGAGATTAATTAATGTTAATTAACTAATTTAATATCCGTAATACCATAAGACACTATTTTGCATGCAAAGGCATTACAATTCAGATTCATTTCAGCACCTTGGCATGCTCAGTCATATTTTACAGGTGAAAAGCTCAGTATTCACTATTGCATATCAGATTATCAAAGCACCAGCAGATCCTTAAAACATCTTCTTGAAGCAGCTGGGAGGTTCCCAAAGTAACCAACAGCAGGATTGTCCAACAGCATCTCTCAGCTCAGTTCTCACACTCAGCCACCGAGCAGTCATTCTCACACTCAGCCATATAATAAAAACAGCCAGTGACAGATCTCATCCTCATAAGGCTGCTACATTTTTTGTTCTATTTCTCACTCAGGTCATATCACTCACTTGGGAGAGAAAAAACCAAAGAAACCAAAACCACAAACAAAATCCTCCCCCCAAAAAAATCCAGGGAAAATAATTTGCATTTGAAGAACAACCTTTCGCTCCTCAGCAGCTGATGGCTGCAGAACTGACTGGCCCAACTGTTTCAGTGTACTGGGCTTCAAACCTGATGTTCTCACAGGGGAATGCTTGTCTAGAAGGAGGAAAGAGATGCACCAGGTTAAATATGAGAAAACAGGTTCTGTTTCTTTCTGACATCTTTTATAAATGTCACTATAATCATGTGAGGTCTCTTTCCTCTGAGCTTGAAATAACCCAAGCAGGTGTTTCATGGCCCATTTACTGCACTCAGGCAGGGACAAACTTTTTTTTTTCTAGCACTGGTAACCACCTCCCTTGAAACCTATCTTATTATTGGCAGACACCACTTCAGCACAGTGAGGAAAGACAACAGCTCCCAAATCACACAGAGAATGCTGCTTTTACCAGTACTTGCAAAGGCCTGCCTGCTGCTCGGCTGCTCCGTGCTGCCTTCTCTCCCCACGCTGGCTGGAGCAGGCAGAATGGCTCTCATGGGTCTGGCTGCAGCCAGCAAGGAGGGCTTGGGTCTTGGTTTACTCCTTACTTCTTGTCCCTTGTGTGTAGCAGCCGTTGCATCAGTTCTGAAAAACAAGAGCTACAAGTGGAAAAATGTTCTGTCCATGATTTCCCCTCAGCTTCAGTTTTCCTCTCTTCCCTGAATTGTGCTTTGTTAGCAACTAATCACAGCTATTGCAATAGAGAGAGAGAGAGAGACCGTGCTAAGGCTGCATCTGCCCTGTGACTACAATCTGTCACTTAAAAAAAATATTAGCTCTGATGGACAAAGACTCAAAGGAACAATCCTGAACTGGCACAAAACAGACAGCAAACACAGTAAGTCTTACAGGAAGCACTGCCAACAGCCTTCGACTTCTTGGACTAGTCCCATAAGCACACAATAGACATCATATGCTCCCATAACACATGGAAAAGTGACTCACCCCACCACTGGCTTTTTCACAGAGGTGTTTGGACTCAACACCTCGGAAGACGTCGACATCCCCAGCCCTACACTTCCTTTCTCTGCCTGCTCCGAAGAAGTGTCTGCTTGCCACTGGCTCTCTTGGCCCAGCACCACTCCAACAGCACTCCTCCTGTCTTCAGCAAGCACATTATTTGGGAGAAAGTGGCCCTCAGAGATGATCACTTCCTCCCACTCCATCTCAGGCATCTGCCCTCCGACAGGCACAGCATTCAGCAGCTGGCTGACAGCTTCAGAGCTCTCCAAGGCCGACCTGGAGGAGCTCTCGCTAACGGCCGTGGGTTCTGGGAGGGCTGACTGCTGACCTCTTTTAGCTGCTGGAGTTTTAAGAGAGGTGCCTGAATTTGGCTCAGATTTGCTTTTTGGTTGCTTTTCCTAGAAACAAGGAGAGAGTCACATTTCAGAGCTTCCAGCTTTCACAGATAAGCAAGTCCCCTGCACATATGCCACGTTTCCCGTGGCCTATTTAACGCTGGATCAAAACAGCAAAATCCTAAGTGTTTAAGCAGTGAATTGTATGGGAGTAGACAAGACAGCATCTCCTACAACAGCAAAGGCCCTGCTAACATTGTATCTGGCCTCTTGGCCCTTCATGTATTATTTTTAGACACTGTTTACTTTGAAGAATCAATCTTCCTTAAACTCCCTTAAATATCAGCATTAGCATCAACACCACAACGTCACCCACCACCCTCTGTAGCAAGGGCCCACCTCCTACGCTCCTCTTTCATGGCTTCAGCTCTCTGATGCTGCCTGTTCTTCCACATTATTGAGCAATCAAAGGCAGTTAAGACAGAGAATTTGCATCTTTTGGATACAGGTTTTCAGAAAAGCAAGCATGTGAGCCAACCAGAAAACAGGATTACTTAGGATGATTTTTTGACTTTAAGAAAAATGTTACTTCCAAGACTAAGCCTACAGAAATCATTGTACTGGAATCAAAAAAGGTACAATAAACACTGAATTGGAACATGGAAAAATATATCAGAAATGGAATCCAGCAGATCAGAGTAAACCTGAAAGACAAAAAGGGAAACTTACTCTAAAACCTTTCAGTTCTAACCCGGGTAGGATTGAACTGCAGCAGACATGCCATGTTCAGGCAGAATCCAGGAACACTTTTTGCATTCAGACATCTCTCTACCTCAGCAAGTTTACCAAACAAAAGCGAAGATGTCACCGTCACTATTTGTACCCTACCACACAGGAAGCTCAGCCTTCAGCTCAGACACCACAGAATTTGCAAGCTGCCCAAAGGAGTTCTCATCCCTGAATGTTTAATGGATCCAGACACAAAACAAAGGAGGTTCAGAACAAATCCACACAAAGCCACTGAATGTCAATGCCAATTTTCACATTGAGAACATCATTTAAATTGTGCCTGATGAGTCTTGCTTCAGACAGAAATGCACATCTGTTCAGAGCTGACTAATTACCAGGACAGTGCCAAGGTTTAAGGATCAAGTGTGTTTTTCTGTACACAGCTAGTAGAGATGCCAACAACTTAAGCAGAGTAGGCTTTTCCACTCAGACAAGCTTCACAACTCTACCAACACGTGGAAATTTCCTTCCAGTCAGAGGTCAGAACATCATGATCAGACACATGGCCATGAGACAACAACACCCAACAGCACTTCAGCTTCCACTAGATCAACTTCATTAACAAGCTCCTAAAGGATCATACACCTCCTATAATTGAGAGTTGTTCCTCTTCTCTGTTAAAAAAACATGTTGAAAGACCACAGAAAACTAAATTTGTAGAAGAACTTCAAATGCTGATATTAATTACCACAAAACAACTTCCTGAGCTTAGCTGGGGCTGTAGCAAGAATAACAGGCAATGCCTTCCAGTCACAGGAACTGTGCAGGCAGAGGGCCAGAAGAATGTGTATCCTCTCAATGAGAGAGCTAGCAAATGCAGCCCCATCTATTCTAACAGACAGGAGCAGCATCTTTACCCAAGGTGTGGTGGTTTCAGGTCTCACCTTGGCCAAGTGTCCTCTGCAATGGTGACTTGCTCCAGCACATGCACTGGAACACAAGTGCAGGGATCATTTCTGGTGTATCTGAGCTCCTGTGCTAGATCTACAGGTCCAGAAGTATCACGGGCTTTCACAAAACCAGCACTTTTTGTCTCAAAGTCAGGAAAGGAAAGACAAATTTACCTTTGGGATCCATTTCCTTCCCAGGAAGTTCCCACATGTTGGGCATTTTGGTGGCTTATGCCTGGTGACATAAGTGAAGGAACAGCCAGGATTGGTGCAATTTCCATGTCCCCTGCGAGTATAGGTGGTTGTCTGAAACAAGAATTGTCAAGAATTTGTCTACAGACCTGAAAACCACAAAGCTGCACTGATCACTTCCTTTTTCCTCGTAAGCATTTTACAAATGTTATTTGGCAAATCACCAGCCTTCCACTATTATTCATTTTACTGAACAAACATCATGCAGCTGGGTCAGGGTGAGTCAGCACCACAACTACTGCGAGCCTAAATGCTCATCAGTCCACACAACGGCCTCTGGTATTACCAGAGTTTAGAGCAGAGCAGAGAAGCACAGTGCACATAACCTCCTGGAGAAGCTAATCTTGCATTTACACTGATGTAACAGCTCTTTTTGAACATGAAAAAGTCATAGTAAGATGGCATTAAAACGCTTCTAACAGCAATCCACAGTAAGACAAGATGTGATTAACGCTTATGAAAACACAGGAAAAAGAGCTGAAGACAAGCACTCATGATGCAAAGGCAGTCCTGTAATTTGTGGTTGTATGGGACAGTCAAATGTTCCCTGGACCTCCACTGTAACTGCTGTGAAATAGTGAAACACGAGCAGCATCACCAGGCACTGTTTATACAAACAACTGAAGTAGAACCTGTCATCTTTGCCTGGGCAACTGCATCAACACATTTGAGTTTTTGCCAGCACAGCACTTCCCAATATCCTGTTCTCAACACTCCCAAGGGAGCTGTTGTACTGTAACTCCCTAACTAGGTACAGATTTTTTTCTAGAAATGCAAGTGCTGCTGTCAAAGAAATGAGTCAGTTTAAAGAAGATCCTTCTCAGGAACAAAAACCTGAGGTATTTCCATTCTCCCTGAGACAACTAGAAGAGCATCACTATGCACCACTATAAATATCTGCAGTGTTCCACCAGCTGGAAGCATAGAGAACCTGGAAAACGGGATTTGATGCTAGCTTATATAACAGAAGGAGCTGCAGTACTGACTGTACAAATGAACTCCCAAAATGGCTACAAAAACACAGGTGGTTAGATTAGCAAAATAATACTTTTCTTCCTCATGCAAAAGCCTTTTATATGGCTTCTCAAAAACTCAGGTCACTGCTCCCCTCCTGCCACGTGGCCAAAGCAGGAGTTTTGGAGTTCATGTTTTCCTGTCAGAAGAGCAGATCCTTGCCCTTAAAGGGATGGACACTAGCTTTTTATGAAGACAAATATGCATCCAAGCAGTGGATGTAGACGGCTACACAGAAACTGCAGTTGGCCAGATGTGTTGTGATAGCTTTATCTACTCCATCTGTTTCCAAGAACTCCCTGAGGAAGAAGGCAGAAGAAACAGGCCCTGTAAGACACTGCAGGAAGTCAGAGACCCTCTTAGCCCATGCAAAACATGACACAAGGGACAAGAAATACATCAACTGATACGGTGACTCCAAACTGGATTATCTTTAAAAACTGAACCATGAGCAAATCCTCCCACTCTAACATCTTTAAGACAAATCTGTAACAATACATCCAAACCTTAACATACCATACAAGACTCTGAATTTCTTACCAATTTAATTGATGCGGTGTTCTCCACAACAGAGTGAGCTGCCAAAGGTAACATGATAAACTGTGTTGCAGGTGTGGAGGAGCTACTCTCTTCAGTATCCTAAAATGAAGTCAAAGGGAAAATACATGCAGAAAACAAAAGACATGGTGACCCATATCCCTCCCTCTCATAAACATTAATGTGCCTTAAGGACTGATGAGACCAGAATACAGGACAGAGGAGCAACCATTTCAAAATCAATGGCCTTACCAGATGTGCTCTGGAAATGACCAAACTCCTCACACTATGAAATTGAAAACAGAGAATCCAACTCTTCACAGACTAAGGTTTTCTATGACTGATCCCTAAAATCTCATCTTAAAAGGACTCCCTTCTACCTCTCTGCAACCAGGAAAACAGCTATCAGGAGCACAGCAGTAGCATTTTTTCTCACCAAAACCTTGCAGTGCAATTGCAGAATCCAATTACTGGCACTGCAATACCCCAAATATTGCTACAACAAACAATTAAAGGATCTCAGTCATGTTAAGACACAAATGATATTAGCACACGGCTGTGTCAATATGCAAACAGAGACAGCTTAGTCACGGAGTTACTTTTGTATCGCTGATTACAAAAGTTTCTGTTTTTCTCAGCAATTTGGGCAATCAGAGGATCTCCTGCCCCACTGAGGATCTCAAGTAAAATGGGGGGGAACAGCACTCAGATATTTCAGGTGAGATCTGGCAGGAGTCTGAGTGCCACTGGAAAAACTTACCCTCCCAGTCACCACGGTCACCACAGACACTCCATCAGGCACCTGGGGACGGGCCACGGCGATGCTCCCGTTGGAGATGTCTGTGGGGCTGCCAACCAGAGTCTCCTCAATAACCACCTGCGCTGTCTGGTACGGCTGTCCTTCTATTTCCAAAGAAGCCTCATCCAAGAGGATATCTCCAGCCACTTTCTCTGTCACAGGCCCAACATAATGGGAGAGAACCTCTGAGGCCACAGCTTCCTCCGCAGCCTCGGGCTGGGCAAAGGCTGCCGTGTCCTCTGGCAGCCCCTCGATGGCCAGGCACCGCTGCGAGGCGCCGGCCCGGCCCGAGCCCACGGCCAGGATGCTCGGCACGGCGTCACGGGACACGCCGCTCCCGCCCCCGGGAGCCACCGAGCCTTCGGCTGCGCCTGGGCTCGGGGTCACACACAGCTCCAGCTGCCTGCCCCTGTCTTCCTGAAGAGCGGGCTTGGGAATAATTATGTAATCGGAGCGAGGAAGAATCTTACGGAAGCCTGGAATGTCAGGGAGTACCGCAGTCCGAGTCTTGGAGCTCTGTGGGCAAAACCAGAGGATGGAATCAATGATTATGGGAGAACGAAGGGAGTCAGTTCTCAGTCCTGCTATCTTAGTGCCTAAGGTAAAAATGGGTTCCTGAAGTAGTTTGCTGGGAATTTCTCCACATGACAGAGCCTGCAGAATCCCTCTCAGTCCTGGTTTTATCACCCTCTTTACCTACGCTCACTCTGATGAAAGGACACAAAAATAACTGCCATGAGCAGGTGCCAGACACATCCATCCTGGATTACAAAACATCTCACTCCACTCAACAGAAGGCACAGGCAAAAGGCAGTGGCCTCACACTGCTTCTTTAAAGGCTGCCCTGAGCAAGGATACAAACTGGAACCTGCAGTTAAACGATTCTCCCACACAGTGCTGTGTAAGCAGGGAGCTGCTCTCTCTTCAGCAGCCAAAGAACTTCCAGAAAGGCAACTTACCGGCTCCAGTCCCTCCTTCTCTAGCTTGGCTTTCTCCAAGTAGTAGCTCTTTTCAGCTACACTGAGCAACCTCCAGCTCTCACTGATCTTTTTGTTGATTTCAGATTGAGGGAGGTGTGGAAGCTCTTGCTGTACTTTCAAGTAAATATCATAATAGTAGAGGAGGTAAGCAGATCTGAAACACAACCAGGAATTGAAACATTAAGGTCATTCTACATAAATTCCTTGGGGAAAAATAAATCTACAAGGTTTAGTTTTGTCTCAAGGTCACGTGACAAGCACGTTACATTTAATTTTATTTGTAAATGCATTTTTAAACCAAATGAAAACTCTCTCTGAGGAGAACCTCTGAAGGAAAAAAAAAAGAGAACCTCTGAGGGACAGCCTAAGGCAAATTATTCTGGGGTGAACAAACTCTAAACTGAGCAACAGTGGCACCTGTAAAGAATGCCTAAGCAGGCCCAAAGTATCAAGCTGACATTTCATACAGGATGTTTTACACTATGAAGTGTTCCAAGTGCACTGCAAAGTCCACTCATGTCAGAAACAAGGAAAACTGCTCTTGCACCCTACAGAGGAACTAAATGAAGGCAGAAAGAACTCACCGAGGCTTCCTGGCTTTTTCTCCATGATCACCAGCACTTTTATGTTTCTTCTTCTTCTTGGATGGCACCGGTGACGTGTAAGTGTAAGTGCTCTCTATCTCCTCCATCACCACAGTTACCTCAGTGCCATCGTAGGGAGCCTCCATGGCTAAAACACACATTCTGTGTTATGCTCTTGCCAAGTTATACAAACAGCACTTCTAATCACTTCACTAAACTGACAGCACTGTTGGCATCTAGGTTTGATTGAATCGAGATAACTGCGTGTTCTCTGTTTATTTACTCTTAGAAGGAAATTTCTCTTCCCATAATCTCAACACCATCAGTTCAGTGCAGACACACTGCATCTGCATTTCCCGGGCTGCACTTCCACGGGGAACTCTCAGGCACCTCTGGTGACCCAGGGGGAGCCGCACACTCAGCCAGCAGCAGTCTGGCTCCAAGGTGTCACCTCACGGCCACGCTACCGAAGCCAGGCCGGGGGCTGAACGAGCAGGAAGCCTCACGATGCCCGCACCCGCCGCCAGCTCTCCGGGGCTCCTCGCCTGACAGCGATGACGGGCGGCTGCCGCCGCCGAGGCGCTGGGAGGGCACAGGAGACAGAGGCAGCGCCGCCGGGCCAGGAACAGCCCCGGCAGGGCCCCGCGCCGCCGGGGGTGCCTCAGGCCGTCCCCCCGAGCCCCGTCTCCTCCTGCCCGCCCCAGGCCACGCGGAGCGGCGCCGCTCCCTCCGCTCCCGCTACCCGTTTCCGCGGCTCCCTCCCAGGTG